>OX424575.1:16463254-17060707 GCA_949152435.1 Gastracanthus pulcherrimus
ATCGACTCATTTTTATCTCTAAACATACTCCTCACCATGTAATTGTTTAAGGTGCCTGCTAAACGCCGTTTTAAATTTACAAAAAGATGGCAGGCACCTCACACTGCTCGGGAGCGAATTCCAGAGGTGCGCACCTTGAACTCTGAATGAAAAAAGGCCCTTATCGGTGCGCGACCCCGGAACCGAGAGCTCTTTCATACCACCCCTACTTGAAGTCCTGGCCTGGTTTTTTTCAAAGAGGGCAGTAAGATACGGTGGCTGCCGCATGACAACCGCTTTGTAAAGCAGCAGCCCCATAAAATACTCCCTCCTCACCTTCAATTCTAACCAGTCCAGTTTTTTCCTGTAGGCGGTGATATGCTCATCCCGCCTAACACCACATATGTATCTCACACATGCATTCTGCAGACGTTGTAGTCGTGTCTGGAGCTCCCCTGACACATCAAGAAGAACCACTGAGCAATAATCTAAGTGAGGTAGTACCAGTGCACATGCCAGCTGCTTCCTCAGTATCTCTGTGGTGCTTGAACGGAAAAGTTTTAAGCTATACAGAGCCCTATTTACCTTTCTACTGACCGCATTCAGTTGCGGCTTCCATGTCAACCCTCCGTCCATCACCACGCCGAGGTTGGTGACTGTATCGACAAAGGGAACGTGTACGCCGGTCTGTATCTCAATGCCTTGCAAGTCGAGGCTCTGAACCTGTTTGATGTTGTGATCAGATCCAAAAATGATCGCCTTTGTCTTGCCGACATTGAGGCGCAGGCCAGCTGACGTTGCCCAGTTCGACACTGCTTGTGCTACAGCCGACATGCGACCGATACCATCACGAAGACCTTTCAGGGTCACTTGTGTGTAGGTTTGCAAGTCGTCAGCGTAAAGTATGTGTTCGACACCATCTAAGTCGAGTGCGTCTTGTAAGTCGTTTATGTACAGGCTGAAAAGCAGGGGTCCCAGGACTGAGCCCTGTGGAACGCCAAGATTGGTGGTTAGCCAACCTGAATCCCCGTTTGTGATTGTGACGACTTTCTGTCGTCTCCCCATGATATATGACTTAAGCCACAGGAGAACACTCCTGGAGAATCCCATGCGCATCAGCTTACGCAGCAGTTTAGTGTGTGAGATGGTGTCGAATGCTTTGCTAAAATCAAACATTAACAAAATAGTCAATAGTTTTTTGTTGTTGTCAATGCCTGATCTTATGTCCTCCGTCAGTTTCAGTAGTGCTGTCTGTGTACTGTGATTCTGTCGAAAACCAGTCTGCATCGGGTCCAAAGTATTATTTTCTCGTAAGAAGTTGGTTATTTGGTCGTGTACGATTTTTTCAAGGACCTTAGAAAGGAAACTCAGCAGGGCAATTGGTCGGAAATCTGACACCGTAGATGGGACAGGTTTCTTCTTCAAAGGCACCAACCGAGCTCCCCTCCAAGCTCCCGGAAAAATGCCACTGGACAGAGAGGAGTTAAAGATCTTAACAATATGATCTCCCACAAACGGAAGAGCCTTAGCCACTATACTTTGGGGAATGTCGTCTTCTCCTCTGGCTTGTGATGAGAAGTGGGCAACAGCCAGAACCACGTCCGAGAAGCTGACTTCTCGGAAAACAAAACCGTCATCACTGGCAGTGGTCAGGACGCTGTCAAGTTCTTCATCACCCTCATTTTGGGAGATCGACACCCCTGCAAAGTGGGCATTGAGCTCTTCCGGTGAGAAACCATGAAGCTCCTCTCTTGTCTTTGGCAGAAGGCCCAGAGCCTTGAGCTCTTTCCAGATATCTTTCTTATTATTAATCGCTTCAGAAATTTTATTTTGTAAAAATCTTTCCCTTGTTTCCTTCGTTCGTAATTCAGCTTCAGCTGCAAGGCCCTGATACTCCCGCCACAGTCTGTCGTCATTGGTCCTCGAATAGCGTCTTCGTACGGAGTCACGTTTTTTGTAAAGATGTATTAGCTCAGCATCAACCCATGGTGGATTTGTTTTCTTTTTCGGTATGAATTCTTTTAACGGTGCAATTTTATCTATCACAGCCATGAGGTTGACACTGAGGCACTCTAATTGACTGTCAACACTCGCCGCGGGACCATCGATCCGCGACCAATCACAGTCAGCTAGGCGAGACAGGAGGTCGTCTTGCTGGATCGACTTAAAATCCCTGTAGCTGAATGATTCAACCACAGGGGATGCAGCAGTTTCGACCCCAATCTCGACCTCTATGATGTTATGATGACTGGGAAAAGGCGCCGGCCGATTGTCCCTGCTCAGTACAACGTCATTATTATCTGTCAAGATCACATCAATCCACGTGTGAGAATCCGTGAGATGATGAGTCGCACCATGATCAATTATTTGAAGGTTAAGATCATCAGCCAACCGTCTAACAAATTTCGCATCGGCTGACGTTCCGAGTAGGTTCGCATTCAGATCTCCCATAATAATTTTGTGACTAAAGTCTTGAGTATGTATCGTCAGTTTGTCTATTAAGTCCGAGCCCTGTAAAAACGGTACGTGTGGTGGTCTGTATATTAAAGCAACAAAGACGGGGGGAAGGCTGCCCTGCTGAACACTGCACATTAAATATTCAGGTATAAATGGTCTGCCCTCCTGTGTTGTTGGAGAACTGCTTAGTAAATTTGCCTTGAAAGTGTTATGAATGTACAGGACTAGCCCGCCTCCTAGTTTGTTGCGATCAAGTCTAAGTAGTGAGTAGTCATCGATCTGAATGAGATCACTCCCAACATCAGGGTCAAGGTGCGACTCAGCAACCCCAAAGAGATGGTAGGTAGGACGAGCTGAAAGGTGTTGTTTAATCATGCCAATGTGCCCCTTCAGTGAGGTAACATTGACAAAACCTGCCCTCAGTCCATTACAGTGAACCCCCCCAGCAGTGTCTGCGGATAGTCAATTTTTTGCAGCAGTTGACGGAATTACATTATTATCAATTTCGATTTCATTATCAACAGTTTTTTTTTCAGTATTTACAGTTTGAGATGGTTGATTAATGGCATATGATGCCACAATTGTCTGTAAATCAGCCGCAGATGAAAATTCATGAGAGACATCGCCATCGCGCCTCTTCACCAGGAAACGGCCCCCTCTATGCCAAACATATTTAAAATTAAGTCTCATCGCAAGGGCCTTGAGACTTCTATATTTAATAAAACATTCTTTTGTTAACAATTCATTTATAAAAATTTTCCCATTTATAATCCCATCCCTTGTGTCCTGGTCAAGAGCTGCAATGTCGACATCTCTAGCATGAAAGCCAGTGATAAGCTTTTTGGCTCGCATTATTCTCTCGCCTAACGCACTGCTGGAAAGGGTAACAACCCATGGTGACCTTCTACGTTCGCTGTTTGTATCTGCTAATGCCGCAGCTGTCGATTCTTCTGACCGAAGCAGGCGTGTGCCTATTATATCAATTTTTTGTGTTGATGGAAGGACACGGCACAGTATCGCGTGTGCGACGTCAACACGCTTAGAGACATCACCGTCGAAAATGTTTGAAATAATGAGCTCCGTATTACCGCTTTTAATGTTTTTACTGTGCATTGTCCCCCCATCAATCGTTTGCACCCGCGTGCTTCGTGCAGGTGATGCCGCAGCGTTAGCATTGTCGTTATTATAATTGTTCAAACGCCTAGACATTTTATTTCTACTATTTACAATCTGGATAAACCCGTCATTATTGCTTTCACAATTGTCAATTGTTTCGCTTATATCACTATAATTGTCAAGTAAGGTACTATTCGTAGCAGACGCATTATTATTAGCAGTATTACATTTTTTTGTACTTATAAGGGAGGGAGATTGAGAGATTACTAATCGATTGGGAATTGTTTGGATTATGCGAGGGTGCTTGCGTAATTGGTTATGTTGGGTGGGTGAGAGGTTGGAGTTGAGGAGGTTGTAAGGTCGAGTTTGCTGATTTTTCTTTTGTTGTAGTTACTGGTTTGTTTGAGTGTTTTAATGGTTTTTCGATGTAGTGGTGTGTATTAATCAAAGTAATTATTATTTCTCTTACTGTCGAACGTTTCTAGTGGTGAAATATTACTTGAGTGACTGTATTTTCACACTTTTAGAGTTAAAGTTCACTCCAAGAATGTAATAAGACAGTGACTAGAGTAATATTTTCACTCCAGAAATTTTAGAGAGTATGATTATGAAGTCCATCTAGATTTTTTGCAAAGAAAATTCATGGGTAAAGTAAGCGTGGGAAAACACTTAACGGCATGGAAATTTAATTGATGTTTGTTTTTCAATACAAGTGCCTATGTAAATATAAATTTTACACTGCATCGTTAAAGTGTGTTTGGAAATTAAGACAGTCTTGTTGCGTAAGGACTACATCAATAAAAAAATTATATACAGTCAAAAATCATTGGTGATAGATGAGAAAATTGTATGCAAATGACTTTCTGCTTGGTAGATTGCTTTACACAATAAAAGCAATGCGTTACATGTACATTTGTTCAAGCAGTTTTCATTGATATAATAGAGAAAACAAACATGTGTACTTTTACGTTACATACATTACTATTTATTTATGTAATCACAAACCTAATACCCTTGTATAAGAAATTGACAACAAATCTTTTATAGTTTTTTGAAAGTATAAATATAAATCTATATATACTTCGAAGTATCAATATAAATATATGTAAAAAAAGTGCAGTAACCCTGGTAGAAAATTATTCGATTTTATGTAGACTTCCGGTTAATTAATCTTTAAATAGGAATGGAGCCCCGATTATATCCAATGAATCTACACTAAACCAGATAGTTTTCTACCTGCGAAATGAGGTAGTTTATCACTACAATATGTTACAGGCGATTTCTAACGAAATGAGTTTAAATAATGAAATAATATTGCGGTCTATGAAGTTTCTTTGGAAACTTATTCCATAAATCGATGTATCTGAAAAAAAATTAAGATTATAAAAGGAAAATTATGAATTGGTTATAACATGTGCAGCACCAAATCATATAAAAAAATCTTCGCTACAAAATTCCTCGCGTGTCTCTTTAAAACAACATCAACGACAGCTCAGAAAACCTGACTACAAAAACTACATGACACTAACGGTACCCACAGTATAAAAAATTCCCAATCAGCCAACTACAAATCCAACACCACTTTTCTACTCCACCTTTTTCTTCATCTCATACCCCGCACCGGTAACACATATACCGCTCAATCGGTGCGTATACTATATATATATCAATATTCCAATCTACACGTCCTTACGCAACCCGCGACACGTAATCCAAAGCGTATAACGCTCGCAAGACCCGCTTCGCAGCTCTTGGTGTTTTGCTTTTCTCCGTGTACAGCGGCTTTTCCTATAGGTATAGGAAGCGGACACTACGCGGCAGTGGCCTTCCGGCTTCCGGTATTTTCCCGGGTGCGAACCTGATCGCGGTGAGCTGGGATCATCGTGTTATGTGGGTGGGGTGCGCGTTACGTGGGTAGGTGAGTGGACCAAGGGGAGGTGTAATATATACACAGTAAAAAGGATTTATACTTGTTTCAAGAAGAAAATTTTCTTAAAATGAGATGCAACCAATTTAAGAACGCTTTTTGTTCTTTTTCTTATTTCAATACATGCTGAAAAGTTTCTTATTTTAAGAAACTTTTTTTCTGAATTTAAGAAATATGGTCGCATTGTTTATATTCGCAAAATGTGAGGTTAGGTTTTCGCCTTTATTGATTCCTTCCAGATTCTACAAAACTTTAAGTGCTAAAATCTGTGTAAAAATAATCTACTATACTTTGAATACCATTAAGTTTAGGTGCGCATAACAAACCGTGTACAAATTTAGTTACGAAGGTACGCGTATGAAATTCTTATACATTTATTTTCTTATATCAAAAATATCGTATGGTCTTGGTCTCGCGTAGCTCTACAAAACTCACCGAAGTCAAGAGTTTTGTGAATTGTGTGGCGACTACGAGATCGCGCGAAATAGGTAAATTTTATTTCTTAATATAAGTGACTACATTTCTTACTTTCATATTTTAGAAAAGTTTCTCATTTTAAGTGATTTATTTTTCTTAAAATAAATAATGCATTCTTATTTAAAGTACAGATTTCTTAAAATAAATAAAATAAGTACGCAATTTCGTTACTTGTTCTAGAACAAAAAAAATTGAAACGATTAATACTGTGTAGAAATGGGAATGTCGGGAAGTAGACTGAGATTTGGAAGTGCAAGTTTGAGGAAATTAGTGGTTTAATTTTACGAGTTTTTGCGTTATACGTTTGCTTTTGTTTTTTGTTTTTAATTTCTTGTATTTAAAGACTTTGCGGTTATAGAAAGTAACATTTTATTAAGATTTTGTAGTTTTATTGAAGAACGGACGAGGTGCGCATAACAAACCGTGTACAAATTTAGTTACGAAGGTACGCGTATGAAATTCTTATACAATTATTTAAAAAGCGAAACGAATTGAATTAAAAGAAATATAAGGTTGACGGTTTTAGTAGAAGGGAAACTTCAAGAGAAGCTTGACTAAATGTTGCTCCATCAGATATAAGTACAAAGTAGACATTGGGCTACAGTAGATATTGGTCGAGTCTAGTTAGAATATTTTGAATCACTTTTGTTTTTTACGTTATGTTTTGTCGCTCTAAATCTAAATAACCCTTGGTGAAAACGAAGCATTACAAATTGCCAGAAAACAAGCATACGGTTAGAATAAATAACTTGTGTATGGGTGTTAAAGAAATGATTTTTTGGAGTAGATTACAGGTATTTCATGCTGAAAATCAAAAATCCTCCCTAATCTCAAAATTTGTCAACTTGACTTTTATCATTTATGAACTAAAAGCTAAGAATTTTCTAACTACAATACATGATTCAGATTGCTTTTAAAAATAAAAACTTTCTTATAGTAATATTTTCAATTTTCCAGCACTATTAAAGAAGCCTAGCCGAATCGTATCAATTTTTGATATGTAGTTCTAGGCCTGCAACTAGTTTAGTTTTTGTTTCCATCGCATTTAGAAGCGCATTTACATTTACAAGCACTATAAAATGGCTACATTTAAATTTTAAATACAAATGTTTCGACTAGGGAATCCACTTTTATTACTGGAATACTGTTTCATTAAAAAACCGTTTCATTAATACCAGAAAAAAGTAACCATTTTTCGAGCATTTGAAAATCATGCTGGTCTTTGACATTTCCTCATATACGTTTTAGTTGACCTCCAAAATTTTAATATGATACTCAAACCATTGGTTTTGATATCCTTCTTTAAAACTAATATTTAATAACAAATAGTCATTTCGTTTCTTGATCAAACTAAACTAATTTTACGAAGCCCGGACCACCAATACATTTCAAGCATTTCCATTTCCTGACCAAACCACTCCACCGCACTCCACACTCCAGACCCCCACCACGCATCCACGAAATATAAATGAAATTCTTGCGGTCATCCGTCTCGTTCCACGCGTATACCCACGCACGCGCAGGCTCAAATTCACCCAATGCCAGTTCGCCGTGCACCTGCAGCGGTTTAGAAATTCGCCCCGAGCAAACAGGCGCTGCGATTATTCTGCATTATTATACAATGTCGCCGGCCACGAGCCAACGTTCCGCTCGTTCTCTTTAATTATACCGGCTTCGCAAACCTTTTAACACTTGCTCCGCTCCGCGCTCGGCTAATGCAATTACGTTCTCGCGCGCGCGGCGGTGAATAATTTTTGCAAGCGCTTCCGCGATGATTTTAATATTTTTCGCGGTGTGGTTCTGCAGGTGGTGCGAGACGCGTTTTCCGTTAGGCTTGAATTGCTCGGCGCTGCTTGCGCAACCGCGTTCGATTGTTCGCGTTTTCTTTCCCTTTTGCTGGGTGGAGGAGATCGATTGTTGTGGAGTGCTGCCTTTTTTAAGGCGATGGTTGCGCGGGTTAGGAAGCGCGGGTCGCGATGCGTGGTTTATTTTAATTGGCTTGGTTATTGCGGATGGAAATGGGCTGTTTGGTTGAAGAGTTTTAATAATTATGATAAATGGAAAAGATATTGTGTTGTTTAAATTGTATTAGTTCTCAAATATTGGTATTATGTATACATAATTATCTAATAATTGGTAGTATAATAAATGATGAATTGAATCCTTTCATTTTCATGAAAATATCCGAGTAATATTTTTACGAATGATTATTTAACTTTTTGATCCTGTGGTTTACTTTTGGGAACCTTTTATAAATGTATGTATCGTAAACTTACATATAATACAACTGTTTCGTCTATAATAATGTTTTTGTCTGTAATAAATAAAAATCTAAAAACTTCTGCAATTTTCAAATTTGTTTTCTTTTTCCCGTATTTTATGCATGACTGTCCTGTATATGCATTGAAATAATAATATTTATAATATATATTTATTTACTAGACAAAATTCAGGAATGAATGGGTTAAAAGTCAATGCATTCTTACAAAAATGTGAGTAATATATAGGTATGATTGCATTATACCCATGTCTTGTAATGATTTTTTTACACTTTTCTCTTTTGTACCTAATAACTTCAAACATGTCGTGACACAATAGTTATATAACTCATAAATATTGCTTGTTTCGATTCCGCATTACGAAACATTACAAAAATATTGCGTATAGGTACGCTACGCAAAATTCATACGAAATAATTCACTTGCATCCAACTTCAATCTCCATCACACACTACACCTATTTTCACCTACATATTTCCCTCTATCATACCAGAAAAAAAAAACTATAAAACTCAAGCTACAAAGAAACTCCAACCTTCCCTTTCTATTCTCCCCGTACAATCCATGCCACTCGACGCCGATCGTAAAAATCGACTTTAATTGTTACACTCGGCATCTCCACGCCACAACAATATAGATAATAAAAATGTATTTACTCGATAGCGGCGGCGCGCGGCGCTCAAAGAGAATCCGGAATTCAAGACCCGGCCTTGTCCCCGTTCTTCTTTCTCTCTCTCGTTAATGATGATTTGGGATTTCGTAACAAACGCCGCGATATTCCTTTCCGAGAGCCGAGAGCGCGCGCGCGCGCTGCGATGAGCTATGAATAAATTATCCGATTTCGTGCGGTGGTAGTAGATAGTAGTCGGCTCTGTTCGGAGCGTTTATCGGGACGTTTCATCGCCTCTCGATTCCATGATGTATATATGCTGATGCATATGAGCGCGCACGTGTGTAAGGTACTTTCGAAGGTGTGGGTTATATCGCGAGGTGATGGAAAAGGATTGGAGGCTGATTTTTTGGTACACAATGGATCTATCATTTCTGTACTGATTGAAATGTGTGTCGCCTACTTTTTCTCTTGTTGGGGGTTTGAATGTAGAGTGGAATTTTTGGTATCTGTCAACAGGAATAGTTTTCTTATTTTTTTTTCTATTTGAAATTGTGTGTGAGAAGTATCTCCGCCTGCATGTGGCTAATCATAGAACTTAATCTATAATCTATAAATTCTATTAATTTAAAACGTTTGGACGTATTTATTTACCAATAAAGTAAATTAATATACTAAGTTTCGAGTCCTTGTAGAAGATTTGTATAATAGGTATAGATTCTCCTTTAGCATACATCATTTTATATACATTTTGTATGTACAAGAAAAAACATTTAAAAAAGATATTCGTGTGACAGATATTAAGATTCTACAGTATACACTCAAAACATTAACAAGAAAAAAGTAGGCGACATACATTTCAATCAGTAAAAATGATTGATCTATTATGTACAGAAAAATTTAACACGTTTCTTTTGTGTCTATTTGAGATAATATATCGACCTCAAAAACACCTATAAGCTCGTATTCACGTACATGATTTTGAATTATTAAGAAAATTTAATAATTTTCAAAGCATAAACATTTAAGTATAAAAAGCTTTTTGCGCAAGAAAATTTATTCTGATGTTCTGGTAAAAATTGTACTTACCTTTTTTACGTTATTTAGAAGATTTTTTTTATATTCTCATTAAAATTTTAGTGATTTAGAAAAATAATAAAAATGAAATAATTATTTTGTATACAAATAACATTGAATTTTATTGTTCATGATAAACATTATAGATAATTCATTTATTCTACGCAATTTCTTAGTAACACACAATCTTCTTCGTATAAGAAAAAATGTCATTTATAATTTCAAATAGTTAAACAAAATTGATTATTTCTTTAAAATGATGAACAATAATGTTATTAAAAATGAAAATATTAAGCACATATGTAAACATTCACCAAATCTCAAAACTCCCTACTCAATGCAAAAACCTCTTTACAATAGAGAATAAACCTAATGTCCCCGATCACACCAATTTTTTTTGTATTCCTAATACATAACGATACGAGACTACATTATTAAATACTTTGACGCAATATGCGCCGTAAAAAGTAGATCATCTATGAAAAGTAAAACTAATTTTCATCTATTTACAATTAAAACCTCAATTTGCTGCCTTCATGTCGATTGTCGAAATATTCGCCACATTGAATTTCCACAGTGGGTCCGTTTCAACTTGCTTTCAAAAAACTCAATCTTCAATGATTTCTAAAAAAATTAATGCGTACCTAAAATTGTACATTATGTAACAAGGGCAAATAGTCGAATATTTCTCCCACGGGTGAGTTTATTGCGGTAGTATCACCCGAGGGAAAAATCGACTTTTTTCTCACATATAGTATAGTACTTTATGTCCATCTCAACTGTGGCCACTTTTTGACTTGGAAAGCGAGACTAATGGACTGTTAAAAAACAATAAAAAATCAGGGTTATTGGTAGAACTTGTTAAAATAAAGGAATTTTGACTATTTTCTAGTGAAGTCACTTTTTTCCCTCTTTCCTTAGTGTAATTTTAGTCTCGCTTTTCAGGGCAAAAAGTGGCCACCTTCGTTCACATGAGCATAAAATACTTTACATTCACCATTGTGCATTAATACCTACCCTATACACATCACAATTTTCAAAGTACAATAAGAAAATCCACGTTCGCCCTCCACTTTCAGGATATGCATCGACCAGGCTGCGGACCTCGACCGTCAGATGCGCTCGATGCAGCTGGACATGGACAATCTGCAGCGCCAGCTGTCGAGCGCCAGCCTCGACCGGGAGAACGCGATACAGGAGAATCGCCGGCTGCAGGACGACCTGGCGGCGGTGAGCTGCGAGGTCAGGAGCCTCCTCAAGGAGCTCGAGGCGTCCAAGGCCGAGTCGCAGGATCTCAAGCGACAGCTGCAGACCTACGTGAGCGAGGTTCGCCGGGCCGAGGAGCTGCTCAGTCAGAAGGTGCGTTGTATTTATTTGTGCGTTTCTATGAAGTAGGGGAGAACGGGGTAATGCCGCTTACTGGCTAATTCCGGTCACCCTTATTTTCAATAATCTAAACATTTTTAGGTAATAATTCGAATAGTATATTAAACGCAACATAAAATGCAATTAATCTAATGTCCAAACAATATTCTATTGAGTTTTATTAAGGAATTATACACAATCAAAGTGTAGGACTACATTTCTTATAAGAAATCTGGTCTATAAAATAAGCTTTTATGCATATTATTTGTTGCTTTATGCAGTTATTTTTTGCATCTTTATTAATTTGAACAATCTAAGAATACGAAATAGTGAAGAAAAAAGAGTATAAACCTATTACTTTTTTGTCATTTCAATTTAAATTACTAAGAAGAATGGGGGTAATCCCGGTCACAATGTTATTTATATGACGCTCCCGAAAGTGAGGCTAAGAAAACGACCCGCTGCGCTCTCAGGTAGGGTACCTTTGCTCAAGTGTTTTTGATTGAACAGTGGTTATGTTATTATATGTTTCACTATGTAAGTGCGAATAATAATGCGACGGATCATATGAAAGTACATATAATTGATTTATAGAAATTTTTTACCTATAAAAGTAACTTTCTAATAGTGATCGGAATTGTACCAAGGCTGACCGGTATTACCCTTTGATGTGGAGTAAATTCGGTCAAAATTCTTTTTTTTTATTTCGACTTATAGCTTCGATATCTTACATATTTATATTAAACCAATAATAAATATTTATAGTCAATGGTTTGAACTAACATAATAATTATTTAAAGTTCAAAAAAACAATTTGAAAGTGGAAATAACAAGCACGTTTGCTTAGGTGACCGGCAATACCCCATCCTTCCCTAATATTCTATCCGCGAAACGTGGTCTAAAGAGAGTTCAATGGCTGAGAAGTTGGCGCGCGTGGAGTGGTTGAAAATTGTAAGCTTGCTTTGTCGGTGGACTACACGGAGAGAAAAACTCCGCCGTATTAGCATTGAGTGGTAACGTTGAATCAGCGGTAGGATCACACCGCCAGCGCTGCTGTGAAACAAAGCAGTTTTAGCCTGACTCGCCCTCCAACGGCGAATAGCCGAAATGATAGATATTTGAGGTTGGCTTTTCGAATATTCGGATTTCATACCTATTAACTTATATTTTGCAAAGATTAATGGTTAGTATTTTTGAAAAATGTATTTCCAACATAAATTATTGATTTTCATCGTAAGAGTCTACGAGAAATTTGCAAAACTTAGTATATTAACTGTAACCCGTTTCTGAATCGCTATGCTATAACTGCTTTGTTCTACAGCCACTGCTTGGTTATCTTGTCATTCTACTGCTTGAGACACTAAGGCTGTAAGTGCCGGGGTCTCCGGCAGATCTAGCCGAGTTTTTCTCTCCGTGTATCGAACCGTGGTAGCCAATGAATAGTTTATGAAACTGCTGAGAAACTTGGCGAAAACTGCGCTCAGCTGCAGAGAGATTGTGAACTTTTAGAAAATTGGCGGAAAGCTGCGTTATATTATGCGAGTTAAAAATATATGATTTCTAAACGTATCCTTGATAATGCAGCTCTTTTTATATTATTTTACACCGAAGTATACAAAGGAAAGAATCCTTTTACAACTTTTATAGTATTATTATTTTGTTCAAGAATTAACACAACAAAAGAAAAAAATAAAGAACAGAGCAAATCGTAGTATAGAGACAACAATATTAATTGATATCGCGGAGTTATATATATAATATGAGAGCACAAAAATAATAAATTTTTGCTTTTTATAAAAATTAATGTAATAGGAAAATTAAAATAGAATATTCAATTGTGAATAATCGTAACAGAATCAATATTAAAATTAATTGATACCTCCAAGTAATTAATAACTTACAAAACTTACCTAAGATATAATACAAAATGTCCTAATCATTTACTTATGAACTACTATAGGACACTGCTAATAAACTGCTAGAAAACTGTGTATTTTTTACGAGAGTATAGTTAATTATTAATGTACAGTTTTATTGATATATATTTTTATTTATATAATATAGCCGAAGTTTCCTACGAAAGATAGCATGTTTCATTTATAAAGGAAAAAATTTAAATTACAAAACAAATCCAAATAAAATATAGAATTAAAATATTTAGATAAATCAAATACATTCTTGTATTAATTAAACTTCTCAATGTGATAATTTTTTATTAAATATGACTAAATTAATGACCTATATTTTCATAAAAATAAATCGAGTTACTCTTCGTAAGAGATGCAGAAGTAACATTATTTTTTATTTTCACTACAATACACCAAGGTTTTTTAATATTTTACTGAATAAACTTTGTAAAAATATACAGCATCTTTAAATTCTAAACGTCATTTGAAAAGAGATAATAACTACCTTAAAATCACATCTTCAAAAACTTTTCAACCTTTAATTTTTCATTTTACCCGTGAATTTCTTTGAAGAAATTTGGTATTCCGAAATTTGTTGAAAATTCATTAAATTGGTTAGATTTCTTTTATAGAAACTACAACTACTTTTCTGAAAAACTTATGAAGTTTTAAAATTTTACTATACCACTCTCATAATTTTACGTAGAAATACATAAAATATACCATAGTACCGAAGCACTTTATCAGATTATAAAAATATTATTTTTATAATAAGAGTATGAGAAACCCCAGTTGAAAAAATATTTTTGTTTCATTTTTAATATAAGTACCAATAAACAGGAACCTATCAATAAAAAAAGATTCGCCCCACTAATTTAAAATAAATGATACTGCTATCCAAGAAACGTTTTCTCTCAATCAAAATAAAAACCCTCATCTATCCCAATAAATAAATATTAAGTAACAGTAACATTCCTTCACGATATTCCAAGACTACACTTCTTATCATACAAGAAGCCTAATTTCAAGCTAAAACCTCATCCAACTCCCGAAAGAAACCACGCCACTGCGACAACTCAAAACGCACCCATCCCAGACTACGCGGCATCCGCATATCTGCCCGCTGCATCTCCCATCCACGTCCCAAAGGCGCCTGCATCTTCTCCCTCTTCCTCCTCCTCTCGGCGATATCCCTGCACTAATCCCATGGGTCTTTTTGTCGCGCGGCCCGATCTCCAGGAGAACGAGCGCACGGACATGCTGAATCACTTCAGGAGCCTGAGCCTCGAGGCCACGGTCCTGGAGAACAACAATCACAGCCTGGAGTCGGAGGCGGCGGAGGCAAGGGGCGCCCTGCAGTCGGCCCGCGACCGGATCTGCGACTTCGAGCGACAGCTCTCCGACAAGGACTGCCTGATACGGGGATACGAGTCGCAGGTATGTCGTGTGTGTGGGTGTGTGATTGTCGCTTGTCGAGAGTGATGGAAGTGTCGGGTGATAGGGAGTCGATTGGAATTTGGGTGGGAATGGATTGGATGGGTGTGTGGTGTACCGTGAATCGTGATGGAAGGATTGGGGTCTAGATGTAGGTGTGTGTGTGTGTTTTGGGATTTGGGTCGTTGTGATTTTAATTCGGTTTTTAATTTGTGCAGTGTATTTTGGGGTTTTAAGTATTTGTTATTTATACGTATTTATTTTTTTTGTATTTGAAACTTTATAGTATACCTAGATTAGGATATTATTAATTTACGAGGAGGTCGATAGTGTGAAAATACCTAAAGAAACTTTATTTCGAGTTAACGTAAATTTCCATTATGCATTGATTTATGACTTTTGATGTTTTTTTATTATTTCATTGTTTATTCATTTTATGATTTTCCGAGGAAATTTCATATCAAAATGATATTTGTAATAAACAGATATGGTAAAAATAAAAAATGCAACTAGAGATTTTTTAAATGTTGCTAAATTAAGGATAAAAAGTATTTTTGTATCATGGATTACAATAAAAAAAATGTATGTATTTCCCTTATACTTGAAATATTTCCAATTAATTAAAATTTTTCGGAATGTCAAATATCATAATATAAGATATACCTTTAACCCTTGTTTTACTTTCGTAATTAATATTATAATTAGCATCGTCTTTTTAAAACAAAATTCGTATAAGTAGGAAACTGCAGTTGAAATAGTGAAATAATGAAAATTTTACTTATTCAAAATAGTTACATAGATACCTATAACTGCAAATTAGTGGATTTTCATGATCAAATCAATGCGTATTCAGTAATATAGATATGTAATTATATTGAAATACTGAAATTTTCACTATTTTAATTTTAGAGGTCAGTCTTGAGTATTGTATTTATATACAACAATTTTGGTTTTCAATGAACATTACAATGTGTCTTAAGAATTTTGTTTATGTATCAGTTGCAGTCTGTTAGACCACCTCGACAGAAGTTTTAATAATTAAATCACGATATTTGAAAATACCCGGATACCTATCTGTGGTTTTCCGGAAAAACAATTTAAATCCACTTTTCATGTTTTTGAGATATCAAGGTTTAAAGTTTTCAATGTTAAAGAAACTAAACAATAGCACTAATTTTTACACTATCTTAATCTTTTCCATTTTTATTTAAAAATATACTATGTAAGGATACCAAAATGTTCGAAACTCAATTTAAAAAAGAAATGCACTTAACTCTTTTTTCCGGGAACCCCCAGAATATATATTTTCAATTAAGATTCCAATCATATCTATTACTCGTGATATAATCAGTCCATGAAAGTCAATATGAACCAATGTCACTTTAACATTAGCCGGTTAAAAATTACCAAAAATTGAAGTCCAATACTACACCTTCAGACATTCTCCCTGTACCTCTTATGTTCCCTAAAGAATCTCGCAAAAATGACTCGTTCTACCTTTCCTATTGAAAATCCAACCTAAATTCTATACTAGAAGCTATATCAAAGAAGATAGACCCCAATAGTCGGGGTCTATCTTCATTGGCTATACTACAATCATCCAGACATTTCACCAGGGATTCTTCCCCGCAGATCACCGAGCTGACGCAGAACGTGGCCAGCCTGGAGATCCAGCTGCAGCAGGCGACGGACCAGCGGCTCTGCGCCGAGGACGATCTGCGCACGGTGCGCGACCTCTGCATGACCCTCGAGCAGCAGAAGGAGTGCATCTCCCAAAGGCTCGACGAGAACACCGATCTGAAAACTCAGGTATATGAAGCTACGCGTATTATGTTCATGACGCTGCTAGTTGAGAAAGAATTGTGCCCAGTTTTCTGGAGAAATTGACCCCTGGGACAGTATTAAAACACAGCTAGAATTGTAGGGCACTAAAGGAAAATGAAAAAGTTTGATTCAAACTGAACCTCATAAGCTAACTTTCTTCTGTACTACAGCTGTTCAAAGTTTTCTATCATGATTCTGGCAATGTCGGTCAGACAGTAGTCTAGACATGTATAAAACCATTGGCAAAATTGCAAGCAATCAGAATCTATTGTTAATTTATGTAAACTATAGCAATACATGGGTATTTCGTGAACGAGGTATACCTTATAGCTATTTTGATAATGTGTCTAGTAACCCCTTGTTTCTCAATGCCTTTATTAGCTATAAAAAAACTTTTGAGAAAGTGGAATCTGGAGAGAGAGAAATTAACTTCAGAAGTCACCAGAGTTCCTGTAGGCATTTAAAATCTCTTGATTTGTACTTCTCAAGTACTCCCCTATCGATTAAGATCATATATGTTCACTCGGGGCCCAAACTCGACATGTGCAGTTCGCAGTAATTGCGCAAGGTCTTTTATATTTTAGTATTTTTGAGTATTTGTGAAAAATGTGTTGGGTGATATATGCGTGTAGTTAGGATACTTTTAATTGAGAAGTGGAAGGCTTTTTGTTGGTTTAGGAAAAGTTGGGCTCGTCAGTCCTATGTGTTCTCAATTTGTACCAACAATAACAAGGAGAGTCCACGACCTGCGGGAAACAAATATTAATGAGGCTTTGGGAAATGAGTTCTTTGGAGTAAAGATATGACCTGCTGTATACAAAATTTGCGTTATTTAGTAACAAAATAGTACTTATACTTCAAATCATAACTCTGCAAGTTTTGGGGTTAGAGAAATGATATAATAAGACGAGAATTTACCGAAAGAGTTGTAATTTAAGCTTATGTTTCATATGGAAAATCTTAATTTGATTCAAAATTATGATCGACCGAAATTGCTGGCGAAAATGCACGAGAATTTGGTTCTTTGAACTGATTGGTTTTTCATAAATTTTTTGTCATTATTTTTTGCTGTTCATAACATTGGAATAAATAAATATTTTTAAATGAAACAAAGCAATATTATCTTTGCATGTTTAGTTTTCTCATAACTTCTAACATCTATGTCTAAGACCAACGATTTCTGTTCGTTACAAAAGCATAAAATTGGAAAAAAATACTCGTAAATCATTCGAACGCCATAAGAGCCGATAGTAAATTCTTAGACTACTCGGATTTTTTTTCTTCATTTCAAGGTCGATATCCTCCCTGAAATTTTACACCGTGAAAGTTATTAATTATAGGTGTAATATTATATTTTAATTTGGAAAATATATGTAACCTTTGGTTTCATAAAAGAACCGTCTATTAAAATACGATTATGTATGCATATATGTAGACGAGCACAGCGAAGTCTGTTATTACGATGGTAAGTTAGAACGACTCGAGCCAGAGGTCGTTAGCCGCAAGACGATCGAAAGTTTGCTGGTCACCGAAAAAAGGTTTCCTGTTTTACCGTCATTCCTCTTTTAATTGTTGTTTTGAGACTTTATTTTATTTTAATATGTAGCTTTAAATGTAGCATAAAATTTGTTATTATTTATAAAAAACATCCACTAAAATTCTTTTAAAATTCCTTTAAAAATTCAAGGTAATACTAATAACGGTTCATCACTTTCACCATAAAATAAAGTAATAAAACAAAAATATTTTTTTAGTTTATCGTGCATCTTTTACTTTGAGTTGAATTCATATGTTCATTCAATAAATTTGCTATTCTTCTTGTTTTTAGTATGAGATGCAGCTTTCTAGATACAGATCGGAGCAGGAGATTTTTCAAGACCAAATGAACAAGGATCACGTGCAGATCGACCGACTGGAGAAGCTCTTGGAAGAAGCGCGAAGAGAGACCATAAATTACCAAGCGAACAGTCGCGAATTGCAGAACGACGTCTCGAAGCTGAAGAAAAAAGTCCTCGAATTGCAAAACAAACTGTAATAGTCCAAACACTTATTTTTATATTTATTTTATTATATATAGATAGATAATTATAATTTTGTGGTTCGGTTTTTTAGGAGTTCGGAGACAGTGGAGGTTCGGAAATATCAAAATCAAGCGGCGGAATATAACAAACAGATAACCGAGCTTCGGAGGCAGGTTACCAATGAAAGATTCGAGAGAGCGAAGATGCGAGAGGATAGTAAACAAAGGTAAATAAAAATCATCTCTATATTTTATAACGAAATTGTTAATATAATGTTTTATGAATTGTGGATGTATTAGTTACAAAGTCTGAATAAAATATGTCAAAGATTACTTAAAATTTGTATATCGGACTTTTCTATTAAATACAGTCTTAACCCGTTAACTGCATTAATCGATGTTCTTTACGAAGGGACATATCAGGTTTCTCGAAAAATGCTAGTTCTTGGCAGGAATCTCCTACAAAAATTAGTAATTTTCAGAATTTTAAACAAAAACTATAATTTTCTTAAAGGAACTAATAAAATGTTACTAGTCAGATCTCAAATCAAAATCTAAAATGTCTTACTCTTCGTAAGAGACGTGGATTTATCCTCTACAGTAAATAAACCTCTTATATTTTTGACTAAACATTTAAATAACTTGCTTAATCCGAATTAATCTGAAGAAATATTCGGAAACACCTCGCACGTGTAAAAGTCAGTTTCCTTTCATCAAAAAATCGAAATTACTTCATATTTTATCAATCAGAATATAAATCTGCAGTAAACGGGTTAACGAAGCATACGACTTTGACATTTTTTCCAATTCCTCTGAAGTAATCGTGCAGTAGCATGTCTTAACAGTGAACGCCAAAGTCCGAGAGATACCGGCTGTCAGGCGCAAGCGAGTCGGGCGAATGATGCTTGTCAATGCGCGTCAAAGCAATCTCATCTTGTCCCGAAAGCGATCGCTAGCTGGAATCAGCAGTCAGACAGGTAGAATGTATATCCTCGTGATCTCGAGGGTGGATGATTGGCCAAAGCGACTTGCAACTATTATGCAGCCAGAGTATTTGAAAGTTAAAAAGCTCGCGGAACAATTAACGATTGTCTATGAGAGAAAATCTTAGGAACTTTTAACTTTACTGTTTTCGAATGACGTTGATAAACACTTTGATGTGCAACAAGTTTATAAAAGCGCACACGTGTTTTCACAAATTTATAAATTGCGCGGTTGTAACTCTTTTAAATTTTTAAAAGTTTTACAATACTACACTCGCCCATAGCTTTCTTTACTAATTATTAGGTCAGTGGTTAAAAGCTTATGCATGTGTTTGTCTTTAAAATAAA
Source organism: Gastracanthus pulcherrimus (assembly GCA_949152435.1). Classification (NCBI taxonomy): domain Eukaryota; kingdom Metazoa; phylum Arthropoda; class Insecta; order Hymenoptera; family Pteromalidae; genus Gastracanthus; species Gastracanthus pulcherrimus. The sequence continues at coordinate 16,483,058 of OX424575.1, forward strand.
TTACTGAATGTTAAATAAATTACTGCATGATCATTTATCGAAAACGTCAGATCGGTATTAATTTAGTAATCTGCCTACTGCACCATGTTACATATCACTAATTTTGCCTTAAGCTATAAAGTAATTTAATATAGACTCTAAAAACCGACCAACATTGAGCGGTCACTTTTAAATCTAGTGAACGAATTATATATCTGACGTCGGAATTTTGAAAGAACCGGTATTGAACCTTTGACAAAGTCAGGTTGAGTCATCGAAATACCAATCGACATGAGAACACAGCTGATCATAAATTAGTTTAGTGTATTTTTTATTTTATAAATGGAAACGTACGTGATTTTCACGATTTTTAACGACTTTAGTTAAATTGAACAGAAATGTTACTGTTACTTGAAATATATATCATTGCAAAAGAAAGTTGCACAAACATAGATTATTACTTCTGGAAGGTCTACTTGCAAATTATTTTAGAGCTTTTTTTATGATAAACAGTTAAAAGTTCTGCGCATTCTCTCATAAATATTATTGTAATCCCTAACTTATTCACCGCAAAAACAAAAAAAACCTTTATATTTTATCCTCATTCGTCGCATAAACCTAAAAATTGTAAAATCCTTACTATACCTAAATGTAAACCTTCTCCAATAATTTTCTGCTTGCAGGTCACTTAACTCATCACCCGACAGTTTTAACGTTGACTTGAATGTCATCATTTAACCAATGCACCGGTACAACCCTAAACGACAATCAATGTTCTAAATGTAAATCTCCGTTGACATATCCAGATACAGCAAAGTCCTCGTCCCGCGCACTCAACCTATCCCCAACGACGTCGACGTCGGCGGCAATTCCTGCGCCTGCAGTAGCAGCAGCGGCGCCGAGGAGGCGACGAACTCCGGGAGATTCAAGGTCCGCATAACCGAGGTCTCCGATAACGCGCAGAATTACAAGAATACCCGCTGTCGCGAGACCCAGCAACAACAACTCGCCCAGAGCGACGATCTCTGCTGTGGGCAAAATTTATTGCGCAACGCACAAATCGAAGGCATCGACAATTACCAGCAGGTGAACCGCGTCTGCTTCTGCACGGGCAAAACGAGGATAGGCGATCTCATCGCGAACTCGAAGCTGAACAGGAGCAGCGAGTGCAGGAGGCTGGGAGGTGTGCAGAACGATCTCTTCAGGAAGAATCTGAACGACAAGCCGTCGTCGAGCTCGGGCGCCTCGTCCCTCGATTCGAACCACTGCGGACGCTGCGGGGGCAGGAGGAAACAGAAGCACAAGCACATATCGCCCTGCTGGATCGTCGAGACCCTCAATCTCATGAACAAACTGCTCGAAGAGAAGAGAAAAGCTCGCGGTGGTAATAGTAATAATAAGTGCCTCGAGGGTAAGAGTAGCTGCAACGAGGTCGCGAGGATAAGAATCGTGAACGAGGACGTGGCCGAAGCGGCGGCAACGACGACTCCACCATTAGAAGTTCCAAAGATTAAAATCACAGAGGACATTCTGAGGACGAAGCAGCAGACGATCAAGTACTCCGTGGTCGAGACGTGCAACTCCAACTGTACAGTGTCCACTCAGACTTTAGAGAGTATCGTCACCGTCTCCGACAGCTCCAGGCCGCATTTGCTCAAGATCCTCTCGGAGATACAGCAGTACGCCAAAAGCATCGAGGACCTGTTCCAAGCTATGAACGAGACCATGAAGCAGCAACAGCAGCGTAGTACCAATAATAACAGTAATAACAAGCACAGCGAGAACGTAGAGAAACAACCACAACAACCACAACCCGATGCAACGGAGCGTAGATACCTCACAGTACCAGCTCTGCAGCCCAAGGAACCCCTGCCGTCGCTCGAAGATCGCAGCGAGGAAGCCCGAAGCCAGAATTCCATAGCCAACACCTCGCTGCCCATGGAGCTGCTCAGCAAGCACAGCGACGACATCTCCGAGCTCGGCGTCGTCCCCATATCCTCCACGCCCAGAGAGAGCGAGACCCTCCTGGACCCGAGCGCCGATCTCACGGAGCCATTGGACCAGCCTCTCGGGCAGGACAGCGAGGCCGACTCCTTGGAGCACCTGAGCCTGCCCAAGCCCCAGAGAGAGGCCCTGACGAGGATTCCAGAGCAGGAGGACGAGGAGCTGGATTCGGACATGGACTCGACGGAGTACATGGAGCTGGCCAGGCAGCTGGTCTTCAACTCGGAGACCAACGAGGGGAAGGACAATCGGATGCTGAGGACTCTGGAGGAAGAGGAGGACGAGGATGAGGCGATGCTGACGATACAGGAGAAGATCGAGAAGCTGCGCAGGGATGTGTATAGGGATCTCGAGGAGGGACCGTATAACAGGGAGAAGAACGACGAGAAGAGGAAGTGAGGGGGACGGGGGGTTGTTCGGTGTTAAGTCCGTGTGTATGTTCGAGTTTTGTACTGTGTAGGGTGTTCGTTGTTTCGTTAACTGTAGGACGCTGTATATTTTTGTAATTGATTCTTTTAATAAAAAAAAGAGGTTTTGTTACAGAGAACGTTTATGGGAATTTTGTAAAATATACTGCAAATCGTTAGTATTGTAATTATTAGCAGTTATTGATGTGTCTTGTATGTCCTTTAAAATGTGCTTTATTGTAATTTCAAATAATGACTGTCAGATTAAAATGCCTTAACAGGTTTAAGCACTACGTGGTAAGATAAGGAACATTTTTGCATATTTGTTATAACTAAAAGTAAAAATTGATGAACTTTTTATGTAAATGATTTTTAAATTCTTTACAATCTTTAAACAAAAGACTGTGCAGAGACGTGTTGATTGGTCCTTGAGGGATGTCGTTACAATCGAAAGAAATACATAGTAAACAGAACAGGAAGTGAGGTTTTGGTCGATATTGGTGGGAGAGTTTATTTAACACGAGTCAATTTATAAGTGTGTTCAGTATGAATTGTGTACGTACATTATACGGTTTTTACTGTGTTAAATGTTCATTGTGTTGTAGACTAGAAAGTAAATGATGGTAAATGACGCTCTACATTTTGTTGTAATTGATTCGTTAACCCTGTATGGGCAGATTTACTGTAAAGATCACTTCAAACGATTAGATTTTTGGTAAAAATATCTTAAACAAAAGTTTTAGAACTCACGAAAATATGTATTTTTCTATTATATGTTTTTTCGCTAGGAGCTAATAATTTCAATACAAAAATGAAACATAACGTAGATTATTTTTTCGTTACTCAGGGGTTAAATTATGTGGAATAGTCCACTTTGATCTGATATATACGTTTATTTTGCTGTTTAAGTTTATCATAGAAAATTTTAGAAAAACAAAAAATGTACTAATACATCCCTACAGGGTTAATAAACAGATTGGTTTCAAGGAACAAAACATAAAGAATTTAATACTCTTAGATACTACTGATACTTTTTTATACAATATTGTGGATCGTTAATAATCAAAATTATTACTACTTATTTTCAACTTAAAGTGCCTTATATACACGTATTAAACCCCTACAACCACAAATTGTTTCTAAAAAAAATGACTGTTTTGTGAACGATTTATTATATCAACACCGAAGTTTTTAATATTTATAAATGTCCTAATTATTATTATTAATTACTAGGTAGAAACAAACAAATAAGGAAATCGAAAATGAAAATACTGTAACACCTAGAAAATCTTATTTAAAGAAGGTGGTTGTTGATCGTTTGTTACTGAAAGAGTTTAAATATGTTCCTTGAAATTTTAAACATGACTATTATATATAAATGTCTTGATAAATTTGTTACTCTAAAAGATGAACCTCATGAAACAAATTTCACGGCAATTAGTAAAATGTAACTGTCGTGGGTGTTTTAATAATTCAGAGTATACAGTATATATTTAAATGTTCTGTTTACTGTAGTACACACCTATAAAGAAATACTTTTTGTAAGATATTTACTTACTTTGATGAAATTGTTGCACTAATATAGATATATCCAGTTGAAGTCTTGATCATGGAAAACGTTTTTTGTCCAGAAGAAAATAATAAGAAAGAGTGCAAATAAACTAAATGTATTCTACAAAATAATTTTGAATTTCAATTATGTAAACAAAATAATAAAATTTTAAAAAATTATAAAGATGGTTCAGTTTTTAGTTACCCATTATTCTTTTATATTCTACATTTTCATATTTTTATATAAAATACATGATTGAGATCCGCGTATAATTCATAAAGTTGATCTTGGCTCCATGACTCATTAGTTTATTCCTTGGTACATATTTTTATACTTACAAAAACGTTTAAATTTTAATGTTCGTTTTAATAGAAGGTCGATTTTATTTTTTGTATAATACAAAGAAATTTATTTAATTATCGGTTAATCTGATTCGATTCGTTTGCACATTTGTTTTGTCACAACGATTTTTAGTTTTCATTAATCTATCATTGCGTCGACTTCTAGAGAAAAAATGTACATCGTTTTTTAATTTTCACATTGCAAATGAAATACAGATAATATTTACAATTATGTGTTTAATGCATGTGCTTTCATTTTTTTCTCCGTTATAATGATGAAGTCTTACAATTATTTCTTTTTACAAAGTTATTACATTCTCTCTTGCTCACACTATTACTCATTCAATTCGATTCGATTCACTTCACACTAACTCCTTCGAGACCTAAGATAAAAAAATGATAATTACATAAATGCAATATGTGTCATTTTCGTGTAAACAGAATCGTGTCGTCTAGAAAAAAAAAATTCATCAAAAACTCTTAATTATATCTATTTTATATAAAAGTGGTGTAATATATTTACTGAAACTCAATAAAATTTCCTTTTACTGTAAATAAATTTCACGCACCATTTCATGGTGTTTCGAAACCATTCAAAAATAATACGAAAAATGATCGAAGATGCAAACTCAAGAGTTTGGAACCTTTTATAAACTAAATTGAGCAGATGATGGAAAATCCAAAGGATATAATTCTCTTTTTCTGGATTCTATGGTGAATCGCGAAGATTATATTATTAAAATAATAAAAACAAAAAGAGAGACGATGGTATAGCCATGTAATTGCAACATGCAATTAAGTAAGCAAAAATTATACACTTCCTAAAAATACAATCAATAAAAAGGCATTCTTTTTACTCCGATCTTTTTTCTGTAGCTTGTGAAAAAAGAAGAGAACAAAAAAGATACAGAGAAAAACATAGTTCATACACAATAACATTAATTCATTATAATTAAACTATAACGTTCGTAAAGTATTTTTGTTTTACCACTGCGTTCGTTTTCTTCTTGTCTTTGTCTTTTTTTTATACACACTAAAAACATTTTTGTCGCCTTCATTGAGAAAATAAATATTAATATTAAATCTGAAATATTATCTCGTTTCTTCATCTTTTTTTTTATCACTGTGTCCATTAATAATCATCGTTTAGAGTTCTCCCCTCACTTTGTCTTGAATTTCTGGCTTTACGTTTTCGGCGTCACTCACAAACGTTGGTGTCCTCCGCTCTCAACAAGCATTCCACTATTTAGTTTATACAATCCATATGTGCTAGATTATTGGCAAATTGGCTTGCCTAGTAAGTTTATAGGCCTCATTTTACTGCGCGTTTTATTTTATCAGTTTCTTTAAAAACTTTCTTTTTTTTTTGTCATTTTTTTCCTTTTTTCTACCTTACTTCCTTAACGATTGTGGAACATTGTGTCGTAAAATAACGAATACCCCTCACTGTGCCTTTTCTCTCTCACTCTCTCTCTCGCTCTCTCTCTCTCATTCTCATTCTCTCCCTCTCTCTCTTTCTCTCCCTCTCTTTCTCTCTCTCGCTCGCTCTCTCTCAATCTCTCTCTCTTTCGTCTCAGTTGAATTTGTCGCGTCACCACAAGATTCCGTTCTCCGCACATGATGCCTCAAGAGCCATTTTGTTTAGCTCGCACATGTCCACACCAGAATCCAATATCGAGTTGATCGCTGCTCGAGTTTTGTTTTTTTTTAAGTGTCGAAGTTGGTTCTCCCTGGGAGGCCCGTTTCGAGAGGTCACCTGTGACCGCTGCTACTCTGGTCGTTCATGTCGTAAAGGACTTGTGCGATTGTCCTGGACGATTCGACGTTGCTCAGCGCTACACCGGCTAAGTGCGGCTCATATGCTCGAAGATGTCTGGAAACAAATTGAAAAAGAAGAAAAATTGTTAATAATACATATTCAATTTTCTTTTTTAATATAATTGGTAAGGGACATGATTCGTTTTCTTATTTTTCATAATTAGCTTTAGATATAATTAAACACAAGAATGACAGAAAACAATTTATTAAGTAAATATTTTATGAATTGGAATTTTCTTTTTAAATATAAAATTTCAAACCAGAATTTAAAATTGTATATAATCATGCGGATAACAAATTTAATGCAGATGATGCAGTAATGTAAACAATGTACAACAAACATCATATTGAAAGAAATGTCTGTAATGCCATCTTTAATTTAATTTAATTAACCAATCACAAGATTATTTTAGCCGTTCAAACGCTAAAGTTATTAACTTTTTATTAATATGTATAGATTACGCAAGCATTCAACCGAGAAAAATTACATATTAGTCAGTACATATTAATTAACACAGTTTTATAGTAAAAAAATGTATGGAGTTTGCGACATCTGACATGTCTTAAGCAATTGCTTTATTTGCTTTGAATAACTTACCTCCTACCATGCGCGGAATATATGACTAGGTTTCTGAGAATAAGAGCTGCCGTCAAGCGAATACTTTTCGTTACAGGTCCTTCATTATCATCCTGCAAAGAAAACAAAATGTTAAATGTCTAATTGTCGTCAAGTCGATGACGATCAATGATTTTAATAAACGAGGCAAAGATAAATGAAAAATATTTAACAAATGATATTTGCAAATGAATGAAATTCCACTTGATATAATTTGTGTCAAATACAGAGCGCAACATTTTGTTGGCGGAAATAAAAAGAAATAAAAACACTAGAGAAAAAGCAAAATCGTGCAAACATTGTGTGTGTAATTAAATACAGCTAATACGATCTATGTGCATTAGTTACAAAAGCATGCCAGAAATATAGTATATAGTATTGGATGATGGAAACGAGTATCTGCATGATTCTTAACCTAATTTTGATTAGAAACAATATAATGAATAACATTAAATAAAATAAAGAACTTATTTATGAACGGATTACAATACATAATAACTAAATGAATTCCTGAATTAAGCTCTGGGACTGCAATTAAAGGATAAATCATGCTAAGGAGGAGATGTGAAAGAATAGTTTTATCAAAATAGAATTATCTATCCAATTATAAACTTTACTTTAGATGTTACTAATTTCAAAAAGAATATTTTTCAAAAATAAATAATTTAACTCTATATTTATAAGTTATTTTACAATTAGGACTTGGACAATGAATCAATTGGGTCCGTAATGTAGAATATAAAAAAATTAAGAACCGTATTTTTTCTTTTCTTTAAATAGAAGCAAATTGAAAGAGTTAGGTACAGTCGTTTAAAGTTTACAGATTTTTCGATATAGATAGATATACTGCAATAATATATGACGTTACGATCATATACGTGTTCGTGACGTCACGAGTATTCAAAGAGCTGTAACTCTGTTAATTTTAATTTATTTAAAAAGAGAAAAAATACATGTCCTTTATTTTTTTATATTCTACATTATGGACCTAATGGATATCTTCATGCAAAAATCTCAATTATAATGATCGAAATGAATAAAGTAAATAAATTTGTAAGTAACAGAAAAATGCTTTAATTTTTTAATAGTAGTTAAGTACTGAACACTTTCACATCTAAACTCAGTACTTTCCAATTGACTACTTAGATATCAATAAGTTTTTCAACTAATACAGAGCAAGTGAATAAAACTTACTCTAAATCAATAAAATTATTGACAAAAAGTGACTTATCCGAAAATTTAATACCTAATCTTTCTGAACCCAAAGTCAGATTTTTAATTTAATTTTCCACTGAAAGTTCATTAACATAGTGCTTGGCATAGACAAAAATAAGAAATTAGAACTAACTTATAGTCTACTTTTGGTGCTATATTTAATTCCAGCAAAGAAAAATTAAAAACCCGCGTATGGATTTTGATCTGAAAAAGTAAATTAAAGCCTTCGGAAAATCACTTTCTGTGAGTAATAACTATTGATTCAATACCTTTTGTTTTATTAGTCGAGAAACCAATCAGTGTCTAAACAGTCGACTGGAAGGTAATGGGTCAAATTAAAATTGGATCAAGGGAGCGGAACAAAAAAATCTTTGAAAGCACAAAACACGCGTGCAGCGCGCACAAGCGGCTGCCTTAACTAAATCAAAATGTGCGAGGCGACAACATTGCTTTTCGCTGCTTTGATTAATCAATTATTTCATAATAATCGTTTTGCTGATATTTTGTGGCATTCTAACTCGTCGTTACCTGTTCCGGCGGAGGAATTTGCCCGGGTCTGGGGGAAGAGGAGCTAGTGTTGGCCGCAGCGGGCTTCGATGGCCTTTGCTGCTTTGCCAAGGAGAGAACAAGAAATTCGAACGTTAGGTTATCAGAGATATTTTTTGCGCTGTTCTTGTAGTTTTTTTCTTTTTTTTTTCTTCAAGATTCAAGATATTAGGATTTATTTATCAAAACAAGTTTCATTTGCGCCTATTTGAAGGAGAAAATCTTTCTAGGCCACCTCTTGATTAAAAAATTCTCATTGAAAATGAGCTTACAAATGTAATTTAAGATACAAATTTTTCGCTATAATATTTGAATGAATGTATGTATTACGGTTTTCAACTGAATTCTTTAATGCAGAGGAGAATAAAACACATCTGCAAAACTTACCATCAACTCCTTGGGATTGACGAATTCTAAAGCGTGCCTCTTTATGGCGTGCAACGCGGCGTTTGGCGCGTAGCCCGGATGATGCGTCGGCGTGGGAAGTGGCTTGTTGAGATATTCCGTTTTGCCCGATTGATCAAACTGTTTTCTTCTTATCAGCATTACCTAAAAATTGTTTGCACTTGTTAAATCATGCCTCTCTCGCAAATTTGGCCGAAAGTAATATATCGTTAGAAATAACTTTCAATTTCTAAATTACATATTCAATTAAGAATAAAGTGGATAATTGAACTTACTTCGTCGCAACAGTGTCTGTCGAACAAGTGCGTCATCAGCGAGAATCTTCGTCTCTTTAAACCGTCGCAGCTCGCCCACTGGCAGAGAGTTTCCTCGTTTCCAGTTGGGCAGTGTGCTTCGCAAACGTGTAAATACACTTTGCGTGGGTTTTTGAATTGCCTAAAGATAATAAACGACATTGAACATCAATAATGAAAACCTAACGATAAATCTATTAAAAATGACTTTTAAGTTTTCTTCAAGTGGCTTGACCGTAAATGTAAAATGCAGAAATGTTTCAAATATTATTATATAAAGTTACTTATGAAAAGTCGATTCTTTATAGACATTTTACAAATTATTAACTTTCTTAAAGAAGTAGCCATCAACAAAAATCTAACATGATGAGAAACCTAGAAATTTAGGTTGCCGTGGTTTTTGAATGGTTACTAAGGTTTTACAACTCAAGTGGTGGCCAAGATAAAAAAAAGTAATGATTTCTTTATTTTGTTCTTTAAAAAATGATCTCAAAACATTAAATTGACCTTTTAAACACAGAAAAAAAAACTTGAAAACATGATTTATAGACGTTGAATCTAAAAATATATAGATGATACTTCTAAAATATTCGGTTATAAAATCAATAATATAATAAGGTTAGTTAGATTTGTAAGAGGATGTCGGAGACAAATGCCGATTCCTAGATCGTATTTTTGGTTAATTTAATTTAACTTTTAGTTTACATTAACAATCGCGGTCATCCGGTGTTTAGAATACCTTATATTAAGGAAGACCGGATAACTGAGATACTCGAAGAGAATTAAAAATTGACCAAGAATAACGGAAAATACGAAAATGTCGGCAAGTTCGCAGCAGCATACTGGCGTCGACATCCCCTTAAATCACAAACTGCATCTCCCAACATAATACTTAATATACCAATAACTTCTTCTAAGTTTAATTATGTAATTACTTTATCAGATAATCTACGACACCAGCATTGATCATCCCAGTAAAGGTTTAAATTCTACGTGATTTTGAAGTTACCCAAGCCTTGAAAGATTAACTGGAAGTACGCTCCTCAACTAAAATTCAAATTTAGTCAACAAAACCTTTCCTGAACTTTTCTCACACGTCTACAAACACTCAAAGCAATCAAAACACCCAACGCTCACAGAATCCCACCCCGCGCGATCAATCCCTCACCTTCATCTCCCAAACCCACTAAACCCCCCTCCCTCCCAAAAAACGAAAGAAACCTCTGAAACTCACTTGAAGCAGCCCCTCCATTCGCAGAGGAACGCGTTGCGCTCGAGCGTCACCGTGATCGTCTTCATCGGCGTCGCCGGTGACTGTGGCCTCGACGCCCCACCACCCACCACCGCCGGCGCCGTCGTCGTCGTCGTCGTCGCGCTCGTCTCCTGGCTCGTCGCCGCCTGCGCCGCCACCTTCCTCACCACCCCGGTAGAAGCGTTGCCACTCGCGCCACCGCTCGCACTCGCACCACCTGCTCCGGAGTCCAGTTTACCGCTGTCGGTGTTGCCCTCGGGCTCGGTGGACGTGGCCGCGGTGACCATGAGGATCTCCTTCGAGTCGGCGGTGGACGCTCGGCCCGTCGCCTGCGCCACAGCCGCCTGAGCCTGAAGCTGAGGCTGAAGCTGAGGCTGAAGCTGTGGCTGAAGCTGAGGTTTGACGGGTGTGGTTGCGGCGGTGGAGAGGATCGTGGGTGGAGGCGCGACCTGCTGGCGAGGCGTTGACGGTCTCGTGGGTGGCGGCGTTAAGGCGGGGGTGGGAGTTGCGACGCGCGAGGGTAGCGAGCTTATCGAAGATGCTTGCTGGGACTGGGATTGCAGGAGTGTTACTGTGTTGGGGCTGGGTTGTTGCTGGTGGATCTGTTGGATTTGTTGGATTGGGGCTTGGGGTGGAGGTTGCTGTTGCTGCTGGACTTGGACTTGTTGGACGACTTGTTGGACGACTTGTTGGATGACTTGCGATTGTGGCGATGGTTGTTGCTTCTGGGGTGTTGGTGGTTGCTTCGTAGGTGTGGATTGTTCCTGTTGCTTCTGTTGATGCTGCTGCTGTTGCTGTTGTAGTTGTTGTAGTTGCTGCTGTTGTATTTGTTGCTGTTGTTGTTGCTGTTGTTGTTGTTGGTGGTGTTGTATCTGTTGAGCAACAGCACTGTTCATTACGATGGAGGCCTGAAAGATAGACAGACATGCGTTTATTTTTGTTTGTAGGGTGTACATTATTATCTATTATTTCTATTAAAACTGTTTAAGGATTATCCCGTTCTGGCATTGATTAGCTCGCGAGATACTTTGTTTTAATATCATTGCATAAGTTGCTCAATATTTTCATGTATTTATCACGTCATTAATTACTGCATTTTAGGAATTCACACAATCATTCGCATTCTCACGCGAACAAATAGAAATATATAAGGGAGAATGTATCTAATGCAACTTTGTAATCGCGAAATATCTTCTGAGTAGAGTATTTTATTTTACCTTTATCACTAAGTTAGATGTAATTAGATAGCTGGCGTGAAATTTAAATTTCACAAATTCAATGATCAGTTTATTAAACTAAATAAAATGAACCAACCCTGGTAGAAAATTAATCTAGAACTATGTAGATCTATCTAGTTTGCCAAGGAAATAATCGAGGGCCTCGATAAAACTAGATAATTTTCTACCAGGGAAACTGGCTTTGTTTGAATTTGTGAGACTATTCACAGACAAAACAAGAAAGAGAATAAAAAAAAAGAGCGGATAAGTTTTAACAAGAAAAATACAGTCTAGTTAAAGTTTGCCTGCTACTGGCTAATTAATCCTTGTATTTTGTTCTATAATCTTTTGAGCTGTGAAAAGCATGATACTTTCTTCCAATTTAATACGAATAATAATAGTTATCAAAAATAGTAAAATAACAGTTTTATTAGCAAAATTATAAACAAAAAAAATTTTCTGCTTAAAAAATACTGGGGACAACTTAAAAACACAATGTTATATTAAATCAATATAACTTTTCTTTCTTGAAATGGCATGACAGTATAAACGGTGATGAAATACAATTAGAAACACAGTATATCACTTTTTAAGATATATTTAGGTACGAGTTGCCCGCAACCAGGATAAGTTGGAAGAATTATCTTCTTTTTAAATTAAAATACATATATATAAATTCGATAGACAGCGGTCTGAAATTTTGTCAATAATCAGCTACGTTCCTCAACTTACTAAACCATCGTTACTTAAAAAAGAAATCTATTCTCCATGCTTGAAATACCTGAGTGAGGGTTCCGGAGGTGGGCACGAGCGGCGGCGGTATGTTCCCCATGGCGGGGCTCTGCAGCATTGGTCTCGGCACCTGTGTGACCACGACCTGCTGGCCCTGGGGCGTCATGGCGACCATCTTCTGGGTCTGCGGCTGCGCCGCCGCCTGTGGCTGCAGTATGATGATCGTCTTGGCGTTGGTGCCCTGCTGCTGGGCCACCAGCACCGTCTGCGCCTGGCCCTGCACCAGCGCCGTCTGCGGCTGAGCCAGCACGTAATTCTGCCCGGGCACACCACCCGAGATGACGTAGTGCGTCTGACCGCTGGGACCCTGCTGGACCTGCAGCACCTGCGGCTGAAGCTGATGCTGGGCTCGGCCGGTGGCTGCTTTCAGGGCAGCCGCCGGGATCGTGACGATTTGCTGCTGGTTGTTGGACTGGTGGATGGCTTGCTGGACGACGATCTGACGCGGGGCCGCGGCCATTATCAGGCCCTGCTGGAGCTGCTGCTGGAGCTGCTGCTGGGTGATGGCGATGCTTTGGTGGGTGGGGGCGTGGTGGTGGGACTGAGGGGCCGAGGAGACCTGGACGACTTGGTGGTGGGACGCGGCGGCGGCCTGGGCTTGGGCTTGGGCTTGAGCTTGAGCTTGAGCTTGGGCTTGGGCTTGGGCCTGGGCTTGAGCTTGGGCTTGGGCTTGGACTTGGACTTGGACCTGTTGCTGGATGTGCTGCTGTTGCTCGGGGGTGAGGGTGAGCTGGTTCATGCCCACTTGGTTCACTGCAACAGCTGAGAATGGTGGTTGGTTAGGTTTTTGTATAGTCTATTGAAGTTATTATAGAACAATATTAGATGGAAAATTATGACATCGTATTTTGTATTTTCAGTTTACGAAAAGTACAGTAGATAACAAATGACATATTTTTTCTTGATTTCTAGATTCTCTATGATGTAATGTAAGGAGTTTATCTGTTCTATTATATAAATAACTTTGCATCTTGAAAAAGCTGGTCTAGCTGAGTGTAAGAAAACTGTTTGAATAATCGATCTGAAATTTTGACACGTTAGTCAGCACATCTACGGTTAGCGTAAAAATCATGGAAATCTTTCTTTGTAAACAATTTTATATTTCTTTAGGTGCAAAATAAAGAGTTTAATTTTTCTTTAATCAAAATAATTTCGGTTCTAATCATAACAATACTGATAGCAATTGAAAAGCTTTTTTAATTTTTTGTTTAAGATGCATAATTACATTCTTGTATCGGAATCACCAACGCCAGCAAAACATTGTTTTTTTAAGATGCACAGGCAAGTACTACATGTATTACAAGAAAATCCACTAAAATTTTTTAAAAAATTATTCTTTACTCTTAATCTTCTGGGGGATGAGTTGCACCTCACGCAAATCTATTTTCTACACAACAATATTTTTTTTTGGATTCTCAAATTTGGATACTCAAATTTTTAACAGGTTCAGTGCGGCATGAGCCATATATGTGTCACGATTTTCTTTCCTTGTGTGCTACGTGACACATATATGGCTCATGAAGTTCTTTTTCAAAGTACTAGCATGGAATGAAACATAAATAAAATTTTTTTGACTGATAAATTAAATACTAGTTTATGCCCTATATGATCCAAAGAACAAAAATATTTTATAAAAACTAAGGCATGCCAAATAAAAATGTATTTACAATAACAATTAAACAAAAATGTTCAGAATTTAATTATTAGATTCAGCACAGTAGACTAGCAAACTCTTATACATTATCAGAACTGATCCTGTTAACTGACAGTGTATTATAACTATACACGCCTATTCAGCTTTACTTTGCGCCATGGTATGTACTTCTAAGTTAATTGGGTTCAAAATTATGAATATCAATAACTGAACGAGATATTTCATCCTGTTGCATTTGAAACAATTTAGTTCGAACGAAATGACTCTGCTCTACCTACAAGAGTATTCAATTTTACTATATGTTTCTACTTGCAGACGATTGTGTCAGGCACTTCGCAGCGAACTTTGCAGCGTAAAAAAAATATTATTGAATACTTTTCAGGAAAATTGCATCAGATTCGTTGCCAAAGAAGTGTAAAGCTACCAGCCTCGCCCTACATTCTACCTTTATCCTTCAAAGTAAATAAAAGACATAAAATCCCCTAATCCCGACAATTCTTCATTGTCCCACAGCGCAATTAGCCTTCGAAACACTTCAAATGCACTTTTATCGAACCGTCATCCCATTACAAAGTCCCACTCACCAGGCACTTGCGGCTCCGTCTTCACCACCTCCTGCTTCACCGCGACCTTCTCCTCCTTGACCCCGGTCACCGACTCCTCCAGATCCGTCTCGTCGTCGATGATATCCGCGGCCAGCGCCGCGTAGAGATTCGCCGCCGTCGAGGACACCCTCACCTTATCCTCCTCCTGGTCCTCCGTCTTCACCAGTCCCACCGTCGTGGTCGCGGCTACCGCGGCTATCGTGGCCGTCACCGGATCCGGCGACGTCGTGCCGTTCGAGTACTTGGGCTTCTTCGCGTCGCTCGAGTCTTCGCCTGTGGCGGCGGCGGCGTTTGCCGCGGTGGCCGTGGCCTCGTGCGAGCTCGCGCTCCGCTTGACGGCGCAGAGACGCGGGGCTGGCGCCTCGATCAATGCGTCATCGGATACCTCCACTTTGATCTTCATGTCGCTTGGAGATTCTTTTAGTACCTGCGGGGGAAGAGGGGAGAGATAGGGTGGTTAGTTTGAGGGTTGAGGAGGGAGATTGTAGGGGTGGTGGTGGAGTGTGGTGGTTATGCGTGAATCGTCAAGTTAGGTATTGATAGGTTTCAAGTTGATCCGAAAAAATTGTTCTTGTAGCTTTAGTTTACAGTCGAGTGTTGAATGATTCGGAAAATTTATTTTTAATTGCAACTCTTTAGTATACACATAAGAAAAATGATCTCTCAAATCAATAAAAATAATCTTGAATAAGTTTCCAACAGTTAAATCATTGTAAAGCAAAGCTTTTCTTGTTAGTTCAAAAGTAATAAGTTTAATTTAAGTACAACATTTTCTTAAACTGAATCTTCGCTGTATATCGGAAGACGATAAAAGAAGATTCTTCTTAAATCAAATTAATTTCTTTCGAACTAGTAGAAACAAAGAATTCCAATTTCAATGAATTTTCTCTCACCAACTTATTAAAAACTATTTTTTATAACACGTGAATAAAAAAAGACCATTTTCGGCGCCTATAAATTGCAGCGAAAATAGTTTTCCGAGCGTCAAATAAAGAGTACCGAAAATACTCATTGTCGCTACCTTTTATTTTCGGTAGCGAAAATGAGTATTTTCGGTACCCTTTATTTATTTTTACTCCATTTCCTTAATAAAGTGGACGATTCGAAAAACTCTTTCTCAATCCACTTTGTAGACAACAAAGAATGGCCTTCTTTATGCACTTGTTATAAAAAATACGGTACGCAACTTGGGGCAAAGGGTATTTCCAGACTCGGATGATGATTTTGAGCACTCGCTTGGAAATACCGATTTTCGCCCCTAGTTGCGTAATATACTATTTATTCATTCAAAAGACCATTTCTCTAAACGATAGACCAGCATAGCATACAACACATCAATACCTCCCTAAACGATTCGCGCAGCCACTCCACTCATCCACCACCCCGTGAAGCAAGAAATAAAACCTCGTGTGAACGACCCGTTCACCCGTCATCAACGTACCCTCACCTTCTTAATGTGATTCTCCACCAGATCCTTCTTCCCCATGATCCCATTCATGATCGGCTCCTTCTCCACCTTCCTCTCGAGCAAGTCCGCCAGCATCATGCTCTGCAGTGGCTTGTCCTTGGACCCGACGCTCGACGAGTCCTTACTCGAGCCGTCGTCCTGCGCGTCAATGTCCAGATTGCTCGGCGCGCCGTTCAGCAGAATCCCCTCGAAGCTCGTGAGTGAGTTCTCCTCTTCGGCGCCGACACCCGAGCAGTCCCGGCTACCGCCGATGCCACTGGAGGAGGCTAGAGAATTGTTGGTCGAGTCGGAGTCTTCGACTATGGGCGTGCACACGTTGCGTTGTTGTTGCTGTTGCTGCAGGTGCTGCAGCTGTAGCTGTTGGTGTTGCTGTTGGGTGGTCGGGTGCTTGTTGGCGGTGGTGGTGGTGAGGATGCAGGATTGGACGGAGGAGCTGGTGCGGTAGACGCGCATCACGCCCGTCGCGTGGTTCGAGGGCTCCGTCGTGGATTGCGGGACGATGCTGGCGATCGCCAGCTGGGTCTGCTGGTTCGTCGGGGCGTGAGGGCCGTTGTCCGTGTCCATGGGCTCGGCCTGGATGGATGAGTGATTTGTGAGAAATTTAGATGCGATCGAGTGGACGTTAGTTTGTGTCAATTGTTCGAGAAAGGAATTTGTAGTTACTTCATAACGCCTCGTTTTCACTGGCAGTTTCGTAGAGGCTCGCTTTAACTTTTAGAAATTAAACGATTTTATAGTGATAATTGATAGTAAATTTCAAAGAGTTCTATTGTGTAGAGAATTGTTCTTTACATATTTTCATACTAAAAGAGTTTTGCTTTTCTAAACAACATAAATGTTGTTCAATAATGAAAGTTAAAGAGAGACTCTATTTAATCACCATGGAGACGAGACATAACTGTTACTGGTTTGTTTAAATAAAAACTAAATAGTCGGTTATTCTTAAAATGTCAATACCGGGAACCAATTTCAATTTTGCAAAAGCATCTTTAGTTTTATATCTAATTTCAACTTTAATCTGCAGTCAATAAATTTTTGTTACCCTTTAGATCAGTCTTAACAATACATACAATATTAACAAACTATCAAACAAAAAATGAACATGTAATCATTTGTACAAAAGTTTCTGAAATAAGGCTGTATCATAACAGTTTCGATTCAAACAGAATTGCACAGGCAACACCCTGATCTAACCACAAAGAAACGTAATCCGATTCCTCCTCCACACGCACCTTCTCGCAGTTGTTGGCAACGATGACCTTGGCCCCGTTAAGCCTCTGCACCTTCTTCACGATGATGGGCTTGCCCTTGGCGTTCATGCCGATGGTCTTGGTCGTGCTGATCGCGCTCACACCTGTCATCTGTTGCTGGAGCTGCTGCTGGCGCTGCTGCTGCTGCTGTTGCTGACGCTGGGCGACCTGACGGGGCGAGAGAAGGTTCTTTGAGCGCGGAGTCGGAGACATATGTCATACTTTCTTTTGGACAAAACGAGAAGTTTTGTCTTTTCTTTCGTTTTTAGATTTGAATATCATGCTGTTGTTAGTTAGATAATTGAATGGTGATCAGTGCCAATGTATTGTTACGGGATTTGTTGTTTGTGTGCTGAAGGAGATTTGAAAGTTCAAAGTGGTAAGTGCTTGAAAATGTATGATATATCGCAGGATAATTTGATTAAAAGAGCTTTAAAGAAATAAAGGATTTTTATAGAATACTAATGATTTGGGAAATAAATAGTGACTGTTTGTTTGTGAACTCTCAAAGCTCCTTAGCACACTGTTATTTTTCAATAATCCTCTTCTAAAGAGATTTATTTTACGACTGTAACGAAAGTCAATTTTATTACAAAATACTACTACTAAAAACAACATCAAAATGCAAAACTCAACAAAATAAAGTAGTAAATCTTGTCAGTAGTCAGTCAAAACAAAAACAAACAAAAAAAGTTTCAGTCTCAATCTGTCAATGTCAAACCATGCTTTTTATATCAAACAATACAAAAATCTTAAAAAAAAAATATAATGCAAATTCAAATTACTAATCAAACAAAACACAACTAAAAACAAAACAAAAAGTATACAAAAAATAAATTTGATAATACAGTCTCACGATGTCTGACTCCTTCTGATTCCCATGACTATGTATAGTCAAGAATAGTCTTTCATTGGGCATTAATTATGTGAAGATCAATTTTTATAAATATTATGGTAGATTGAACCATTTCATTCATGAACTGTCTGGTCAATCCATATTGCTTTGTAGTAACTTAAAATTAGCTATTGTAAATTTGCGCAACTTCTTAAATTACTTTACATGGGTATAACGTTTATTCTTTCTTTTAATATTTTATTATCCAAAAATATAAAAATTGGGCACTCTTTTTAAATAAGAACACATAATCTATATTGCAATATAAACGCAGATGCTTGAATAAAATCTATTTAAGATAAAAGTCTTGCATTATTTAAAGATATGATTAAAATTGTAAGACTTTTTTCAAATACGATCAAATCTAAGTAAATAAAATGAAACACCTATAAAAAAGTTCTTGAAAACTCTTCTAAAATAAATATTGAAAAAAAAGAAAAAAGTCTAAATAGGCAATATAAGAAAAATTGAAAATGAAAATAGGAAATGATAAGAAAATAAGTATACATTTAAAAATCACACAAGGAGAAACCTTTTCCAAATAGTGCATTTGCGCTATTATAACAAATATTATCTAAAAAGTAAAGATCTAAGAATTTGAGAATAAAGTATATCTGTAGATAAAACTAAAAAGAGTGTAATCAATTTTATTAGGTTTAGTACAAAGTGTTTTAATATTTTTGATCTTTAAAATTTTTCACTGTATGCAAGACTTCCAACTTAAATTAGCTGTACTAAACCTCTTCTTCATAAACATAGTTTAAAAAATGCACCACTTTTCTTTGAATTACAGTAAGAACATAAAAAGATAACGCACCTCTAATAAAGTTCTATAACATTCATCTAAGAGAATATCTAAAGAACAAAAAAAATACTCTATTTAAAATCATACGGAAAGAAACCTTTTCCAAAGAGTGCATTTGTGCTATTACGTGAATAATTATCTAAACATTTCTTTAACAATAAATTATATCTGAAAAGAAAAGAAGAAAATAGGTGTAAATCAACTTTATTAAGTTCAGTGCAGCGCAATCACTTAAAATCCTGAAATTTCTTCATCGTGAACAAAGCTTCCAACTTAAACTATCCGCACTGAACCTCTTATAAACAAGTTGTTTCAACACTCTCATCCAAGCCTTTCGCAGGATACAGAAATAAACCTCGAGAACATAAAAAGAAACTACCCAAACGTGATCCAAACTCCCACCAACAATATCCAATCGCTTATTTCTGTATTCCACAAACACAGCCACTCTCCTCGAACACTTCGAACATCTTAAAACAACAGTGTACAACGAGCGGTTAATGCAAGAACACAAGCACACAAGTACCTGGCTGCTGGTTATTAGCTGGTTGGCACTGATACTGGTCACGACGCCAGTCGCGTTTGTTACGGCGGACACACAGGTTGAAGACGTGGCGACGGCTTGCATGCACTCGCCGCCGACCGTTACCTTGGTTGCCAGCAGGCTCTTGATGATGGAGCTGGAGGTGGCGCCGCCCCTGCCGTCGTCCTTCACGATTACCTGCACCGCTTGGCCCTGGGAGGACTGCTGCTGGGCAGCGCCGCTCGCCAGGAGCGCCTGGCTCAGGTGAGGATGCGCCACAGACACCTGCGGAGAGCGATGGAGAACGTTCGTATATTTTTCTTTGGGGCTGGGGGGAGGATTCGGTGGGAGGTGTGGGGTGCGCGCGCTTTGGTTGCGTTGGCTGGATGCTCGACGACAAAAGTTTAGCTCGGGGAGATACTGATTTTTGTACATTATTTCTTCGTTTGGTTATTACTGAGGAGAAGTGTAACACGAATGATACCAGTTTTGGTAAGTATTGGAGAACAATTGGTATTTAGGTAGTTGCTATTTTTGAAGATTGAAACGAAAATGCGGATTACTATTCTTCTCTGAGTAATGGAAAAATTGCTTCGCATAATTGATTGTAGTAGAGCCGTTATTAACAAAACAACTAACTTTTGGAGTTGATGCAGTCAGCACAACGTCGAGAGGGATCTCTGCCTAGAATTGTAGAATTTACTTTTTTTAGTACTCAAAGATCCTTATATATGTTTTAACGGATTAAAACTAGGTTGTTTAACAATATTTCATTAGAAATAAGTGGGTGATTCTGAGCATAGCGTACAATTTGGTCCCAGATTGTTGAATTTTTATTAAAAAATAATAACAATCTTTATGTACACAAAGGACTTTTCTGACTTTATTATAGCCTGCAATATAAAAGTGTACGTTATGCTCAGAATCAACAAAATAGTAATAATTTTGATCATGGTTTTTCAGTTCTAATTTACTTAAAATGAATTACAAATAATCTTGACGTATAAAACAAACATATGTAATTATATAAATTTATAAAAAGCAGAATTTATCTGTTGTTTATGAAAATCATCAAAAATGGGCAGAGATCTTCCTGAAACCGACTGAATCGGGATATTGCATGGCAAGTTACTTTTTAGTTTAATTAGTATAATTAGTATAGTTTATTATAAGAATGTTTAATTATAGCTTATCTTTATTCAAAATAAGTTAAGCTTGCTAAATATTTAAAGCATTGTACTTTTAATTCTATTTTAGACGTAAGTACTTTTTAAATTGATGATTTCTCTTTTGTACAAAATATAAAAACGTAATAAAAAGTTTGATGTAAAACAAAGCTGTTACATAAAAGAATATGAAATTTTGAATCTCATGCAGACTCCCAATCAGAGATTTATTTTAATTCTTCAATAGTCTGTCTTAAATCAAGAAAAATAAATAAGTTTAGTAATGATTTATTTTTTCTGAACTATTAGTATAAATATGTAAATTTTTTTCTAAGATCGAGACAGAATTTTGAAAAGTAAAATTAAAAACATATTCTAAATAAAGTAATATAATAATTAATAACTAATATGTCTATTACAAATGCCGACACCAATGAAAAATTAGGGAAGTCATGTTAAAAGGTGAGAAATGGTTCATGAGTTCTCTTCACGTCTATCTAAACAAATAAAAAAGTTAAATGAGTAAAATAGCAATGAATAAACAGCTCTCTCAATTGTAATATCGAACTTCATATGTGCAAATAATGTCAAATCTTTTAATACTTTTTTTAAAGATCTATTATTATCCAGAAAAAACCAAGAAATTATTATTAAAATTTATAATTCATAGAAATATCAATTTTGAACAGAAAAAAGTATTCATTGATTAAAAACCATTTTCATATTGTTTTGCATTATTAATAAAGTTATACATATGTAAATGTATTGAAATTTTGTTAGAAGTTACAATGTTTTTGGTTAGCAACAAGCAGAAAATGATTGCCTCTGGTAATTAAAATTCTTTCATATCTGTAACTAAATAAACTTTCTTGTTATTTTTATTAATTAAAATACATTTTATTCATATATATTTTAGATATCTATTTTATGCAACAATTAAAGCAATTGTAATATTCTTAAAAGAAAAAATAGCGTCTAGAGCAAACATTTAAAAAGTTTCAATTCAGCATTAATCGCTCAATAAAAACACCCATATAACAGAGCCAGAAGAAAAAAATCTAAGTTCATGCCGAATTTCCTGTTACCATAAGAAAAAGCGATTAAGAGGCAAGAAAATTGCGAAAATGAAAATAATAATTAACCAAAATACATCGATAAAAGTCAAAGTGCGATAGCAACAATAGAGAGAGTATTTAGGGGGTATTACTGTATAAATGCCACGCTTTTATACCATTTTTTTAAGAATTCACTAAACAAATCTAACTTTTTGCCTACGAATTGACATATATTTGAAGAAATTTTCATATACCTATTCTTTAAGCAATTTTATTGAAAAAATATGTACAAAATTCTATCCGGTAGAATATAAGTCTTTAAAAAGCAAGATTTATGCAAGCCACTATTTGACCAGTCATAATTTTCTGTTTTCATAAAATTGTTTCAAAAAATTTTGGAAACTTCTTCGAATACCTTGAATACCTAGGCAGAACGTCACATATATTAAACTTTATTGTTATTCCGTTGAAATAATTATAATTAAACAAACTTAAGTCACTTTAACAATTACAGTGAATTACTTTTCCAAGAGCTATGAAGCGAAGAACTAATACCTGTCTTCCTTCATAGTTGAAAACATTTGGTGAAATCCTTAATACAATTTTCTTTATCTCCCCCCAAAAAAATGGTTAAAAAACTGTACACCCACACAGCAACACCCCTCCAAGGTAAATAATCTTTCATCTCGAAAAACCCCGAGAGAGAGAGAGAGCATCGCATCCGTCCAAAAACAAACAGAACAAAGAACTCTAATCCAATACATAATTAAACTGCCTCTCAATCCAGCAATAATAGACAGACAGACAGACAGACAGACAGACAGACTGACTCGGAAGAGAACCCACCTGACTCTTGGGCTCGTTTGTAAGTGCATTCCCGGGGGCAAGAATCGGACTCTCGGCATTCGCCGAGGCGGACGAGGAGGTGGAGGAGGAACTCGTGGAGGGGGCTTTCGGCGGGGCGGACAATTGGGCTTTGAGGATGGGCGAGGAGGGCGGGAGCTGAGCGCCGGCGCTATCGTTACGCTGTTGTTGTTGTTGTTGTTGCAGCACCTTGGCGGGATTGACGTTGCCGGCGCCGCCGACGACGCTCATGACTTGGCTGGCAGCGGCGGCGGCGGCGGAATTGTCACTGCTGGCGACGTTGGGACGAGCGGCCGCTTTTAGGGGATGGATCACCTGGCCGGGAGTCGAGCGCAGGCGGATGCCCTCGTAGTAGAGGCTGCCGGTGCTCTCGCCCTTCATGTGGCTGGGACCGATGCTGCCGCCGAAGACGGATCTGGAAATTCAAATGTTATTGAGGTGCTTGCGAGTTGGGTTAGGTTGGCTTGTGCGGTGTGGTTCTCGGTAAAAACTAAAGGGACTTAATGATTTGTACAGATGGAATTGAGTATAGTGTGAGCGCTATAGGCTCTTAGGACTGCCGCGTTTTTGATTTTGTGAAAAATATTGTGGTGCTTTTTATAAGTTTCGGATGGAAATTTACACTTTTTAGATTTAAGATAAGAGCTGTTACTTTTTCCAGGAATTTAATTTAAAAAGGACTATTTTGATAAGAAGTTTTTGAGAAGAACTAGCATTTTTCGAGACATCTGAAACGTGCTAGTCTATGTAAGAGCCATCTATATAGCCTACAAGTTATCGATTTTGTCTAAGTCAATTTAATTTAATTTACATATCAAGTCTTTCAATTCACTGACTTCAATTTTTTAAATAGTTTATTTATTTGTAATTTTATTCCGATAATCAAAAAAGTTAACTTACTCTTAGCAATCAAATTATGAATCTTGAGCTTTTATAAAAAATAGTAACGTAGAATTGCTTTAGTATTAAAGTAATGACAATTTTTTTATGCTTGGCTCTAATCTAAGTACCTAATTTAAATTCAATTAATTGAAACGAAATCGATAGCTACTAGACTATATTATAAGGACGATGAACGGTAATTAAAAAATATATCAAGTTGATATAATTAAAGTATGTAAGTTTCAAAGATAAATTGCATGCTATACAATTTTCCATAATTAGCTCAATATTTTATTTCGAATAAATATTTAGATTCTTGAAAGGCTGATTGAATATGTATAATTTAAAAGTTTGCAATAAGTACCTGACGCAACGTGGAAAATGAAGAGGTGCGATGACGCCTCTCCTGCCGATTTTTGTGCAACAACCGAGGTATTTTTTGTACAACTCCTCCTGTTCTATCCTCACGCCGGGAGACAGCTCGAAGGTGGCTCTCAGCCAATTAAGAGCGAACTGCTCGTTCTCCTGGATGATCTGCTGATGGGTGTGCTGTTGCTGCTGCTGCTGCTGGAGCGAATTAGCCGCCGCTGCTTCTGTAAATTGAGATTAACGTACAAACTTAATGAAATACCTTGAAGACTAAATGAATACTTTGAAGACTTTATCGTTCAAATTGGGTTTTAACGTAACATTCATTAAATTTACTGATGAACTTCCTTTGCTAATATTTTACTATTATTACAGCATGTAAAAAATTTAATTATGTGAGTTTCCGGAATAAAGTAAGACTCAAGTCGATTTTTCGTGTTTTCGTGATATTGAGATTTTAGTTTTTGCACTAATATTCTAGATGAAAATTCAATAATAGCGAGTAATAAAATTACACTTGTTAAATAATATATCAATCAAATATAATATTAATCACAGTATCAAGTTTAGACAATTAATTGTTAGTTTAAAAAGAAAGCAAAAGTATGGATTTAAGTGGATTTAAGTCGTTACGGTGCAAAAGTATGCACTTACTTTAAGTAAGTTTAAAATTATCACCGAAAAAGTTCTAATTATAAGGACGTATTTGACGTCAATACCATAATCTAGTCTTTATGAATAATACATAATTTACTAATCAACAAATATTTAAGTGTTATTCACGAATAGTGGTCTCTTGAATTGTTATGAAGAATAATCATGAATAATCTGCTAAGAGGAAGATTAATATAATGCGAATCTTCCTATTAATATATAAAAGAAATCATTTCGGTTTAAAACATCTTTGTTCATTAGTCAATGAAGATTCAATTAAACCAGATTCCATTTGAATTAAAATGATCCCCATTGCTCTTCCTTTAGAAGACCATGTCAATGCGTATACAAAGGAAGAACGATATTTTCTGCTACTTTTATATAAAAGAGGTCTATTGAAATGTCATACATATCACGTACGTACAAATTTGTTAATAAAAAGAACAACGCAAAAATCTACACGATGAGACGTAGACAACGAACTCTATAATTGCTTTCCTGCTAAAATAGTATACTACTATTTTTTCAAACAAATGTGCAAATTAATAGCAAAGGGATTGCAAAATGCACAAAGTACTCTAAAATCCCGTACTGTTCGAAGCGTGCGCAAAGTAACTACCCTTTGTGCACTATTTATAGACCGAGTGTGCAGTAATCGGGCAAAGAGTCTTCCTCGCAAGCTCCCACAAACAGAAACCCCAAAAAAGTCCTCCACTCACTTGCAGCAGCGCCCTTGGGCGTCCCAGGCCTGGACGCACCCCCACCTCCGCCCGCTTTCGTCGACGTCGTCTGCTGTATCTGTATCTGCATCTGCTGCTGCTGCTGCTGCTGCTGTTGTTGCTGCTGCTGCTGCTGTTGTTGTTGCTGCTGTTGTTGCTGCTGCTGCTGCTGCACCTGCTGCGTCTGCACCTGCACCTGTACCTGCTGAGCCGTCGCCTGGGCCACCGTGTGCTGCTGGTGCACCTGCTTGACCTGTTGCATCTGCTGCATCTGGTGGTGCTGCTGGGCCAGTCGCACCGACACCACCTCCGTCACGTGGGCCGACGCGGAGGACGCGGCGGTGGCGCCCCCCGAGCTGGGACTGACGCTGGCGCTGGACATGGAGCTGGCGCTGGACATGGAGTGGTGCACGTCCGAGAGCTCGTTGACGCTCGTGGCCGTGGGCGCGCCCTGGGACGGGGCCGTGATCACGTGATGGTGAACGGAGTTGGGACTCGAGGCTGCTGCTGCTGCGGCGACGGCGGCGGCTGCGGCTGCGGCGGCGGTTGTGGTTTGCTGTTGCTGGGACGGCGATGATTGCTGGTTCGGTTGGACCTGGGGAGATAAGCGTGCGTGGAGGTTAGAATGTTGTTGGTGGTGGATTTAGGCAGTAATCGAGATCGAAATATGACATTGATTTTATTATGAAGCGCGGAGTCAAGGGAATTATAAGAATGAAAATTAGTATGATGGGAGATTGATGGCAGCGATAGATTGAGCCTTGATTAAAGGGTGTATTATTGAAGAGACATTAGCACTGACGTTTATTTAGAATTTATGAACTTCATATTGATGTTCTTATCGTTGTTAAATATTTTAAACGCACTGAAAAAAATATATTGCTCCAGCAACCAGATTCTGGTCGTTCGAACGAAGCTGTGTACTGCTGCTGCAATAAAACCTTGTTATTGCTCTCACAGCTGTATTATATTGCTGTGACAACCGTACAATAGCACCGACAATCATAATATCGCTAAGACAACAATATGTACGGTTACTCGAGCAATACCGGTATAGTTATCATATCAATATAAAAGTATTGATGTGATACCCAATCTTTTTTCTCAGTGCGCAACAAATTTGCAGGTGTCAATAGTTGGGGCACTATATACCCATTTTCTTGAAGGTGTCAGTATCAATATATTTTTTAAGCGTTTAAATTCAATATTGACTAGTAAATATTTAGAATCTAGAGCTCAAATTGTAGGCAAATTTTGGTAGTATGAACATTCCGGCGTTTCAATCTAAAATGCCATTTGAAAACATTCTTCTTCAATTACATAGTGGGCTTGAGAGACACCACGTATTATTATTATTCTTGACAAAATTCTTTTTTGTGCTGTAGAGAAATAGAAAAATGCTGGTATAACGGTCAGCATTCCAGATTGAAACACCGCAATATGTATATCACTAGAAATTCGTCTACACAGCGCGACATTCATCTTCGAGCTTTAAATACCAAATATTTTCTATACTTAAATGGTCACACCTACACGTTACAGTCTCCTTTCTGTATTAACCTACGTTCTCTATTTCAATCAAACTAATTGTCCTGCTCCCTTTGTAAACTAAAAAACCCATACTAATAGCAAATCTCTTTCAAGAGCGCGAGTACACGGATACATGGAATAAAGAATATAATAATAAGAAATAGCAAATCTCTCAACGAACCGCTTGATTCTGTTGCGACTGCTGCTGGCTGGCCGGTACGGACGAGACGGTCTCGACGACGCGCATGAGTATGCAGGCCTTGGGGCCGTAGCTCTGGGCCTCGACCGTGACGAGGGCGACGAGGGTGTCGATGGCACCGCGGACTCGCGCCACGCTCGTGCACGGACGCTCGCCGAGGGACGTCAGGGCGTAGAGGCACTCGAGGGTGTAGACGAGCAGGGCGATGTCGCTCAGCGCCAGGAACCTGTGGAAGGAGAGCGAGAAAGTTTGTGCGTTAGTTGAGAATTGGTTAGAATAGTGAATAGATTTGAAATTGATTTATGAAGTGTATTTAGCTGATGGATATTGAGAGGAATAATGTTATTCTAAACTCATTCAGGGTATCTGTTGTATATAGAGGAGTTTTTGAGAATTCTGATAAGATTGGAAAATTTGAGAACAAATTAATTTCATTCCCTTAAAGCATAGCGAAGTATAGTTTACGACTTTTTTTATCTTAGTATTATTTATATTGTCCATTTGAAATCATAATATTTAATTGATCAATCTTTAGTATACAAAGATTTAAGAAAAAGGATAATTAAATGAATACAGATAAGATCGAAATATATAATAAAAGCTGTAAATAGTGATATTAAAAATAATAATATATATAGAAAATATAGACGTTTGTATAAAAACACTTTAACTGTTAAATAATAATTAGAAGCTACAATTTAAGAAGTTTTTTGATAGTTCAAGAATATTAGCACGTTTCTGATGCAGGGAACTTGAAACATCAGTAAATTCGGTTCATCAAAAATCGATGTCTAATGAAAATGCAAAAGAATCATCGCGTCGTCGCATCATCCAAAATAAATCTTAACATCTTCATTTACACATTGACCAATCGCCACGAAATCAATTCTCACCTGCAGATGAGCTCGTACACGCTGTCGTCCAAGCCCAGCGTGAGCGTCTCCTCGTTCAAATCCTGCTGGCTGACCTTGTTCAGTATCTCCAAGCAGCTGATGACCACGAACCTATCCTGCGAGTCGATCCCCTTGGAGACGCACTGCAGCATGACACTCGTCAGTCTCTCGCCCACCTCCTTCAGCACGATCTCGTTGGCTATGTTCCCCAGGGTGTCGAAGCCCAGCTGGTGCAAGTTGCTCCACCTGGCGCGCACGCAGAGCAGGACGAAGCGCAGGAAGGAGCGCGACCTGCCGAGTATCGCCGCGTTCTCCGGGGTGAAGCTGAGATTGCGCAGGATCGAGGCGATCTGGAGGACGCGCTGGCCGTACGGGTCCTGGGTGCCGAGGGTCCGGCCCACGCAGAACAGGTCCTTGTCGTCGTCCTCGAACTTGATCGAGTTCTGGTTCTGGTCCTTGTAGGTGGAGGAGGCCGTCGAGGAGGAGGAGGCCTCGTCCAGGAGCTGGAGGTTCGTGGAGTTGGGGGTGGGGCTGGCGAGGCGCTCGGAGAGGACCTCCAGGCCGTTGTCCAGCCTGTCGCAGTCCAGGAGGCCCTGTAATTAAGGGTGAGAATGGTTGGTTGTGCTGGATTTTCGTGGGTTGATTTGTATTTTCTTTTAGGTAGATGCGCTGTTGTAAATACGCGTCTTTTTTGTCAGGTTAGTGATACATTTTATTCATGGAAGCGAATGAACGTAAATTATGTGGGAAACTGGTGTTTGTATCATAATGTTTAAAGTGATAAAAGTGTTAATAAGAGTCAGTTCATTATAGCAATAGTGATTTACTGCATTTTCTAACAGAATCGTATGGACAAGGATTTTCTTTATAAATTTGGTACCAAATTTAAAATTTATTAATGAATTTTGAAAAATCATTTGTTATATGAATTTAATTAAACTTACAAGGAAAGCTAAAGAACTTTAAATCGAATCTCTGCAGGAATTTTGTCAGGCGCTTGATAACCGAGGTATGGCTAAATGTGATATTCTTTTTATTTATTTTTTTAAATATGGTGGAATCTCACAGTCTCGCAACCTTTCTTTGTCATTATTAATTGTTTAAGCTATATTTTTCACCTTTTAATCCAATATTTTGTACTTTTAAGATATGTTAGATATTAGTATACATAGAAAAATGTGTAATTTCAGAGAAAATTCATTCAATTAAATAAATTCAATTAAATAATTCCGTCCAGATCAGCTATAAAGTAAATTTTATCCGATGAGATTGTACTATTTTTAAAAATTCGAATATATTGATTGTTATTTTGTAATTTAGGTCTACTAATCTTATGTTGTTAATTCATATCTTAGATTTGTAATCAGTTATAAAAAAAATGTATAAGTATAATAATTATGCAAATATCCTGTATAAATAACTATTACAGTTTCTAACATCTAGCACGTTTCGAATCAAAGGGTATGAATACTTTTATTTTCAAGTAAAAGAATTAATGGAAATAATACTGACCTTTAAATTTTAAATTAATTGATAATACACTTTAAGATAAAACTAAGTCACTCATCATATATTACCACACTCATATCATAACTACATGTAGTTATCCAGGGGTTACAAAATGACCAATTTATTTTCATTTTTCTTTCTATTTTTTTAAAACTTGTTAGTGTCAATCATTATATATCTTATACTAGTATACCTCATGTACTAGTGTAAGATATATAATGATTTACATTAACAAGTTTTAACAAAATATAAATAAAAATGAAAATAAATTGGTCATTTTACTGAAAGACAAATTTTAGACTTTCAAGCGAATAATTATTCTTTGCACTTTGAGCCACGTCTGTGTAGTCTGTTGGTAATTTTACTGACAGTAACCCGATTATTCAAGCTTGTTACTCACTTGATGTGCTCCATTTTAAGAGTGTTCAAACCTCTTCTCTAAAAAGCATCCCAGGGTACTGAAAACTGAAACCCTAATAAAACGACAAACTAAAAACCAAGATAAACAGAAAAATTAAAAGCGAGACAGTATAAAGCCTAAACCATAGTCATATTTCATTATGAGAAAATGCTCAAATTTCACTATTTATGCAGAATGGTTTTGCAAAGATTTTCACAATGGTCTTTTTGTTGTTGTTTCACTTTTAGTTTTAGTACAGGTCTTTATCTTTATATAATTTTCAATTTTTTCTCTTGCAACGATTTTTAAAGCGAGTTCTGACGACTCTTAAAACAGAGCAACTCAACCGCATAACACACCTACAATTATATATTCACTAAATCACCAAACTTTAAAAGTCATACTAAAAATGACACATAAATTAGCCGGGAAAAAGTTAACTGGAGTATTAACAAATTCCACAGTTTCTTTGATTTTATCTCGTTTTATCACTTAAGGTGATGCTATAAACCTTCGTCTTATCAACAAATACTCGGAACCACTTTTTGCATTTATTTCTCAATTAAAAAACCCAATCTCTCTGGAAAATAGTTGTTTCTGATTGAGATAACAGCGTTCCAGAGAGATATTTCCTCAAAGTTGAAAATTAAATGAAAAAAGTTAATTCCTCGTAATAATCCATGACGGATGGGTTTAGCATGACCTAAAAATCCAAATTCTACTTTTCTTCCCAGATCACCGAACAACAGCACCTCCAACTTCTACGTTCTCTGAAGTACCACTGTCCTTCATTCCTAATGCTTCGGCTAGACCTACGCTTTAACAGAGTCTCTATTTAACTTTGAAAGTGCAATAGCACTAATACAAGCAAAGTATTTTTACACACTGCACAATATTTATTTACAGAAATAGGCTGGATGTTATTCAACGTTTAAAGTTAAATAGAGACTCGGTTAAAGCGTAGGCCTATCCGAGGCATAATCCATCCCCTACCCCCGCACTCACGTTATCGAGTTCCATGGGACTCGTCCCGTCGTCCAGCGTCACGACCTCCTCCCTCTTCTCCTTCTCCAGCTGGCACCTCTGTCTCTCCTTCTCCTTCTCCTGTCTCCTCCTGATGAACCTCTGGGTCGTCGCGGCTATCGGCTTCTTGATGAAGATCCTCTCGTCCGTCAGGTCGAGCACGTCCTGCGCGTCTATCACGTCCGTCCAGAAGGAGTTGATGGAGTAGTTGCGCACCCGGGAGTAGACCTCGATGAAGAGCTGCCGCGTGCCCGGGGAGTCGAAGACACCGGCGTGCGCGAGCAGGTGATTCACGAGCCGGGGATACTTGTCGAGGCGCAGGGTGTGCTTGCCCTCGTTCGAGAGGAAGGTGCACACGTTGATGGCGAAGTCCTGCTCGTTCGGGAGGGGCGAGAGCAGGGAGAGCGCGAGCTTGTCGTAGTTGGACGGCTTGTAGAGGTTGGCCGAGAGGCCGTTGTACTCGCGCAGCGATTCTGGAATTTATTAAGGATGCAGAGGGGTTAGTGATTTGCAAGATGATTTTGGGTGTTTGAGGGATTGAGTGCGAGCTTTGAGGGACGTGTGTAGTTCTGAGTGTGTGGGTGCAGTGTAGATGAATTGTATGGGGTATTTGTAAGGGCTCGACTTTCGGGTTTCCTACGTTTTTGGTTCGGATGTTAACATTTGTTAAAGGAAATAAGTATGTGTTGTATGTCTGTATATAGATACAGAAATAAATATGTATTTAAATCTTATTTTTCTATTTTCTTTCCGTTTTAATGTATATTAAATGAATTTTGGTTTAGTTTAACAGTGCACATGTACAAATGGTGACAAGTCAGAAAATAAAGATAAACGTTCAATATAAAGCTTAACTAAAAGTTTTCATTTCGACATCTAGGTAATTGTGCGTTTTTTTACTTCTGAAGCGTACGAATCTAAAAGCTTAAGGAAATCTTTAAAATATAATTTTTTGAACATTAGAGGACTGCGGTTTTAAAAAATGATTTTAAATGCATTTTGGGTCAGTGAAACTAGCAAAAATTAATAACAACAAGTCAATATATCAAGAATTGCTTCTACAATCTTGCAACTCGCAAACATTGACGCTAAAAATATACTTTTACATTTCAGAGGGTTATGAAAAAACTATAGTTGGTTCTAAACAATTTGGAAAAATCTTGGTTAAGTATTAAATATTCTTGGTT
Source organism: Gastracanthus pulcherrimus (assembly GCA_949152435.1). Classification (NCBI taxonomy): domain Eukaryota; kingdom Metazoa; phylum Arthropoda; class Insecta; order Hymenoptera; family Pteromalidae; genus Gastracanthus; species Gastracanthus pulcherrimus. The sequence continues at coordinate 16,515,145 of OX424575.1, forward strand.
TAACACTGGTTTATCCTCTTAATCCATCTTAGAGACTAAATTATTACTCATGTTTAGTTTGAACGTAATTATGAATAAATGTTGGAATGAAGTTAGTTCATCTTGTCAAAGAGTTTTATAAAAGTTTCCTAAAACTTTTTCTGCATGAGCTTGTCTTGCAGCATCCGTCTGTTTCGTCTTAAAAGCATATCGCATAGTTAGTCTAATCAAAATTCATACGTTCTACGTAGACAATAATCCCTCCATAAACGCTTTGTTCACGTTATATAATAGGAAGTCATACTTCAATTTTCCATTGTCGATTACGACCAAAATTCCTGAAAAAGTGAATCACTACAATTACCTTCTCCTACAAGAAATGCCTGCACATACGAGCACTTCCAAAACTAAAAATGATCACACACATCCCCCGCTATAATTCATAAAAAACATAAGCTTAACCATCATAGTATAAAACATCATGTTCGCGACAACCATAACTTAAAAAAAAATAAGACATCACCGGTCAAAGCGAGAACAAATAACACGCACCCAACAATCCCTCCGCGAACAAAAAAGAAAAAAAAACAACAACGCACGAGAGCCGCGCGCAGGGACGCATATATAAATAAGGGTTATTGACGTATGCACGCGTGCGCGCGCCCGGCGTTTATCGCTTATCAGTCGCGCTCTGCTGTGCTGGCGGCGGCGTGCATGGCGCGACAATGCACAAGTATATTATACGCGTATCCTGTATATACCTATATACACGCGCGTGTGTGTGTACATGCGTGTACGCGGATGAGTAGCGTTGCGTTGCCGAGCTAAACGTGTCCCCGCAGCTATATTGATTTTGTAATGCGATAATATACGGACGAGAAGTCGGGTGTCTCTCTGTCTGTCTCGGTTTCGAGACACATATATAGTTGTGCGCTGGATTGTTGATGCAGATCTGTGTGAGCGAATGTGTGTGTGTATGTGTGTTGTTTCTGGATGTACGTAGTATTGAAGTAGGGGGAAAATGGTAATTAGAGAGGGTTAAGACTGAAGTGAAGAATGAACGAGTTTGTGAAAAAAGAGACTAAGCTTCATGTTGTTAACTTAAGCGAAGGATTCTTTTTTATATACTATTTTTTTTAGATTTACATGAGATGTTTCATTATAAAAGTTGTGTTACTCGGGGAACTGGTTTGAATCGACAAGGAGAGAGCATCATAATAGAGTTTGGGTTACGGGTTTTGATAAAACTTTGGATCTCGGTTTTTGGTACCTAAAATGAAGCTCAATATCTGTTCTTTTAACCAGTCCCGGGTGGAAAATTAATATAGTACTATATAGATCTATCTAGTTTAAAATGGGAATAATCTAGGGCCTCGCTAAAACTAGATACTTTTCTACCAGGGGTAGGTTATACTAAAATTTAAAGTAGAGTATTGTTCATATATACGCTATATTTAATATAAGATATTATATCTAGATATTTAATCAACATTAATGAAATACGAGTTTATCCTGTACAAAGACCGATCTGACAATATGGAAATTGGAATTTATGTTTAGGTACCAGAAAACGATCCCCAAAGTTTCATAAGGGGAAATCCGAGCCGATTTCAGATTTCTGCATTGAATTTTACATTATTCTAATTTCATTATTCATAAAAGTTAAAAACTGTAGTTGTCCGGTGTTCTGAATCTACTAAGGAACACCGGACAATTCAGATAATTGGAACAATTAAAAATTGAATGAGAATACTGAAAAATACGAAATTGTCAGTAACTAGGGGATGGTGGGGCAGTACGGGCACCCTAACTTCAAAAGAATCTTGTACTTTCTATTTTGTACCAATAAAAATTATTAAAAGTGCTTCTTAAAGTAGAATATCTCAAGATTTAGATACATTATTTTTTATTATAAAATATATATTGCATTGTTTTTTATAATGCAAAGTACAATACCGCTAAAACTGCCCATTTTCCCCACCCGTGGGGCACGATTGGCATGGAGGTGGGGCACGATTGGCACGGTGAATTAATGAAAAATTTATTTAAAAAAAATATTGGACGTTACTATTAAATTTGCATTTTATAGGATTGAGGATCAAAACTAAAAACCAGACCATTTCATTAACACTGACTCTTTCACCAACATCTAAGACACCGACTCCGAAATGTTAAGGGCGCAAAAGTAAGGTTAAGAAAATCAGCTGTTAAACTCGGCGGAAATAAATTGACGACTCACGTATGCCAATCGTGCCCCGCTAGTGGTGCCAGTCGTGCCCCATTTTAGAGTATTTTTATATGTAATATTACTTTTTTCCTAAGCATCGGAGATCATCAATCAAAAATGCTATTAAAAATTTAAGATTTAAACTGTAAAAATAATTCCCTTTCGAAGCTCATATGATTTATTTGTTCTTGAGAAATAGATTAGAATTATGGAAAAAACAACGTTTTGAAGTCCTCAATTTCTAATAATTCTCATACGATTTGTATTAATTTTTTTCATTTAGGATTTGCAGAGGGAAAAAGTAAAAGCTATTTACAACATATAAAAAATACTATCATGTTAGAATATTCATTTATTTAGTGAACATTTGAATGCCCAATCCACCCGCCAAACCCATCGTGCCCCACCGTCCCCTACGTAACTGCATGTAAGATCCGACCTCCCCTTAAAATCTATGTCCTGGACTCCGTGGACTATCCTTGCAAGTTTTGTCTCATTCATATACACAAACAAAAATTTGTTCTATCTCCAGTGAAGTGTCAGGTATAATATAACAATTTATTAAATATCGAAAAAGTAAACAAAAATGATAATTTCTTTGCTTACGTTTGGCTTACGTTTTCAACATTTCATAAATAGTTATATGTGTATGGGACTTCAAGTACAGTATTCACAGTATTCATAGTAGTCATAGTAGACTAAGGAGAATTTTCTTTATATTGTATTATCAAAATTAAATGCATTAAAGGTAGTTCGTTGCTACATTTATATGATTATTGCTAGTATGATGCAGTCAAAATGGATTTGCAATAGGATTCTAATATCTCACTCTTCTTCCTGAAATATTCTTTTGCCCTTTTGTCGTGTTTGGACTTAGGCCATCACCTAACAGTATAGTTTTAAACAAAAGGCAATAATTACAACAATTTTAAAAATAAATGACATCACGGATTAATTATTCGTTGGCATTTTGACAAAAACTGCTACATTTAATCTATCTGAACACCAATAAACCCCCTCTTTTTGAAACGAAGAAACGCAATATCTTAATGATCGAGAACCCATCCACAAAGCACGAAAAATACAAATATACCGTACACCCCTCCCGAAAAAAATCCTAAACCACCGCCGTCCTCAAAGGGAAGCCTAAAAAAGAAAACTATACCATTAAAAAAGTCCGCGCGAACGCGGTTTCCCACTCCGCGGCGAAGCCTCAAAGAAAAGCCACGCGCGCGCGCGAGGGGCGCTTCACCCCTCTCTCTCTCCACCGAAAAGCGCAAAAGCAACGAGAGTCTATGTCTATGTCCCCCTCCCTCGCTGGAGACGACACACTGTTGGCGCTCCGCTCGCGCGCTCCCAGCCATCGCGATCATCTCTCCTCATCTTCGCGAAGTGTATATACGCAGGCGCGGCGGTGTCTGTCTGGCCGTGCGGCGCCCGGTGCTGCTGGCGCGTACAGTGCCCGACGAAAGTTTCGGGAGAGCGGGCGATCTTGCGGGAGTTGAATGTTTCGGGAACTGCCAGTGGTGAGATTGAGATTGAGCCTTGGGTTCTGTTTTCGAAGTTCTTTTGAGGGCATATTGGATTTTTTCAATAATATGCGGATTTGTGACTATGGAGGGAGGAGGAAGTTTGATGGTAGAGTACAGTGGGGTTATGAGTCTGGGTCAAATTGACCCTAAGGGTCATGGACACATGCGCTGAAGTGAAATATCTGTCTTTTTCGATTTCTGCTGGGTGGGCAGTTTTCTTACTAGTCGCGTAAGAGTTAGCCTTAATTTGGATTTGTGGCCATGACTATGGGTTAAATTGACCCTGAAACTCATGACCGCGTGTCTAGCGTGAAATATCTGCCTTCTTCGATTTCTGTTGGTTGGGCAGTTTTCTTATTAGTCGCGTAAGAGTTAACCTTAATTTGGATTTGTGGCCATGACTATGGGTTCAATTGACCCTCTAAAACTCATGATCGCGTGTCTAACGTGAAATTTTCTCTGCAGTTTCCTTACTGGTCAAGTATAATGATTTAATTTTCCTTCGTCCTTGGGGTTAATTTGACCCGGGGTCATCGCCACGTATTCTACAACGTAAAGTTCTTTCCTCTACTAATTGCCCGGGTCACATTGTAAGGTCGTTGCTCGAAATCCCATAAACTATATAGGGCATTTTTTCCAACAGTGCAAGGATGCCCATAACGGATAAAAAGTAGTTACGTTTACCTACGTAGTAAATAGATACCGCAGGGGAATGTATAAAACTAACGCTATTGTTTAGAGGTTGTGTCGAAAGTGAAGGAGAACAGAAATAATACCATCAGAATTCGATAAAATAAGTGAAAAAATCACAATTTTATAAGACATTCACTACAAAAAGAAAATTACTTGTTTCATATTTCCCACTTTACTCAGAAGCTACTTTTTGTTGAAATTTCCAAGTTTTTCTAGATGCTTCACATAGCTTTCATAAATCTCCTGTCAACATTACACCTGTAACTATACGAACATCCCTCTGCAATCTACAGCAGCACTCTACACGAAACTTCTGCCACTCACTGTACCCAGCGCAGCAGCCCGAGCTCGCGCGCGGTTAGTACACATGCGCGCACTGTCACTCCGCCGCGCCGAGGCGTCGACAAGTGTACAAGCTACATGGGAAAGAGGGAGAAAAGCTCCGCGCGCGCGCGAGACAGAGAGAGAAAGAGCAAAGGAGTAAACGAGCCGAGATGGGAAGAAGGGGAAGACGCGAGCTCGCACCTAGCGTGTTTGATCTGGGGATGCGGTGTGTGATATTTTCTTTTGTGACGCGGGAGGTATATAGGGGGTTGCGCCTGGAATTTGGGTTTTTGGAGGATCTTGGGAATGATTTGCGATGGAACCATTTTGGTTAGGGGTTGTGATGTGTGGGAGCAAATGGTGATAGGTGATAGAGAGATGAATATTTAGAATTTCATGGGGTTGGAATTATATTTGGTGTTGTATTTGGAGTTTTGGTTGTTTACCACGTGCTGATGCTTTGTGGTTACGAAAGTTGGAGAATTGTAGGTAGGAAAAATTCCGAGTTGCCAAGTATGACATACTATAGGTTAGGTGTGCCGAGTAAAAAAGGCTTTGATGTAAGAATATCATTTTTACATTCTATATATGAAGTTTACTGCAAGAAGTGAAATGAACTGTTTGGTTAAATAAGATAAATAACAAGTAATTGTAATTCTGTAAAACAATAGTACTTGCAATCATACACTTTTGTGTATAGTAAGCATGTATTGTCGTTAGTTTATTATAGTTAACGAAAATACAATTCTAGTAAGAGCAACTACAAGCTTCGTTCTGAATAATATTTATAGACAATCAGTAAAATTTTGATTCGCTATTTTGTACATACAAAAATCACATCAATATGAAAACCATTTCTTTTATTAATTAGTTATCTCTTGTATTTATTTATGATAGAATGTATTAGACGTTTATTCACTATTACCTATTATTTATATTAAAGATTCTATTAAAATGCAAAATCAATCTCGTAGTAAATTTTTTTTACAAATAAATGACGAAGCTGCAGTAAAAATGCTAAGGACGCAGTAGTAAAAGAAACCTTTTATACGTTTTTGCAAAAATAAAATTCGACTGTGAGAACCTTTTAAAGTTCGCACTGGACGCGGGCTGCATCGACGCAAAAAAACCGAACCAGGAAAGCAAAAAGAGGCACTAAAACTACCGTGAAAAAGAAAATCCCTTCGTCAACGTGGGATAGAAAGAACACAAAAAAAAAATAAACTGCCAGTGCGTATGTAAAAGAGACTTCAAAAAAGACCACACTAGAATGCAAATGCAAAAAAGAATGGGAGAGAAAGTATATAGTATATATAGTACATGTATAGTGTATACATCCCGAACCATCGATATACGGGCTTACAAGCCTTGAGGTAGAATGAGATTTTCTTGTTTTCTTCAATAATTTAAAAAATTTGCGTTACAATTACAATACACATAATTCAGTATCAATTGTTATATTTACTGATCTAATATATATGTTACCGGCAAATGCCGAAATCCGGAAATTTGCGAAATGCCTGAAACTTTAGGCAAAACCCGAATAGCCTAAAGTAATTTTAAGCAATTCGGGTTTTGCCTAAAATTGATTATATATATTATTATGTAAGGAAAACAACAACACATACTAATACAAAAATGCCATCGTTTCATTAACTTACTAATTATTTTTGTATTTATTTTTTTTATTTATTAGTCTCCATGCACAGTTTACAAAAATCTTTTTACAAACTATTTTTTGAATATTTTAATTAAATAATCAGAATCTGTAATTTAAAAAACTACGATCTCCTGGTAGTTCTATAACGAGATCGCGAATTTCCATTTACTTTCCAGCACAAAGGCTAGTTTTGCAATAAAAGCCTTAGTGTTAACATTTATTCTCTTCACATGACCTGGCGACCCCGCTAAACAAAAATTTCAAAATCCATTTTCCAAAACTCCTCCCCTCCAGCAAACTATCCACCCACTACACGCAAAAAGGCAGAACCAACGCGAAACATTCCCGATCCACCCGAGAGATAAAGCATACAACCACACACACACACAACCGCCAAAGACACAAAAAAGCACACGGAAAAAGTACTGTCCATCGCTCTCTACACACGTACACCCCTCCCCCCCCCCGCAAACGCTTATTGATTGCGCGGCTGCTGCTTAGCCCCGTCTCTCTCGCGTCCGCGCCAGCGCGTCACCTCTTATTCGCACTTGTTGACGTTCCGCGCGCCGCCTGCACCCGCTCTTTCTTCCTCGCATAGCTCCGCCGCCGTGGAGCAGCCGCAAGACTTCCTCCTCCTTGAGAAGGGGGGAGGGGAGAAGGCTATATCGATCTTCCCAGTCAGCGGGGCCTTTCTTTCACCGAGGAGGAGAAGGAAGGAAAGGTGGCTGGTGCTGGTGGTGATTTACTTTCTGTAGCTTTGTGGATGTGGGATTTTGTTTTGTGGGAGTGGGAGGTGGGTGAGCGAGTGGAGTGCAGGGTGCATTGTGCTGGTGCTCAGTTGTGGGGATTTTAATATTTGCGTCGAGGTTCGTTTGTTTTTTGAGTAATGAATGACGAGTTTTTGTATGATTGTTTAGGGAGAGTATTACTTTTGAATGAGTGTATTTTGTAGTTTGGCATTAATCTGACTGAATAAGTCTGGCGAAAGTCTTGCAAAAGTCTAGCAGAAGTTTGGCTTAGGCCACTATGCCGGACTTTCTTTGGAATTATGCCAATAAAACTCATTTTTGACAAGTAAATAATTAGAATAGTGCACTCATTGATAGTATCGGCTGGAATAGTGAAATACATACTTTCCGATAAAACAGGAGAAAAGTTTTTTTAAATATTGCAATCTTATTTAAAATATAAATATTTGTAAAAGAAGAGACACAAATTTAGCTTACTGTCAATGTGACCTGACGCGAATCATTTGTTTTGCAAATTTTGCCAAAAGTCTGTCTTATTGAGCCAGACTATTGCCAGACTACTTATTTTACACGATATAGTCATGTGACAAATCAAACGTAGTAGATAAAATATATAAGCAGGAGTGTTTTACATTATTTCTGAAGAAAATAGGTGTAGTTTATATGACTACAGTATGTTACGAATTAGGGTTAATAATTTTCAGGAACGGTTAAAGATTCTGCTATTGGAATTACGGAGAGGCGAACTGAATTAATACGAACGTTTTGTTTTTGGCGACTTGTTTTGCTTATGCAATAATATCGTGGAAATGAAGAAAGTGGGTATCTGGATTTAAAATGAATCGCAGACATTTGATAATATTCATTTTTATTTCGACCTGTTTGCGTAACATGTTTGTTGAACAAATAATTATCGTTTTAAGAAAAATAATGTTTTTAATAATTTGTATACGAAATTATTTATAGGTATGTTCCGATTCTTTGTGCAAAATGCAGGTACCCAGTTTCATCCTTTGCACAAAAGAGTACATATTTTGACTACGGCAGCTGATATTTTTGTTGTTACTTATACGCAGTTAAAATATCAACTGTATCAGCTGAGACTGTGTTAATTGAATTAGCAAATCCTAAAAAGTTTATAATTGAGCTATTTATATATTTCTTTTATTCCAAAATTTAATTTCTCTTCAAAAGTTTGATTTATTTTCGTATCAGAAGATTGAGACTTGAGGAAGTTAAGAATTTCCATAGGTGAGACTTAACATCTCCCAAAGCAATTAAATAATTAAAGGGTTAATTTGGAAAAACGGATTTTTAAATTCCTGGAGTGTCTGAACAAAGCCAGACAATTCTACTTATTTTAATTTTGAAAAAATTAAGAAAACCTATAATTTTTATTTATTAGTTTAAATGATACAACGTATTATTAGATACTGTTTAATGCATTAATTAAAAACAAAAAACACAACATAATTTTCACCGAAAATGAAGTTATCTGGTTTCATTAAACTGTCTTTATTTGTAATTAAAATTTACAATTAGCAGCATTTTCAAAATAAAAACCATATATGAGACCATATAATGAACCATACATGAAACCATATATGACAAGACATGATAACTGTATTTTTGTATAAAAATTGTTTTCCCAACGAAAATTACAATTCCTCAATATTTTGTTAACTTATCTATTCGAATCCGAACGAACTTGCTAATCTATCAATTAAAAAGGTGGGTCTTCGAAATAGTCGGCGCTGTGATGCTTCAGCATCACCTCAAACTTAAAAAAAATCCCTCAACTAAATTCTACGTCACGTATAAGACAAATCGCATTGCAGTAGATACACCTGCCAACTACGGATAACCCATACCCCTCGAAAATCAATTTTCTCCCTCGGTCCGAAAATTCGAAAAATCCAGAACCAGAACCAGAACCACCACTCTCTCTCTCTCTCTCTCCCTCACACAGCTCGCGGAAAACCTCTCGCACTCGTCTCGCACTCGTCCCGGGAAAGCCTTTGCCCTCCCACGGTAGCTACAGCAGCTCCTGGCTGCCGCTTCTTCTCTCCCACCCCCCCCCCTCCGGGATAAACCCACGAAAGCTCGCGCGGAGCAGACGGAGAGAGGTTACAGCGAGATTGATCCGCGAGACGCATGCGCCGGGAATATAGACCCGTCAGCCAGCTGCGCGAGTTGAGGGGGTGGGGGGTGGGTGGGTGGGTGTTATCGAGGAGGAGAGCATCTGCGGGCGGTGCATGCATGCATGCGCGCCGACGCGAGTTTTCCTGGGGAGGGAGAGGGGTGCTGGAGAATGGAAATGGGAGGAATGTTCTATGGTGGGAATGACGGAGTCTAGGGTTACAGCAGGAAATGGCTAGTCCAAGGACAGAAGCGTAAGGAACACGGAAAAAATGCTTTAATTTAACAAAGATACTAGGGGAAATACGCAATAACTATTTTTTTATTATAGTTGCTAAGTAATTTGTTAATTTAACAAATGGGTTAGTAGAATTGAGTAATCGCTTTATAGAAACAACAAAATACTTGGTAAGTGTAATAAAAGAGTAGTTGGTGCGTATATTGTCAAGTGTCTTTGTTAAATTAACAAAGTATTTTTTTTTCCGTGAAATGGTTCAGTTTTTTGGTCGCGATGAAACGCTTTTTTACGTTGCTAGAGCGTTCAATGGAGTAGAAATAGTAAATTATGTAACAAGGAAATGAAGTCGAAGATTCTTCTCGAGGGTGGATTTGCTGTCTGAGCGAGAGATTTTAAAATAATTAAAAAAAAGAGAAATGCAATTGTGGGAATAAAGTAAATTTGCTGAAAAAAGTAGATTTGCGGGAATCATATGCCACTTTTGTTCCGCTCTTAAGGTCAATAAAGTGGCCATTACGATTGAGTCGGCAATAAAATCAATTTCCTAATCTCAACTTACGCATTTTTGAGCTAATCAAAGTATAGTTTTACTTGAATCAAAAGTTAAATATTTTGAGCTTAGGTGACGCGGTGGTTTACACCGATTAAATACTTAGAAATTTGTCAATTTGTCGGGATTTTTAGCTTAGAAGTATTTGCATCTTTAAATTACAAAATAAATTGAAGAAAAAATATTGAATTTGCGCAGAGCTGCAGGCGGTGAAGTGCAGACCCTCTTTCTGTTGCATTGAAATGCCCCTTATGTTACATTGAATTCCGCAGCCCACAAAAAATTGTGGTAAATACCATTTATATACTTTTTTACAAAGCTAAAAGTTTTAGATGTTCCCATATAAGCTTTAAAATGCACTAAAATCAAATGAGCAAAAACTATATCATACCGCAGTTATGTATAGGTACTTTTACCTTATGTATCCGAGCTCAGTGCTGGTATTGCAGAGAAGTGTATATCTAATACTGCCGCACGTTGGATCGTGAATTATGCATGTACAGGCTGCATCTTACGCTCTGAGCTCGATGTGTGCATGCGTGTGTGTGCGTGTGTGTGTATGTGTGTGTGGGTACATGCATGTCATTATTTTTTAACAGAATATGATGAAAGGAGAATAATGAAATTGCTCGAGTGTGTAATTGTTAATTTGGAGGTTTAGTTGGTCGAAAATTGATTACAAAAGTAGATTTCGTACTCGTTTACCCTATATTGAATTATGCGTAAAACGAATGTGGTTACATTTTATCGATCGCAATGTATGCTTTATAAAAATGAGAAATTTTAATAATTTAGTAAATCGTATGTAAAAGTATGGATACGTTTGTATATTTGAATATATGTACATGTTTCGAAAATAAATACAAGTTTAAATGATTTTGGCTTCGAAGAAAAATATTAATGATTCAAATGAAATATTGCACTAAAGGTAATATTTAATCAACTATAATTATACTTTTAATATGCACTAAATATAGAAATTCGGAGCACCCGTTGATGACAACTTTGAAATTTCACAATTTATATTACAATTCTTAAAGATTCGTGTGAGAGTTATTGCAATTTAACTTAACAGTGTTTACATAATACATAATATATAATGTATCTAAATTTTCTTTTTCTACTTTCTTTTCGTTTTTTTAGTCATGTAGTTACTGGTAGTTGCTAGTTGTAATTTAACGTATTTGATCTATCAGAGATGTTTGCACAACTAAGGCACATACTATAATGAAGAGATAATACCAAGACAGCTTAGAATAATTGACATTAATTAAGATATGGTTAGAAGTTGTCTCGATTGTCCCACTGTTCCAAAGTCTCAGATTTATACCTTATTAACGAACAAGAAAAATATTCATTTTAAGATTCGATCATGACAGGCAAACAGGCAATAGCATATAATAAAAGGTTAATGATTACAAAATGAACGTTTTCAATAAAATTTGTTATTAACGAGTACAAAGATATCCATTTCGTCATTTAATTTAAAACGAAAATTCTCATTTCCCCTTTTTTCATGCTTTTATTTCAATCGCCATTTGTTCTTTTTCCTGCCACAGAGGCAGTGGCATTTTCACCTGCGCAAATTGTAAACGCGTTCCGCGCTTCGCGGCCTTTTCATCGCTCTTCGCGCCAATTTCCTATGTGGGCGTGGATATCCAGCTTTAATTTTCTTTTTACGGCTTTTTTGCGCGAGAGCCGCTGTTGAATGCACTTTTTCAAATTAAATTGGGAGTGTCATTTCACAGTCTACATTTTGCGTTATTCTATAATCCTCCGATTTATCTTATTATTTTCCTCATTAAATAATCATTCTAAATTCAAATAATATTAATTTTGGTCTGTGATATAAGAGGAATCATTTCAGGTATACGTTTTTATGTGATAGGTAAGCAAAGATTGTCTTCGATTACAGTAAAACAAAACAATTGGGAAACTTACCGGCAATGTTGTGTTGATGATGATTGTAGGTCAGCGGTACGGAATGAAGGGACCTGGCATTCCATTTTCGATGCCTCGAGTCCTCGTCATCGTCGTCCGCTTGATGACCGTCTTCACCGAGAAAGTGTACCTTTTCATATCTATCTAGGTACCTGCAATTGAAATAAAATTATTGATTATGTTTTTGACAGTGTAAATAAAAAGTTGATGATGTTCTAGAAATCGAAATGCTTTCTAGATATCTTTTTAAAAATTAGATAATTTTTCTCATTTGTTCACAAATACTATTTTCCCAATCTATAAAAGTGTGTTTTGTAATTTCGATTTTTTTAACCTACTAAGTCACGAATTTCACTATTCAACAATTGCTTTTGAAATAATGTATAGGTATTAGGTACTGATAACGAATGTAGCATCTAAATTTTATAATGGAGAATTTAATATGGCCGTCATATGTGTCTTTGGGGGTTTCGGCCATCTTGAAGTCTTAACATTTTATACAGTCGTTGCATCATAATCGATTGAACAACTTGGTTTTATCAGTTTACTGGATGTGTAAGATTAATTAATCACGAGTTTAAATAAACATTCTAATTATTTCAGAACGTATATTTTGTTAGGTATTAATTTCAGTTGGAACGATATTTATATTTTTTAAGTAAAAAAATTATATATGGCTTGAAAAGTGCCCATTTAACTCCGCTCCTTTCTACATATTATTTTCTATAAACGATTTATTTTCTGAAAAATCACTATTTTAGAGAATATAAATATTTATAAATAATTTTGTATGCAAAGTTAATTCCAAAAATATTTTTACTCGTTTAAGTAACATGCAAAGTTTTCTGCAATATATAACTTAGCGCTCAAAACATTTCAAAAGGCAGTTAAAACTCATAAAAACCTACTAAACTAAAAGGTGTATCATACGTGATATACTATGACGTACAAGGTTAACATTAGACAATATGATTAAAACTTAAGATATACAGTACTAAACAATAGTAACGTTGGTATCCTAATTATTCCATTCTATTCTTATATTTATATTTATATTCATATATATCCTATCCTAAAAAGTACTTGCGTCACCTTGTTGAGCGGAACAACGGCGGGACGATGGTGAAACCAATAAGGTAGTTGACCCAGTTCTCGATAGCTTAGTGAGAGATTCAACTTATTTCACTATAAAAATTACTTTAATTTAAAAAAAATGAAACTATTTATTTTCAACAATTAATTAATATACTTATTTAACAAATAACTCGACAAAACGAAATTTAAACGTAATATTTACTTCCAAATTCAATAAACAAAAATATCTGTGTTCAGTGATATTTTTAATATAGAAAACATTTTTTTGTGTCGAAATTCTTTTTAAAATGAATCTAAAATTGTATTATTCCTTGGAGTTATCGACAACTGGGTACCTATTGAAACCCGGGTCCACTACCTTAGTAACACTACAATTTAATGGTTTCGGCGCCATTCCGTCCTTGTTACGTTTAGAATAATACCGTCCGTATAAATGTATCTTGTCGTTTAATTTTTGTATAGAATTTGAACACAAAATTCGAGTTAAAAAGCGTGATTACAGAAAAACAGAGGCCCAACGTGTGTTATGGAATTCTATAGATACCCTGTAAGTGACGGTAAAATTTGTAAAGGTTTGTCGGACTCAATAATAAAATGTATCTATATACATATTACATCAATATAGATATACTCCCTATGCTAATAATCCAACAAAATGGCGCCATAAATATCGGCGCAGGGTGTCAAAATAGTCTCCTAACTTAAAAAGTAATAACGGCCATCTTGTCAACGTAATCACTCCTATCTAATGGCAGCCATCTTATCAATATTCGTAAAAAGGACTTATAGTAAGTACCATGAAGAAAGCTTGCGCCGTCTTGTTAGCACGGTAAACGTTGTTTGATTGGTAATTAGGATTTAAGCGCGAAATTCAAACTTAATGCAAAAAAGTGCTACGGACTTCTAGTATTGTAAATTCAATAATAATACATAAATAAATAAATAAATAAATAAATAAATAAATAAATCATTACAAGAATAAAAAGTCCTATAAATAAAACAATAAACCTCGAACGAATCGACCCTATTCTTCTATCGCGCACCGATTAGGCTGCGCGTTCGACTCTTGTACCGGCGCGGCGCGATTGGTCCGCACTCGCTACCACGTGTGCACGCCGGCCGGCATTCTAGACTCTACGCGTCCTGTGCTGCGCGCTGCAGCAGCAGCTGGGAAGAGAGAGAGGGGGGGGGGGTAGGTGGCCCCGGGATCAAGGGCAGCAGACGACGCGCACAAGAAGCCGGCCGAGGAGGAGGCGGAAGAGAGAGAGAGAGAGAGAGAGAGGCGAAAGAATATCAAGGGCATCAGAAATTAGAGGCGGCAGCGGCGGCGAGAGTGAATGAGAGAGAGAAAGTGCGTGGGTAGGTGATCGAACCCTCGCGGGGGTCGCGCGAGTACGAGCGCGAGAGCGCGGGTCTTCGCGATGCGACCGGAAGTGGTAGGCCCGCGAGGGGAGAAATTGTAGGGCAAGTTAAGTTGGGAATAGTTGTCGAATATTTAGCAGAAAAGTATGGTAATTTGGTCATAAAGTGACGAAACCCAAAGAGGTACTGTGTTTTGTAACAAGTTTTATAAGCATGTAGTACATTTTTCCTAACCAATACCAAAGTATAGAAGCCGATTTCATTTATTTGCCATATATTGACGATTATACTTTTATGAAAAGTAGAAACAAGTTTGTTTTCTTGGTCATTTATTAAACATTGATGAAACGCTTTTTTCGTGGTTTTCAGAGCCTATTCTAATAACCTATAAAATCGCTAGAACTATCAGATTGAAATTATCGATATTATTGATTAAATAACTACTATAATTTCTGTTAAAAGTAATAGAACTATTTAAAAATTTAACTACATATACAGATACTATATAATATAATATGTTTGTATTTTATTTGAGCGACTGATTAATGAATGTAGTATGTACAACAAGAGAAATAGTAATTAGAATATAAATTAAAAACTTACATTTTTTTACATTTCAATTTTAATCGATAGATAGTTAACCTTTTTACTATGTTGGTGGGCAAGTAGCTGGCACAAGAAATGGTTATAATCAATATTTATTTAACAGTTATCTTTTCATTAATTTTATAGTTCTATCTAGTTAAAATTCAAAATCAACTGTACAAAATGTCAAGCATATGTCATCTGAGTGTGACGTAACAACACCCTTTCAAAAAACACCAGCAGCCCAACACATGTATAGGTTAGCTAAAAAGGATATTATGTTGTCAAAATTATGTGCAACAATTATCAACTTTTTTTTGAATTTAAACATCTTTTAATTATTTTTCATTGCGTAAATATTACATAATAAAAAAGTATCGTACAACAAAATTTGTTATTTCTATATTATCTATAAATATGGTAAGTTTTATGGAAATCCAGTATCTCAGCAAAGAACTAACAGAAATACGAAAATTTTATGTACATAATTTTTTGAGTGTCTTGAAAAATAAATGTCTTGAATAGTTAAAAAGAAGTTCTCATATAACCGCATATTATAATAGATCATACCAGACTATATGAAATTTCAGTGTTATTTTAGTGTCTCAAAATTATAGGCCTTTGTGGTATAAATTTTAGAGGAGAATAAAAGAAACGTTTCCAATAATATAGAGGTGTGATATAATGAGCAATAAAAGAACTGAAAATTATAGCTAATATCACTATTTCTTTCCTAGAACTAAGAAATACAAAAATATTTAGTGTGAAATATTAATTATTTTTTACTGTTACATTAAAATGACAGTCTCGTAATTCGACTATAATCTTTAAAGTATTCAGTCCTTGAATTTCCTTGACATATTTTTGTAGTTTGTGCTTCATAACACTAATTAATGCATCGAAACTTTTTTTTCACACTATGAAAGTTTGACTTATAAGAAGCAATAAATTTTATTAAAAAAAATGAGACATTAATAATAATGAAGAACGAAACACATCAGAGGTAAGATTCTACCATGACATCCTTTTTTTTAGAATAATGAATAATCTTGATTTCTCGTTATATTTTTCTATATAGTAGAAAGGATTACATGTATAATTTGTTACCTCTTAAATTATTTCTTTTTAAAAACAAGTAATAATGTAAACTTGAATTCTACTAATTATAAAAAATGTGTACTAAAAATAAGAAGTTAGTTTAAAAAACATGTAAAAAGAGAAATTCTTAAGAAAAGAAGAAGTTACAATTAATTAATCCTATATTGTTTAATCTTTATTTTAATAACTAACACTTTAATCTTACAGAATCACACGAAATTTAAGGTTATGTTTACACAGAAGAACTGGAAAAAGATTTTTTAATAAAAAATGTCTACTTAAAATAAGAAATGTTCAAGTAGTCCGCAATAAGAGAACAACAATATTCTTACATTCTATTTTAAGACTAAATTTGTTCTAAAAATAAAAAGAATCCTTCCAGCTATGTACCTAGATTATATTTGAAACCTACGAGTTCTAAAAATTCTCCTAACAACTAAAAAAGAAGATAAATATTCCCTGCATCCCTAGCACGAGGCATTTTCTGGCAGGCGCGGCGATACAAAACACGCTCCACATACAAAGGCGAGAGCTGCTGCTGTTGCCGTTGCCTCGTCGTCGTCATAATCAACTGCTATATACAACGCGCCACACATACTCACCGAAGATAAATTTGTTTGAGGCCGACGCCGCTATTGACGCAGCCGCTGGGCAGATGGAACTCCTCGCAGAGCCACGCCCACTCGTTCTTGTTGTTCACCTGCAACACGAAAAAACAAAGCACGACGGTTAGGTTTATAAGAAAAAAAAAGAAAAATACGCGCAAAAAAAGAGAATGTAGAGAATTGTTCGTGGTGTCATTGCGAGTGTGCGGAGTGTGTAGAAGCGTTCGCTTTTATCAGTTTCAAGGAGGCTTGCGGGGACTGATAGATGGATAATTGAGAAAAATATTACATTTATTTGGTAGAAATAATTTGAAGGGATAAGAAATATTGAGTTGTTTTTTAATGGGTATTTATATTATTTGGGTTGAATTTTTATTCAGGCTTAACCTGTGTGAACTCAAGTATCGACGATTTTAGTAATTTAATTATTTTTCAACTGAATGATTGTCAGAAACAATTTTATAGTATTATATTAAGTAATTAATGGGTAAATATCTAGATAAATTTATCTTGATACGATTTTAGGTAAAGAATTTTCGGTATTGTAAAAATATTTGAACAGAATAATCGTAATTATTTGCATGTATAATTTAGACAAAACGAAGGCCAGGGAATAATCTAAAACTGAAAGATGGAAAATCTTATCTATATATACAATTTTTAGATTATTTAAAAAATATTGTATCTAGATAATATATTATATTTTGTTATCTAGATAACACATTAGATGCACCTTTTACATCTTTATCTTTATATTTATCTTTATTATTAGCAAATATTTTGGAAAGTTTAAATCCTTTTGTAATAAAGATATTACGTAAAAAAAATTATTATCAAGTATCTTTTATCTTTATCTTTTTTGAAGATACGCATTTCGCCCATCATACCTGATCATATAAAAATAAACTTTTCGCAACGACTGTACGAAAAGCACCGCATTCGGCCATTTTGTCCACGTAGACATTTTTGCCATAGGAAGCGGTATTCGCGCCGATGAAATTGAACACGATTTACGATAGCCGCCATATCACGTGAATTTTTCTGCGAATCCCGACGCTCGCGGAGCGCAAATTTTATGCGACTCCGCGTTTTTTGTCCTCCTTCATACCGCGTCGGTCTCTCGCCGAAGGGGAAGAGCGAAGTGGTCTCGAGGGATTCTTTCTCATAGCATGTGCATGCTGAGGAAAGGAGGGACGAGGTCGAGACGAGGAAGGTCTGGAAGAGTGAAAAAGAGGATTCGAGGGAGATGTAAAAGTTTTAGGAGAGGAATGGTCAATATTTTTGGGTACTAGATTGGGTTTTTTCCATCAGTGAGATCTGAACTTTGATGGAAAGTAACAGTTATTTTTAAAGATAGTTTAATTTAATAATTAATTTAAAATTGGTTTTGAACAGAGGCAGAATAAGTGAGCAAAATTTATTAAAAATTTCAAACCAATCTCAAGTTTTAATGTAAAAAGGTTTTTTTTAACAATTTGATTTTCAGAACTCATCTGCTTCGAACCTTAATACTCCCTGGCAGTGGAAAATTGCTTTATCGATTCAATCTGCATTCAAAAATCGTTATTTAAATGTTCGCTTCGGAGTTTGCAATTCTCGAGTCTTCAAGCGAACAAATAACCAGGAGAGCTGGACTTTTCCACATTTTATAAAATAAGTGATCGTCGAATCTATCGTTTTTGAACTTCCACAATAAAATAGTGAATATTAAGCTCATTTAAGTTTGTACGCAAACATTCTTGTTGTTTTGCTTTTACGCCCCATAGCCAAGGCACGTGCTTGTGCACCAAACAGCAGCAGAAGCAGGAAAGTTATTTCCAGGCTGCGAGATTTTACGGTGTGACCCCGTATGCACGGCTCGTTTTCCTTTATCCGTTCGTTATTATACATAAGCATATGTGTTTTATTTTTAAAAAATCTCAAAGTATATATATTTGGTTTATTAATGCATTTTTATACACAAAAAGAACATTGTATAATCATGTATTTCAAATAATACGATTATTATTATGTTAATTTTCATTACTACTCAGATTTAAGAAATAATGGTATCTTAGTTTTGCTTACATACGTCATTCATAATAAGTTTATATATGTATAACATACTAATCACAAGAAAACCTCTAGAAAAAGTCGTTTTGTTCCGTTAATGCCACTCAACCGCCTATAGCCACCAACAGGACTTAATAAAAATTGTTCTTGTGGCGAAATCGAGAGGTGAACGTCGAGTAGCCAAAGGAGAAAAAAAATTTACACGCCTCTCCGATCACGGGGGCAATTGATTGGAACTGCGCAGTTAAAGCGATGGTTTGCGCGAGAATGCGTTTCACCGCGAGCGCGCATGCTGCTGCGGCTCGGGCATTATGCACTCGTTATTTATTACGAGCTATGTGCATTGCCGTAATTGTGCTTGAATAATTTGCGCGCGGTGCGGAGCTACTTGCTTCGGAAACTTTTCAAACGATTATTAGAGTTTCAAGTCTGAATAAGGTTTGCGTTTAACTCCTTCAAGCATATCATTAGCATTAGCATCGGTGCAACTACATATATGGTACACGCTCAAAATAATAAGAAACTACTTCTTAATTGCAATCTTCTTTAAAAATATTTGTCCTTACGGGTGTTTTAGCGAGCTTACTCGGAATTTTAGAGATTAACTATAAGGTTGGTTGAGCTGAATTAGAATCTTAGAAATGCACTAAGGTGGGATTAATATGGTGCTTCAAAATTTGAAAAATGTAGAACTCACAACGTTTATGTAATATTTGGAGTAGTAGTTGTAAATTACTAAAAATGCTAGAAAATTTAATTCAAACTCGTATAATTCTGCATCCTAGAAAATTCCCGTGAACCAAATTAAAAAAAAATTAAATTAAAATTGCAGGTTTTAAAGGATTAGGTTAATAGAGTGCACTACAATTTTGTACTTTTCAATTAACCGTACAAGGAGAATGTCAGACTCTCGGGAAATTAATTTTGCTGAAACTTTGACTATAGTTTTCTTGTACATCTAAATAATATTCAGTTCCCGTAGATTGATCTAATGGGTCCTAGAAGCTGAAATACTGCTAAAAACGTTAGCATTATCCATGTGCCCAATGTTAAAAATCTTGTATATATAGATATACTAATATTGTTACTAAAATATGCTATATCTACTATACAGAAGATCATTCGATAAAACTACGGATACTGGGTTCTTCTTTTTTAGGTATCGGAAAACGATCCCCAAAGTTTCATCAAAAACCGTGACTCGAAGGTTCGACACTCTCCTTGTTAGTTCATTTATATGAAATTGACTCGATAATGTTACCTAATTGGCGTCACTCACGATAAATGTATGTAAACTTTCCCAGAATAATTTAGCTGATAATTATATCAAAGCATCCAACTTATTTTTGTTATCTTTAGATCATCAATCAATACAAGCAACCTTCTATACCTTATGCAATCAATATGATAACTGTAGCTTAAAAGTATTCACATACTCTCTAAAATATTTGGAATTAAAATTTCACTCCAAATGCGTTGATTGAACGTTTTCACATTTCTGAAGCAAAACTCCATTTTATACTCAAAAACTTTCATAGTAAATATATCACTGCAATATATCGTGCAAAATTCTTATTCCAAATACTTTAGAAAGTATACAATTGCGTTATTAATATTTTCATTAAACCCGCTAAAAATAAAAACAATGTAAAAAACCTCCGATTCTCTTCATACCAGAGCATTCTACCCAAAAAGTACTCGCAAGCTCGTGTCGATACCAGCGGGGAGCGCATGAGGAAATTCGCGAAATCCGGCTTACACTTGCGCGCGGCTTATGAGAAAAATGACGAAAAGGGGCCTAAATATAAACGAATTCAGACGGGGATAGTGGGTCAGTGCTCTCTGGGCGCGCGATCTATTCTCGTCGCGGGCGGAGTGCGCCGTGCGCGTCGCCGCGCGGCTGCCCAACGAAACAGAAAGCGAGAGAGAGAGAGAGAAAAAAGGGAGGGAGCGTAAAGACGTGTACGGAGATGAACTTTGATTGATCGAATTTTATTTCTGGTCTAGAAGGAGTCAGTGGATGAATGTGTGCGTAATTATGAGTTTAAGGGTTGTCGATGTGATGTGTTTTACACGTGGTTGTGCTACGTTAAATTTTTTTATGGTTTATTATTACAAATTTTGCTTATTGATTAATTTAGGAAGTATGGAGATGGATTTTTTATTGCATACAATAAAACGTTGTAATTGTTTAAGCGACGTATCGATGACTGGATCGTTGCAAAATAGTGATATTGCATAGTAGAAGTCGTATTTTTCCAGTCGCTGTGGTGGTGTGTCAACTTTCTTACTTATTTAAAAAATGTATAAACTAATAATGTTTATGAGTAGACAATGAAAGATATTATTAAATATTAATATCGAAGCAAACAGCAGACAAATGATGTAAAATTATTAAATGTATGAAAAGAACTGATAAAACTTAACGTTTATATTACAAACGAGAATTTGTATTGCTAATTGTTATTATTTGTTTGTATCTGTTAATTGAAGACATTTGATAAAATATTCCTGGTGGAAAATGTACATTTTCAGATAAGATAAAACGATTGTGTCACTAGTAACTACAATCATTTCTTACTGATTTATGTCAAAATAGCTTGTTTCTAGTCTAAAAAGCTATTCATAAATGGTTTTATAGAAATAGTAGAAACAATTGGTAGAGTTTCTTGTATTTAAATTGTTTTCTCTACTCCAAAATAGTAAATAATTAAATGCCATCTTCTTCATAATGCAATATACGATGGAGACAATATTTCATAATTAATTAAAAAACTTGTTTTGTACGTTATAGAAACAATGTATATGTACAATATACCAAAAAGAGGTAAATACTGAAACGGAGAGTGGCGCCCCGTCGTGGAGATGACCTAATCGTCTTAACTTTTCACCCTTACACGTCGAGTCGTGTCCCTCTCCGACCTCCCGCGATCAATCAATAGAAAGGTCGCAGAATCATGTATGTGCTGGAATACTGGTGTACAAGAGACTACAGATTCCTGCTTAGTTTTTGCTTAAAAATCAATGCGCGATGGCTATATTGCCATTTTCTTTTATTTGTTACGCAAAAATAAATATTTGATTCATAAAGAAAATAATCGTGTTTTGAATTGTGATTATTTATAGTTTTGATTCCTTATAAGAATAATGAATGTTTGTTTTTTGTAGGGGAAAATAATTTTACGTATCCAATATATTTTTAGAGATTCTAAATGCAGCGCAGAATATTTTATTCAGTAACCAACAGTGTAACTATGTTAAATTTTGGATAGACACCATTCTCGGTCTATTTAGTACCGTCTGTAATCATATACTAGAGCGAAGTAAACTGTCTATTACTGTTGCAATTAAATTTGGTATTACTCTCACAGCTGCTTCGCCACGACAAACATACAATAGTATCGGTAGCGCCATACAATAACTACAACAGCAATTAGAACGGTTGTAGCGGCAATGTGTAGCGCTGCTAGCGCTATATGAGTATAGCTGTCATGGAAATTTAAAAGTAACTATTGGTGTTCGAGCGAATCCTCTTTATGAGTGTACTTTTTTGAAGTATTCTCTGTATTTTTAACACACATATTACGTTTATAATGATGGTATGCAATTGTACATTATTATATTCAATAGCAGATATTTCATTTTTAAAATTAACAACTTCCTATTTAATTATTCTATTAATTAAATATTTCCAAGAACGGAAAAGTGGAGATCAAAATTAATGCATCCACCCTATTGATTAGTTTAATTTTAGACTAACCAGTCTACATTTTAATTGGTATTCATTGATTTTCATATTTCCAAAGTGAATTTTGTAAGTTATTCAAGTTAACTAGAATGTATAAATCAGAATCTTTAGTTAACTATTGATCAAGTAATTTTAGTGCTGTTGCTAAAGTATAATTTCTATTCATAACTCTAATATAATTTTGCAAAAGGCATCATATTAATATTTTGGTTTCATTTGTTTGATACAAGAGAGGGTCGTAAAGTTCACAGTCTACATCGATTAAATTCATTAACATTTAATTGACATAGCTCATGAAATATATAAACATGACAGCTTATAGTGTGAACCAAATAAATTATGGAGGCATTTAGCATACGAAGCCCTATTTGTTTCTTAATGCTGCCTGAGTGAAAACATGTCTTACATTTAACAATAGTATTAGCAAAGCATTTGTTATGTTATTACATATGTTAAAACCAGAGTTTTAAAAAATTGAAGATTCAAAGTAAATGAAAAATGTAGTTTCTTGCATGTTAAGACTTGATTACACGATATAACTACTGATGTTCGAGGGCATTCAAGTAGAAGCAACCAAGTGTGGTAAGACGTTTATAAATACAAGTTAATAATCCAAAATGATAAGGTTCTTATCGTAAAGATAAAGAGTTTTTATATTGGATTCACAATAATTGTAGTTGTAACAGACACAATTCACACTTATTACAACTTTGGCGACTTTGATAACTACAATTGTTGCTGTTGCACATAGCTTTGACATTTACAATCGTGAAATAGGTTGAATTTAGGAAGGAATTTTGAAGTTGGACTTAGAATAATTGTAGCCGTAGCAGCTGTGATCTGAACATACTACAATCTGTGACTTAACTAAAATGGCTACTATCGTACTAGTAGACAATTGTAGCTGTAGAATATGTTGTAACGAATACCTATCAGTAATTTTGTAGCTTTGAAAGCTACAATAATTTTCTCCGTGCACCACCTTCTTAACTCAATCATTCTTTAAACATACATGGAAATACATCGGTACTTGGTCTTACAAATAACTGCAGCTGTATCTCTATCAGCAACAATCTGGATTTATTATCATTTGCGACTCCAAAAACTGCAATGGTTGATGCTGTTGCATTCGCAATTGCAGACGTGACAGTAAAACTTGTCGAAAACAGATCGTAACAAATACCGATCACCGATCTCACAGCTGTACTTTTTCTACCCCTATACTTCTCCACCTACCCCCAAGCAACCCAGTCACATTCTCATCCCCAGCCATCCCGATCGCCATCTCCAGCTCATCCCACCTAACAAACCACACATCCAACCAACCGATCCTCGCATCCCCGCTCAGAAATCTATCAAGGCCGCCGAAACTCCAACTCGAACGCGAACGCGAACGCAGCAGCAGCAGCAGTAGTCCAAGACCACAACCGGCCGCTCTCTCTCTCTTTCTCTCCTCGCGCCACAACAACAAGCACGGCTAGCAGACGACACGACGACGGCACTTTTCGTAGGCGGAAAATCCAAAGCCGGTATACCCAGACCGGGGTATACCCCACTGCTGTTGCCGTTGCCGCTGCTGCAGACACATCCAGACCGGTGCCTCCCCCCCCCCTCCCTTCACCGCACACACCGCGCGCGCGACTTTGCACGACCTTGAGTCTCTCGGAGCTTACGAGTGTGAGTGTGTGTGAGTGTGCGTGCGTGCGCGCATGCGCGCTAGTCTTGCGCGCTGCCCCACGTGCTCTCGCGCCTGCACTCGGATGGACTAAATGATGAAAGTATATACAAACGACGAGCCTCTCTCTCTCTCTCTTTACTACTACGCGACCACGTGGTCGGTTAGTATAGCGTCCGTAGATGTGTGTGTGTGTGTGTGTGTATGTGCGTGTGCGCGGTAGTGGCGCTCTTTCGGGTCGCGCTGCGCGCCGCGCTCTTGGGGTAGGACATGGTCAGGTTCATACCTCGCTTTCTCTCTCTTTCATTCTCGCTCCGTTCCTCGAGTAGCTCACTACGTCGCTCTACTCTCCTGCAGGCCATGTGCTTCGCTATCTGTAGGAGAGAGAGAGAGAGTGTGAGAGAGAGAGAGAAGAAGGGAGAGAGAGAGAGAGAGAGAGAGAGGCGCACGCGCGCGCATTTTCGAACGTGCACACGCTCGCGCTACGACACTATTGTCGGCGAGAGCCGGTAGTACCACGTGCTCGTAGTAGTAGCAGTAGTAGTAGTAGTGGTAGTATCAGTGGTGGTGACGGTGCGGAGCGCGCGTCTAGCTTCCCGGCGTCGTCGAACTGAAGCTCGGCTCGCTCGCTCGGAGTTCGATGACGACGACGAGGAGGAGAGGAGGTGCAGTGTCGTCACGGCGGAGTTCTAGCGGCCGGCTGTGTATCGGCGTTACGTCGCGCCGTTCTACTGCGGCGAGTGCGTTAGGCGCGTGGTGCGGAGGATGTGGGTTCGAAACCGGTTTGTTGCAATCGGTAGATAAGCAGTTGTGCCAGGGGATAACAAAGCTCTATTTCATACTTTGGAGCTTTTGTCGCCCATGGCACTTGTTCAGTGATAGGCTTTTTTTCTTGCTATGTCTCGCGTTCGAATCCTACCGATCTATCAAATAATTAAGGTTTATCTTGATGACAAGATGTCGCAAGCTCTTTTTTAAGAATAAGATGAGATATAACACTACGAATATTGATTAAGATCTAGTTTCGATCTTCTGCAGAGATAAATTCGGATCGGTAAGGTATTTTTGTAGCCGAAAATGGAATTGACTGGGATTCGAACCCTTGACCTCAAAATTACTTCGTCTTAGGCAGCAAGTGCTATACCGATTGAACCATGTTTGTATGATTATGATAATAAGATTATGGTCGGTTTTAGAGACCTTAAAAGTCTGCACAAAAAGAAGGAACAGAAGAAACAAGTCATTCTGTGTATTATTGCGTATGCAAAATAAACTATAATGCATATTGTATATTAGTAAACAAAGGTAATGCTCCAATGGAGATTCACAAGAATTTCCTGTAACAATTAAATTTATATAAAGAAAATCACTATATAGACGAATCCTAGACATGATCATCAAAACCTCGAAAGACTTTTCTAAACAACCAAACGAATCATGCGTTAGAGTCGACGAAAGTACTTGAGGATATAAATTTTATCCGCTCTCGTACTTTCTCTGCACTGCTTGTATACGTTATACCTACTAGAAGTTACAATTTGTGGCGTACCAACATTGATGTATTGTAAACGTAGCGCACAAGCGAATGGCGTGTATTTTCCAAGCTATTAAGTGACTCATGCTGGGTCGTAGTTTCGAGAAAGCATGAGACATGTAATAAATTCGCGTGGCAGGCCGCACCTTCTCATCAATTCCGCGAGCGTGACTTAAATGCGGGAGCGTCTCATTAACCACGTCTGACCTACACTTGGTTTACGGCATTTCAGACAGCTCGGAAAGAATGTAATTCCATTTGTATTGTTGTAACTGCAACAATTGCTTTCATTTCAAAGTTTTAAGCGGTATTTTTAAAGTTATGTATGTTTAGTTGGTCCACAAAAGGTTTTATTCTTTAGAATACCAGGTTATGAGGTTAACAGATATATTTGAATTGTAAAATCGTAGAAAGACAGAAGCTTCAATTTTCCCATGCATTTCAAGTATCAAGTACTTATTATTAGAGCATTTTAACTTCAAAATTAAATTTTTATTACTTACTAGAAACTTTTTTAATAATCTGCACAAGAAAGGTATACAAAACGTCAGTATACACAGTTATTACTGTCAAGAACTGCGTTCAATTCTTTTTTCCTCTAACGAAGCAAAGTTATAACGTCGTCTAATATTATATACAACCCTCAACTCCTAAGAAACATATTTCAATCTATCCCACAGTCTCTGAAATTATCAAGAGTTCGCCTGGACTCTCCTGGACCGAGAATACGCTTCCCTTATACTTTTAATTAACGAACTTGCAAACTTAACTTCTTCATAAATCGAGCAGGCAAGGAAAAAAGGGGCGAACTCTGCAGCCTCAACTTTTCACTCTCGAGCAGGAAAACAACACTGGCGCCTCGTCATCATCTTTTCGCGCACGGCAACTTTCCTGGTGGCTAATGAGCGAGATACTCGTGTATTATTATACGAGTAGTCGATGTCGGAGTCTTCCGACGATGCATTTTCAAAGGCGGCGCTTCGCAAATTACTTTGAGGATTTACGGACTGCGCGGTGTAGCGCCTTTTTTTCCAACTCTGGTGAATAATGATCCATCCAGTCGCGCTTTTCCTATGCAGCCGAGAGAGTAACGCGTAATTGGTCACTTAAAGCATTTCTGCGTCATCCCCAATCGTGCTATAATGATCCTCTTTCGCCCATCAAACTTTCACGCGGTATGAGCGAGTAGTCGCGTTTGTCTGTTTATTGGCTTTTTGTGTGTCAGTTGAATGGCATTTATGGTTAAAGAATGTTAAAAAATTTAGTAGTCAGCAATTGCTAGTTGCTTAAAATAACGAAGTGATAAAATATTTGCCAAGCAATTGCTAAAACTGTGCACTTTATCGAAAAATTGTATACAGAATTAGATAACTTTTTTCTGCCAGTAAACAGACTGATTAGAGGGTTTTAAAATTCAAACCAGTGGATCCAATATGGCGGAAATAAATGGTAAATTTTGGCATTTTTCAAATCAACGTTTTGAATTTTTAAATTCTAATAAAAAGTTGACTTATTAAACGAATAAGTTTTCCAAGTTTGTCTGCCATGTCAGATTTACCATTTCAAATTTTTTAAATGCTTCATAACCCTTGGGTAGAAGCTGTTGAATGTTTGTGTTTTTTCTTAAATATAATTTTAAGTTAATGCTCAAATATGAGCTGCTTGAACTTGCCAGTTAAATAACATATTATCAATTACTGATAAGATAATAATTGATAATTGGTCAATATGTGTACAATATAAAAATCTATTTGTGTACCTATATCTATGATAAATTAAAATCAGTTTTCAGTTCTCTATCTGATATAAAAGGTAATAAAGTTATTCAGAAAAGTTAGGTTGGCGTCTGACCAGATCTGGTCTGTTTCTACTTTGTCGAAAAATGTACCACCGTAAATATATAAACTTCAATTGCGATTTCAATCCAGCTAATAAATGCTAAAAAATACACTAAAATTCATAAATTTACTCCACCGCAGCACATCACAGTAGAAAATGAACCGATCTAGTCAGACATAAATCCACTGTCTCATCAACAGTCCCAAACATCTACCTCTCGACACTCGACGCACCCTCTTGCTCTGTCAACTCTCTTGCCCACGCAACATAAACAAACCGTCGTCGACCCACGCGTAACTTATCACCGCCTACCCCTCCAAGAACCTCCAACCACAACAACAATCTCTAACTCTCGTACCACCCTCATCCACTATACCTATCACACCGCTATCTCCACCCTCCCACGAATGTGGCGCTTCGCTACTAAACTATCCCGCCAAAATGCGCACACCCACACACAAACCTAACGCGCGCGCGCGCGGACGCGGGAAGACGCATACCACGTGCTTCTGTTGCAGCAGCAGCAGCAGCAGCAGCAACAGTACGGTAGAGGCGAACGAACCTACTACCCACACACAGACACACCACACGGTTCGACTTTGCGTTTCTGGTGGTGCTGCTGCTGCTGCCCCACTACCACGTGGTCTCTCTCTCTCTCTCTCTCTCGTGCGCGCGCGGTAGCTGGCGCCCGGCATACACACACAGCCCCACACACACACATATATATAGGTACACGCGGACCCACGAGGCGCAGCAGCGGCACTGCACGACTGACAGTTCAGTTCAGTTCGCCGCTGCCGCGCGCCACAGTCAGTCAGCTGATCGTCCTCGGGGCGAGGTGGTGCGCTGCGCTGCGCGGCGGCGGAGGAGGAGGAGGAGGAGGAAGCAACGCTGTGCGCGGCGCGCCACGGCCCAAGAGAACAGAGAGAGATAGATAAAGAGAGAGAGAGAGAGAGAGGGGAGAGAGGAGGTGGCCAAGGGGCTGCGGGGGGCCGAAGTGAGGGGGGTGGGGGGGTTGGCGACGTGCAGTCTGCCGCCGCGAACGACGTCGTCGTCGTCGTCGTCGGCGTCGTCGTCGGGAGATCAGCTGATTGCCTCGGCGGCTCTCTCTCTCTCTCTCTCTTTGAGTCTCGCGCGCGTAGAGTCCACGCGCGCCTAGTGCCTCGCTGCGGCGCAGAGAGCCGAATGCATGAATGAGCCCGAGTTGTGATACGAGCTCCGAGCTCGCGGGCACGCGCGCGGCCTGTTGGACAGAGAGAGAGGGGGAGGGGGAAAGACGCCGCGACGCCGGTTAGCGCGAGTAGCCCGGTGTGTGTCTTCGGAGTGGCGATGAAGGTTGGAGGAGTGGCAGTGGAGTTCAGGTTGGATGTCATGGTCAAGGCTTGACATCTTCGGTGTGACCTGAATAGGTTGCTGAATGGTCTGAGACGTCTAGAGGATCGACTGAGGTCGATACCCGGTGAGGCTCGAATTTGTAGTGGAGATTCAAGCTTCACAGTCGTGTATTAGCATATTCGTTATGGCTTCTATAAGTTGATTCGAACCCTCAACCATATAAAGGCTCAAACTAGTTTTATACCTATTTGAGGTTTAAACTTGTACTCAAACTCAATCTTATTCTCAAACTTCATAGTCGCGCATTGTCTTCGTTAGAAGCCACAAGCCTTTAAAATCCCTCGACCAACTCTATACCTAACCTCTCTACCTACCAAACAGAAGCTCGATACCCACTACTCGATCACAATAAAGACTTAAACTTAGATTTAAACTCAGTAGGCCAACTTGGTAATGCTTGGCGGTTTGCGATCAACATCGACTAATTAGATTTGAAAGTTTCGAATCGTGTTTTAGTTTGAATTTCGATCATGAATTCAAGCACCGTTGGTATTACGTTTGAATTAAGGTGGTTGACGGTATTGAGCAATCTAGGGGTAATAGCAAATGTAATTAGGTTTAGAATAGTTGAATTACGTACATGGTGATTCAGCGTTTTGATGTAGCAGTATTGTACCCAACATGTTACACTTTTCAAACACAGCCCTTACCTTGCAGAAGTCAGAAAGTATTAGACAAAATATTCAGAAATAATAAGAAAGAAACTGATAAAGGAGTGTCCCATACCAGTCGAAGAAGAAGAAGAAGAAGAAGAAGAAGAAGAAGAAGGAGAAGAAGAATAAGAAGCAGAAGATAAAGAAGAAGAATATGAGAAAGAAGTAGAAAAACAAAAAGAAGAAAATGTCAATACGGGTAAGCAGTTATTTAGCTGGCTTAACCACACAGTGGGTTCTTCAACCACTTTGTTTCAACAACAGACTACATCAAATGATGATTGCTAAGAGTGGAAATGTAATGCGAATATAACCATAATATAGGAATATACAAACAAGATATAGATAATTGATTGATGACTACAATTCAATCAAGTTTATATTTAGTTACTGCAATCATAAATCTTGTCCTACTCGAACTGAAATATTAACAAAGTCATCTGAATTGATTGTGATTCGGTCAGAAGTTACATGACAATATTTATCTGTTTGTGTGGAACGGCTTATGTGATAACACAAATCTCATGTAGATAATTGCTACAGACCCAATCTGGTAATAAACAAAATATATAGACATAGAATTACATACGATCGTAGTTAAATATTGTAATAAAAATTTAAAAACATCATTTTGATGAGATTTGTTTTTGAAAGGTTTGATTTATGCTTATATGCTTTCGCGTTAATTTAGTAGTCATAAGAAGTTATGTAAGTGTAATCCGATTTGAAACTACGATGATCGAAACAACATCTAATTTCTATTCTATATAAAGTAAAAAATCATAAGTCACTTCAATAAATAAATCAACACAAACGAACAAAATCGTTGCCATTTAATAATGCATCAGTCAGCCAGTGCACAAGAATTCCAACAAGAAAGCCACGTCGAAATTCGAATACATAAGAAAGCATATACGGAACGAGGGCAGAGAGCGTCGAGAGAGACCGAGAGAGACAGAGATCGCAATCGCAATCCCAGTGACTCATTACCATGCTAAAATTCAAATCGCTCGGTTTGAAGGAACAACGAAGAAAAAAACATGAAGACAAAACAAAGAACGAAAGGAGCTGCTGCTGCTCGCGGTTAATTTATAGGGGGTCAGGGAGAAGAGAAAGAGGGAAAGGCAGCGCCGTGCATAATAATAATTGCAGTCGAGGCCGGAAGCTCAAAAGGTGGCAATCTACGGCCGCACCGCAACACCAGATAGAGTATAGGTATATCGCATGGAAAATGCTTTGTTTCTGCAAGAGCAAGATCGTTTTGTTCTAATAACAAAAATTGAGCATGATTGTGTTAAAGTAAAGTCATATCAGTACTTAACGATGAAGTATATCGTACTTGAATGAATATTGCAAAGAATAAAGCATGCTCTAAACAGGAAACTTAAAATTATTCATTGTCACACTTTGTCAATGGCCGGCTTAAGTATTACAGACGCTGAAAATTCTCCGATGATTTCGTTGAGTCATTTGACAAGTGTGAATAATTTGCATTCGATTGTTAGGTAGAGAGGAATATGAGTTAGCTACATTTGCATTTTGTTTTTGACGCTCCTCAGCGTGCAAGATTTTAAAGAATAAGCTGTGAACAAAAAGCTTTGGAAGAAACTTTTAAATGAACGGGACACTTAGCTAGTACTTGAACTCTGCTTTATAACATTGCGAAAAAATAAATTAGCGGTTCTAAAACTTTTCATTGTTTAAAACACCTAGATTTTTAATAAAAGTAGTTGTTGAGCATTGAAGAAACAATAGAAGACTTCTAGTTTATGAAAGCAAGGTAACAAAATCGATTAGTATCATGATATAGTATTATGATGCATAACGGATAATAAAAGCAATCATGGACATAGTTCCTTCGAATGTTCGTGTAAGCTTCAATGTTCGTGTAACACCAACATACTTACAACGGGTCTGGCCTTCCTAGTTTGTATCGATTCCTTTGTTATTTTTAGTCTAGAAGCAGTTCTTAATTAATTGGTAGTGGAACAATGTTATGTGTAAGAATACATAGAGCATTTTAGTTATACTACATTTAAACAAGGGCGTAATCATTCTTTATATGTTAGTTTATTTAATAAACTTCGTCTATCATTGCGCAATCTACTTATTTCGTACGTTTTTCGCATCTAACTGCTGTAGTACACGTTGACAAACAATATGACGTTTTCGGAGGCTTTAAGATTGTGTCATCATTTCTTGTAAGTGGGATTATTGTAGAGTTAGAATTACGGTTTTTGACGTGGTAAAATAGAGTTGAAGAACAGCTGAGTCTACTGCTTTTTAGGAGCGCATACCGGACATAGCCTCAAAGTGACATGTAAAAGCCTAAAAAACAGAAATTTTAGCTGTTTCTTAAAGCCTATATATAATAAAGCTAAAACAATCTATAATTTTAGGCAGAATCATCGTGCGCTTCAGTAAACTTCAGTTATATTTATCTCCTTGTACTGCCAACCTAATAAAATGAAAAATCACCCAATATTTCGCAAAACCCACAGATATTCGAAAATGCACTTAACCCCGTCAGCTGCTACATTGCAGAGAGCATCTCCAACTAGAGTAATCTCTCTCGCGCATATCCTCTCTCTCTCTCTCTATCTCTCTCTCTCCCTCTCAGCGCGAAGCAGACACGGAAGGCACGCGGCTATAAGTGTCCATATACTCTTTGCGCCTCCACCGAGCGAGCCGTGCGCGAACGAGCGAGCATTTGCCTCGTGCACACACATGTCGGAGAGCGAGCGAGCGAGCGAGCGATCGCACAGAGAGGGAGAGAAAAGTGTACAGTGAGTGGTGTAAGGTGCAGTGACCTCCAAAGCGCTCGGCAAGCGAGCGAGCGAGCGAGTGACGACGGGGCTCGCGAACTGTCGGGGCTCTCTATAGCACAGTGCGGTGCGCGCGCGTACAGTGCTCAGAGCAAGCGCCTCGGCCAAGGCCATTTTGATGCCCGAGCAAGAGCCGTGCATGCGCGCGCGCGAATCCTCTCCCCGCGCGCGAGCTGCTGTTTTTAGGAGGAGAGGACACGACACGCAGCCGGTCGAGCCCGCTTGCTCGAGCTGCTGCTGCTGCTGTTGCTACTACACGTGCTCGCTGCCGTGGAGAGGGAAGATAATTTCGGTAGCGCCGAGCCGGGGGGTCGAGATATGGAGAACGCTCTGTTTTACCGACGGATTTTTCTTACATTTTGCAGTTTGATAGGGTAAAATAAACTTAGAACATTATACTGGCTAGTTGTATATGGAGGATATTATACTGTTACAGAATCAATAGAATTCGTCACAGAATATGAAAGATATTCCATACTTCTGTTTTACCGACAGCGCATGAAGTTTTAGGGAACGACCTATTTTACCGACGGATTCATTTTGTGCTGGTAACTTACTAGGGTGAAATGGACATATTTAGAACATATGATGATTAGTTGTATTGGGAACTGACATTGGAAGTATGCTCTCTGGTGGTGAAAAATACAAGCTTATTAAATGGGAACGTCTGCGCATTAAACATTTTTTTCAAATCAGACATATTATACTGGTCACGACACGAATGATTTCAAAGACGAATTTGGAATTGTTGAAACTGCTGTTTTACCGACGAAAGCTTTTGCCATTTACGTTAAGGTTATATGCGAATTTTCTATGTCAACTCTTACGTTATTCGAGAAAATAGATTTCACGAAGCAAACTTCCACTTTACTATTTACAATGCAATATAGAAAGTACAGGAAGCGCTCAGAGAACATGACCATTTAGCGTAATGAAAGTATTGTCGCTTTGTGTATTCTTTGTATGTGTTAGTCATCCTTTACAAAGAGTGTATCGCTATGGGTTTTAGCAACTGGTTGGGAGGCACTGGTTGCCATGGGCGATCAGAGAGATGTTAAACTCTCCCCCTTCAGAGCAGTACAACGAAAAGCACACGAGGAAAGCGAATGGAGCGAGAAAATAAGGAGATCAATTCTTGTTGGTTTGCTGCTATTATATCTTTTAAATTTTGTTATACTTGATAACAAGCTATTATCTAAAAAGACTATTCCATATTTCTATCACGGTACAAATACATAATTCTACAACAATCCCAATAACCAATTCCATTAAACTTCTCTATCACGTTCTCACAGCCAAAGCTCGGATTTCCAACATTCCGGCGTGATTTCACCGTTCCATCAACGATCAACCATCGCAGAACAGACGATCTCTTTCACGGTCCGCTCACCTTATCATTTCTACAATTCCCTCATCGCGCTGCTGCGCAGAACCCCACTATCGTCGCTAAATTACAAACTAAACGCGGAAAGCAAATCCACCGCACAGCTCCTACATAGGTACACAAGCCTCTCACCAACATCCGCAACTCGAAAGAACGGGGCGAGGCTTATGTGTGCGTTATGTCATTACTATTAACGCTATATCTGTCTCTCTCTCTCCCGCTGTCTTCTCTCGGCTATGCTATCATTGCCGTCGGATCGCTCATAGTCTTTCGGTATCGCGTGCATTGTAATATACGTGTGCAGATTGTACGTGTGTATATATCTGCTTGAATTTTCTCTTCGGCGCGGCGGCTCTCGCTCGTGTGCAGCGCATTGCATTTAATTAGCGAAATTACGCTTGCCAACTGCGCCACAATTCAGCGGCAGCAGCGCAAGCATCGACCTCCTCTGTCGACGGCGATCTGAGAAAATCCAGGCTGCTGCTAATTTTTACAGGCTTGGTGATGCGTTTGATGATCTTTCTTTAAGGTGTACGCGAAGGATGCGAAAAATATTAGTTTATCGTGATATTTAATTGTATTCATCATCGTTATGATCATCATCATCATCATCAACAAGATTATTATAAGATGGAATCCATTTTTTTTACTATAGGTTAGTATACCAAGTACTAAAATACGAAATGTGCTATAAACAACTGCTTTGAATTTATATTTATAACCAGGCGATAAAATAAAAATAACCGCCAGCAATTTATAGCATAAAAGCATTCCATCGTGGTAACACGCGCAAAATGCATTAATTATCAAATCTTCATCCAATGCATGCATTATATTCACGGACAAATTCTTCGAGTGCAGCAAGATAAGTGTGTCTGTGTATATATATAGTTGCAGAAAGTCGAACTCGTTCTCACAATTCACCCTTGTCTCTCTATCTGAAAAATAATCAAGGAGAGCAACGCGAAGGCGGTTGGTCCACTTCTTAGCGGCAATAAAAACGCGTCAAACACGATATTGTCTTCTCCATCTCTTTCGTTCTCTCGTTTGCCATCGCCCTTATGCGAAATCGCGGACTTCTATTTTCATTGTTTCTACGGTTCTCTTTATGGGTACTCTCAACCTTGTGCTCTTGAATGTAGTCTCAGTTTGGAATGCGAGGAGAATTGAAAAAGATGAAAATTAACATAAATACTAAGAAAAATAGCATTAATTTATACGCGTCGCTACTGTAATTATATATCCATTACTTTATAAGGATTCTTTTTTAGCATAATATTTTAATCAATCTGGAACTTGTTATCTTGCTTTAAAGCTTAATAAATTCAGTTCAACATCGAATTCAGGTGTTATTATTTGCCTCTGGAGACAAATATTGCATGACTCACAATTACTACAACAATGACAATGATGATAATGATAATAATGATGATAATAATGATGATAATAAGCATTGTAATAGCTGAAAAAGCAGTAAACTTACTTTGCAATGAGAAACAAATAGAGAAACTTTAAAGAAAGAGTGAAAGTCTGTCATGGTCAGGACGCTATATATACTCTTGTACCTGCATACGTATTTTGCACGTAAAGTGTATGCTCTCTAAAAAAAACTTTTTTTTGTACCTACAAGAATAACTAGAAATTTATAATATTTTTACTATCTTTAAAAGACTATAAATGCAAGCTCATAATATATTTTTAGTTTTTATTTCGAGCTAAAAGTACAGTTTTACTTTTACAGTGGACTTTTCAAACGAAACTTTTTAGATGATGCAATGATAAGGAATAGCACTCAATGTTGATAAAACCTTAAAATTAACCATTGCAAAAAAAGTGTGGGCACTGAGAAAACGACAGGACCGGACAACAAAAGAAAAGACAAATGCACGGTTATTATACAGGGTGAGTGAGAAGTGTGGAAATTCTGGAATGTCTCGAAAGGAAAGCACTTTTGCTGAAAACATTATACGATAAATGCTTTATTTGTTCTCACAGTTCTGAAATAGGTATCAGCTGAGCTGAACACTTTTGGGCCTAAAGAATCTTTTCCATTTCATTTTTTCAGCGAAAGTACTTCACTTTCAGGATCGTCTAAGGTTTCCATATCTCTTCATTCGCCCTGTATATTCACACAGTGTAACTTCACATATACATGTGACCAGCGCATGCAAAATAAATATATTTTAACATTTCAAAAGAAACTACTTTTTTCACGAAGCATTCATTTTTCTATACCCAGGGCACTTATACTTCTGCATTTAACCCCATCAGAAACAAAATTTGTCAACCAGACTCATCACAATTTCCACACAGTGCCCAGCCATTTCCCTATCACCTCTGTTTCCAAAAACTACAAAGTAACAATCCCCCGCAACTGCAATAACACACGCATCCAAGATGGCCGCTACAACAAACCACAACTAAAAATCAAGAAGGGAAAGAAGGAGAAAAAAAAGCGACAGACGAGTCTTCGGAAGCGGGGGACAGCTGCTGCCGCTTCGTTGCATTCTTCGAGTAAACGACTACTCTTGTCTCGACTCTTGCGCGTGTAGTGCACCGTCCCCGTCCTCGTCTCTCACTTTCCCTGTGTACAGTACAGCGGCAGCCTCTCTTCGTTGCTCACTCGCTCGCTCGCATCAGGACTGCTGCATTAGAGCGAGGAGGATAGAGTGACTATCCCATGAGAAGGCTGTATACGGGTGTGTGTGTATATAGGTATATATGAGTATATATGGCTGCCAAGAGAGGAGCTGGATGCGCGAGTTTACTTTGTGAGATTTTTCCTTTTGTTTATTTATGATGTATTTCGGGAGGTTCTTGGAGATCTCTTCGTTATCGGAACGATGAGAGGGCTTCAGGTTTTGGGTAATTTGTGAATGAATGTTGTAACTGAATTGTTGTGCTATATAATCGTAGATATTTATGTACTTTTTTTAAGTTTTAAATTGTCAATAGTAAGGATATTTAAATTACTTAATGCATAGACAGAATTTTCTGATGTAGGACATTGGGACATCCTACAGCTTCACGAGAAAAAATATACTCTGGTGAACCATTAAAAATGGCATAATTCGCGATAAAATTGACCCTACTGAACTGTAAAAGTTGTATGATTCACGGTAAAGTGTATTCTTCAGAAAGATAAAATTTATGATCAATGACGTTAAGAGGATGTCGAATACCGACATTGCAGTTATTCGTTTTATTTAATGAATAAATTAAATTTTCAAATTTCGCGAACGTGCGCATGATCTATTATCACTAAGAGTGTGTGTACGTTCGAAAAATTTTATTAAAGTAAGAATTGACTGCGTAAAACGAAAAATCGATAGTATTGGTAAGTGCAGGGTATATGATATAGGACTCCGATCTACCCTTAATTATTATCATTCATCAGGGTAATTTTATTCGTGACGTAAAGATGTCCGGACACAAATTCTCTTTGTGTGGTAGTATCAATTACACTATCTGTTTAAAAAGTTAGTTTTTCACTTAAAATCGATAATAATTCTTTGTGAAAAGTATTTTTAAAATTGTTGATATAGGTAATCAATGAAACATATAATTATCTAAATAATATGAACACTGTTAAAGTTAAAAATGTAATCAATAGCAAACGCGTTCCATTGATTTTCGTGATTTGAACGCAATTAATTTACAACATCACAAATGTTGATTCACAAATTACCATTAAAAAAGCAATGAAAATGTTGTTATCATTGATTCAATTTAATTTCAACAAGACTCGTAAAATATTTCCCATCCCCTCCAGAAAGTACAAAATGGAAGGGTTCTAAGTACAACAAAACATCATTTATTTTAATTGAAAAATCAATTTTTGACAGAAACACAGCCTGCTAACGCAAGCTCACCTCTCGCACCCACTAGACAAAGCGAACTCACGCCACATTGACTCTACCAATACTCCCTTATCCTGCACAAATTACCCCGCAAAAACCACCCTCAAACAAAGAAACCTCCCCCACCCAAAAAAGAAATCTCTACCCACTGCAGAGAACAGAGAAGCGAGGAAATCCGTTCATATATAACTCCCCGGAGCATCCATAATCCGTCTTTGCTCGCGAGGCATGAGCTCGAGTCGCTAACGGTCTGCCTCCACTGCTGCTGTCCGTCCGTCTCTCTCTCGCTGCACGAGAAGCGCTCGGCGCCACGTTGCCACGTCTCCGCGAACCAACTACTGTATACACTGCCACCGCGGAGCCTCGGCTCTCTTTCTCTCGTTGTCTTCTGCACGGCGGCGAGGCGGCTCTTCGCCTTTCGCGATCGCGCGCTCTCTCTTGTCGTCGTGTATATCGCGGCCGCGCGCATCTATCAATTTCGCCGGACTGATGCTGCTCCGGATCTTTAACTCCGAGATAGAGAGATGGGGAGGGGGGCACTTTGTGGTATTTGTTGGTATAAGAGTAATAAATATGTAGTTGAAGTTTGTTACAAATAAAAATGTGTATACTTAGTTACTATTACCGTGACGTTATAGTAATTGTAACTTTAAAAAATAGACTAACAATAATTGTACAAGTTTTTAGTGAAGAATTAGAAGCAAAGGAAATTACGATTTTTGTGTAGTTGTTTGAATAATATTTAAAAAATCAGTGTTTCTTTGTTTTGTAGCAATTCAATTACAAATTTAAACTAAATATTTTAGTACAATTAATTAAAAATGTATATGTGATCATTACCATATATTTTTTATATTCTTTAGTATATAGTACAGTTTATACTGTAAAAACATGGTATGAAGTAAACATGAAATATAAATAGCAATCACAAGAATTCAGAATAACACCTTTTACTATCAACCTATTTCTATGTTACAAAAAAAGAAAAAATATCTTAAAAGTGCGTAATTGAATTATTTTTACGTATCTTTTTTCTAAACGATATCTACAGGATCACCGTGCGTAAGTAAATGAAATGAAACTTTATTTCTGTACTGTAATTTAGTAAAATTGATTTTGTCACTCGGTGAAAATTGTCCTTATCGATCTCTATAGGAATCAATTTTATTTCTTATTTATTTATTTATCCGTTCAATCTAAAATTGCCTCGAACAAAATCAATAAACATAATTTTAGTAACAATTTTAGTTCTAGTAAAATACACTTCCACTACACATTCTTTTGTCGACCTTACCAGACTCTTGCCCATCACAAAATAAACTTTTTTGTTCTACGATACCTATTCAGCGCCAGACAACCAACATCAATCAATCCCAAATCTTCTCAAAACTTCCACAGACCCAAGCACAACTTCGATATACGTACATATACATTTTAACGAAACAAAGAACGACGAACACTACTACTACCTATACCATCAACTCACTGTTTGCTTAACTATGAAGGAATCAGACGAGAGAGGTGTTTGCATTCAAGGATCCCCGAGAGAGAGAGATTTTTTCAATTCTCCTCGGCAGCGACGCGGTTATGGATATAGATATATAAGCGCGGCGGCGCGACTAGTAGTGCCATTAACACTTCTGTAGTCGGGGCACGTAAAAACGTAGCAACGGCAGCAGCTCGTAGTCGTCTCTATTTCTTTCGACGGTTTTCTAACGTATGAAGTCGAGCGGCGAGCGTGCGTTCTTTAGAAAAAATAATTTTTAGGAAATAGTGATGCGGTGCGGGATTGAAAATCCTGGCAAGGAGTAATGAATTTTTTATGTAAAAATATAAAGATTGAAGTTTGGACGCTTTTTTTCTACTTTATACGAAAAATTCTTAGCGAATATTTTCAGTTGATCCTTATACACATGTATACCCATTTTTTTTAAATTTTATTTGCGTACTATAGAAAATGGTACGCTGTAGAGCATTAAAAATGAATATTTAACAAAAAATTTAATGCAATATGGGCGTGGCGAATTCTTGTATTAAAAATATTTGTGTGAAATTTTTCAGTGTACGGAATAAAAAACACGTGTAGTATAAAAATGTGAACGGTCATACTTCAGTGTAAACTGATACGTATACAAGTTATAAATATATATTTTCCACGTATTCTAATATTTTATTACAAGCGTAAATTAAAGCACTGAAAATAAAACACTTGATTACAAATTTTAATATCTCTAAATAAGTTACAAACGCGAAATTGAAATTTTCATTTTCACGACCCTCTGCACATGATTAATATTTCTGCTATAAAACCACGCCTCGAAAACATACTTTACAAACGCAACGATACCCGGGGCAGTGCATATTTTTATCAAATATTAGCAACGTCACTTCCACACACATGCACACGCACATCGATACATGTGCAAATGCATCCCCTTTTATTCATTTTCCGGCGCGTGTATAACGCGAAAAAGTGTGAAAACGGTTCTTACTTTACGGCGCGGCGTTTTACGATTTTCAGCTTTCGCGCGCGTATGTATAGGTATAACAGTTCATAAGCAGAATTCAATATCCCTGCCGTGTACCGAAATTTCATCCTCTTGCCCGAGCGCAACATCAAACGTTGCGGAGAAAACAAATTGTAGTGTGTGTTGTACGTGTGTGCGGCTGGATACGTTAGGTATATGATGTGTTTCGGAAATATTCCACCGGAAATGGAGACAAGTAGGAGTATCACCAATATAAACATTGTTTTTTTCAAGTTGGCTAATGAATTATTAATAGATTTCGTGAACTATGTGTATTTAAAAAAAAACGATAGTTTTTTATGAATGTAAAGTTTATTATTTCCACTCTAAAAGAAAGGTACTAAAATTGACGGGGAAAATTATAAATCCAGTAATTTAATCTTTTAAAAATAATAAATTGGTGATTGTATGCTTCTCCAAAGTACGAAAATATGATTTTGTTCTTTTAACGAAACGATTTTATATAAGAGGAAATTTCTGGATTTATACATTTTTCCGTCAATTTTTATACTTTTCATTTTAGAGTGTAATTATGTAATATTTATTTTTATCATAACAATATTGTTATTATTACAATTATATTTAATCACTACGCAAGTAAATTTATTGTTAACACCGTTACTAAATACATTTTAATATTGTATTAAAACAAATAATCTACACTAAAATTTATGAACAGACATATACATTTCCGGCATAGAAAACAGTATTTTGCCGACTATACGGGCAAACTATTTTAATGTGATAATCTTTACAGCGTTGAACAAGCTTGAAGGAATATATTTAAACGAATGCAGTAGCTATTAACATTCTCTTACTAGTGAGTAATAATCGAAATAGATTTTTCGACACTTTGCCAAATGTGTGGACTGCTACAAAGGCTAGGAACATTCAATCATTTGATCGTAAATGTGTCTTTAAAACATTATTCGCAAGTGCAGATTTTATCGTATTTATATTTTTAGAGTCTCGTTAGTCACATAATTAGTATGTGGTTTTATATTAATTGTTAGTTAAAATTATAGACGTTTTCCGAGTGGTTGTAGCTTGTTTCTTACATAAATGTATGAATTTATACTTTGTATAGTACAAAATGTGTGAAAATATTTTGTTTTTTCAATTTCTTATTTAAAATATATCCACTTAATACTTTCTATGCAATGTAATCGTTGCATAACCAATACAAAACTTTATCTCGTGCTTTTATCATTATTGATTTAATACGAAGTTACAAAACCAATTTTATGCATAAAATATCGCATGCGATCATTGATCATGTTCACATTTAATTTAGAACACCTCACAAAGCTTTGACCAATGTATACTACATTTCTTTTCTTAATCACGTGACATAATACACCGTTTAATTTCTTATTTATCAAAGAACAATTCTTAAGAAACTTTCCTGTTCGTGAAAAATCGACTGAAACCTAATTTTTTTTGTCACTGTTATGTATAACTCAACCCTAAATAAATTAAATTCAAAAAATATTCAAATAAAACCAAGGCACTTTCTCTTCCCCAAAGATCCCCAAAGCTTCGATCACCGCCAACCAGAGCCAAAAATTCCACGCCAACCGCGCCATCGATCGCCCCGCACAAAGCGAGCTACGACCATCCACTCGAAAACCAACGCAAAAAGAAAAACACTCCCAACCATCCTCCAACGGAAAAAAAAAGAAGAAAAAAAAGTCCGACCGTCCCTCGGCAGCGGCAGCGAAGTTGACCACCGCGCATCATCGAGCTTCGACGCGCACGGGCTACCAAGCGCGGCTACTATACCTAGCAGGCGAGCACGGAAAGGAAAGAGAGGCGAAGGAGTCTTGCGAGCATCGGGCGCGCACGTGTGCGAGAAGACAAGAGAAGGAGATAGAGAGAGGGAAAAGGAAGGAAGGACAGATCTCGCGCGATACCCATGCGGGGCAAATAAAAGGAGCAAAAATATATATGGCTAGTTCGGTTTGTATATGCTGAAGTGTGTAAAATGGTGGATGGCGGTTATGGTGATGATGGTCGGGCTTGGATTGTGATGCAAACTTTTACTTTTTAAGGTTTTCATTTATTTATTTAGTTATCATTTTTTTTAATTCGATTCCTATGTTATTTATGCATGTAATTTATTACCAATGTATGTCGTGTCGAATAATAGGTATTATTTAAGTAACGTTTGTATGTAATTATATAATGTTCTATTATGCAAGAATTAGCACGTGTGATTACTTTGCGTGAAGCATTGTTATTCACTTTGGTGCTCAGTTAACATTGGAACAATCTGACTCATAGATAATTATTATAATAATTATCATAATATTATTAAATTAGTTTTTAATTTGAATTTTAGTTACGAATTTTTATCCCGTACAATGAACAAATTAATAATATACGTAATATGGATTTTAATTATTTGAGTCATTGTTAATGTTATACATAAAACTATAATAGATCCCAAAATTCAGTATTTATCTGAACAATTTAATTTAACAATATGCAGATTTTATAAAATTATCATTTGATTCTCCATTATTGTTATACGTATAAATTTAATATATATGATAAATATTTGTAAAATTTACACGAAGCTATATATTCAATAAAATTACTAACAAATGCTTGTTAACATGTTCCGAAAATGTTTATCCGTGTACAAGTTAAATTTATTTAGACAAAACACAATGATAATAGTAATCAATATGTTACTAAATTACATACTGCAAACATAATCGAGTATTAAAAATTGTTATTAATATTTATTTCTCACACATGTTTACAGTCGCTCCCGCTATACTTGACTACCCCAAGCCCTTTGTGCTCGTTCGTAACCAAGCTGTCCACTACGATTAATTAAAACTAATAACAATTAACAAAATACATATAAAATATCAATCATCCCAACGAATATGTTCAAGTCTATTCCCATCTGCATTTCACACTAAACGTATACAAGACGGAACGAAAGTACAAAAATCTACTCTACAATCATAGCCACTTTCCCCATCTCCGTCAGTCCGTCTCTTCCGAGGTCAAAAAAATCGTTCGCAAGAATCACCGACGAACCTCCTCCTTTTACACACACGAAAGGAAGACAAGACAGAGCGACCCGAGCGAGCAACAGCAACAGCAACAGCGGCAGCCACCCTCGCCGCGAAGCGTCATAAACCCGTCTCGCTCTATCCTCTATACCTATACAGAGGCGGCATCGGCGACGTTGCCAAATATATGAACCACGACACGCGCGGATATTACACCCATAATGGAGCAAGTGTTTGAAAAGAAAAGGCGCCTCCGAGGCCCCCCACACGCGCGATTATCGCTCATTAACAAACAAAATGAAAAAGTAACCGGCGACCATTGCCCGTACTTCCAACTAAATATAAAAATAATCATTCTCCTGCCACCTGCTACCTCAAAATCCTTACAATCGAGCATCAGAATGAGATAACCCCATCGATAAAGAAACCAGAAGCAAAAATCCGCATAGCAGGCGTTAGAATGCTCTTCGCGCACGAATTTCACGTCGTATATATATGTACATATACGCGTATACCTATATCTACAGCGTATGCGGTGCCGAGTCGCGCGCGCGCGCGGACGCGCTGTTGCCGTATCGACCGAACGCGGCGGCGGCCGTGGCGGGGGCAGAGCAACGGTGTGTATATAGGTATACACCAGCGGCAGCGGCGCGCGGTGGCGAATCGAGCACGGCCAAGTGCCGTAA
The DNA here is from genome assembly GCA_949152435.1 of Gastracanthus pulcherrimus. NCBI lineage: Eukaryota > Metazoa > Arthropoda > Insecta > Hymenoptera > Pteromalidae > Gastracanthus > Gastracanthus pulcherrimus. The sequence goes on from OX424575.1 coordinate 16,559,130, forward strand.
CTCTCGAGCCCCGAGAGAGCCCCGCAAGATGTATATGCTCGCGCGAGACGAGGAGTCTGATGTCTATGCTGGACGATGCGAGGTGGGGATTTTTTGGATTTTGGGGACTTGAATAATTGCTTTATTTGGGGAAGTTTAGAATCTTTTGATAATTAACTAGGAAGAGACTTGTTGTTTTGATTTGTTACGGTGATTCGTTAAGGTGATGCTAAAGCCACCAGTCACCGAGAAATACGAGGAACCACTTTTCTCATTTCATTCTCAATTTTCAGTAAATATCTCTATGAAACATTATGGTCCTACTAAAAAACAACAACTTTCCAGAGAGATATTTTCTCAAAATTAAAAATTGAATGATAAAAATGGTTCCCCGTATTTAATAGTAACAAGAGGGTTTAGCATCACCTTAACGTTATTATTTGATAGTTGATATAGTTGACAATTTCATTTATCAAAGTATTGCTTTAATCGTCATGGTTTATAGAAAGAATATTCTGTCCGTTATTTATTATTTAAAATATAGATGATCTATATTTTCAGTTAGTTTTTAATGTCAAGTGTTACTCGGAAAGAAATAAGGAGATAGAATCTCTTTTTTTCATACTCTAATATAGTGTTTCGAAACCGAAGTTAAAACTACCTGAACAGGTTTGGAGCTACATGAACCATATATGGCTCACAATTTTTTTCTGCCTCATGTGCTACATGAGACAGATATTGTTCATAAAGTTTTACCCAAAAGTTACTTCTAAGTACCAGCATGGAATTTAAAAGATTTTAAACTCTATAACGGTGAATTTTTTGTTGTATATTACCGTAAGAACAAAAATATTTCATAAGAATTATGTTCTTGCAAATAATAGTATTTTTACACTAAACATTAAATAAAAAATTGTGAAAATTCACTTCAACGCAGAAGACAAGAAAACTCTTACGTAATGTTAGCGCCGAACCTGCTAAAAAATATAGTAACAATCTTCTTTATACGAGAGCACGGACCAACCATAATCTCTAAATATACGTATAACGTGCGTTTTAGTAAATTCTACTTTTTACATCCCTCCAATGCCAGACTGCTTTGTAGCCTTACAAAAATCATCTAATTTATAAATGGACCATCGTGAATTGTGACGTCAAGGACTTGGTACAAAACCATTATCGAAAGCTTATTATAATAGAAGAAAGAACAGATAGAGCTGACTATTGCTTGGACTTTCTTTCAAATTCCGTTGCTGCTGTGCACACCTCCACGCGACCAAACGTCGTGCAATCAAAGCCTAGTGCACAAACATTGGGATCTTTCCAATTATCGAAGAGGTTGGACGTTATAGTAATAGCAGTAGTAGTAATAGTAATAGTAGTAGCAATAGTAGTCGTCGTACTCAATACGATAAACCCACTCATTTCGTCTAGGACGTAGTGTGCTAAAAACTGCGCAGCGGATTAGTCATATTGGATAAGCCAATGCGAGCGTTACGTTATTATCTGTGTCGCGTATTACATGTTCAAGATATATAAATGGTAAATGTGTTACTTGTGCACCATTCTGTTGTTGAATTGGAGAGATGATTCAAATCGAACGGTAATCAGTGTTTAGCTATAAAATTTATGTCTGTTCTGGTAATAGAAAAGAATGTGAACATAGATTTCCTATTTTGTAAAGTTTAGAGTCTTTGACCCTTGTAAAATTAATATCTGGTGAATCCACTAAATAGAGTATTTTTATTGTATCAAAATAATGTTACAGATACACTACAATGATTATAAGAGACATTACGAGAATCATCAGTATTTTACAAAAAAAAATCCTTATTACTTTCGACACTCAACGAGTCCATCCTGTCACAGAAAACCAACTATTGTATGCGACGTATTCTTTTCCTCCTATTTATTCTCAAACGAGCAAACTCTTGGGAGTTTTCTATTTTTCTTGAGGATTAGCGAGCACCGGAAAAGCATCGCCAAGACAATAGCGCATCTCCCACGAACCTTTCGCATCTGTACAACATCTGAATGTCGCCATTTACGAGAAAATACTACCTCAGATCCGAGGAAGACTGATATGCAAGAGACGAAGGACAGTCTCATTCGGGCTATTCATTGTAAACATTGTCACCGGATTCTCCGTGTTAGAGATCATGTTGGAATTAGAGACCATGGAATTATATCCAATATTGATTGAATACCTAACTCTTAATATTCAAAACCCATCAAGTCCCTTCTACCACAATATTCATCCACTATAAACCTTCTTCTATTCCTTCTACTACCCATAAACTCCACTCGCAGAAAACTCACACCACAGCCGTGCCTCGCCATACATTCATCCGTTCCGCTGCTCCGTTCGCGCTGCTCCGGTGTGTCGGCACCTGACTCAGCATAGAGTACAACAACCATCGTCGCGCGACTCGGATTCCTTCGACCCCCCACCTCGCGCGCCGCGTTGCAGTACACCTACGAGCCCCGTTCTGCAGTTTCTGTCTCGTGCACAGAATGTGCCGTGCGCGCGCGCCTCTCCCACTCTTGGCAGTCGCGAGGTGTGTGTATATAGGAGAGCAGAGCGCTAGTTTCCGTGCACACGGTCCAGCGCCAGACCTGGGCCAGACTGACTGACTGACTGGCTGGCTGGCTAGCTCGTAGCTGCTTGACTGTGTGCTTTTGCAGTGACGGTGTGATGCTGATGCGATGAGAATGCGACGACACTGGGAAATATAATAAGGTTGGGGACTAAAATTTATTTTGTAATAATGTGTAATTGATGGGATACCAAAGCCGACTCATATTTATCTTCAAATTTTTTTAAATTAAAGTGTATTTGTAGAAGTTGTAGCTTGATAAAGGTTCTTTGAACCACGTTACTGCGAAGATCAAAGAGTATCGCAGTAGCGATATGATCTCACAAGAACTGTAGATCTCTCTATGTTAGTCAATTTAGAAGCTATCATGAAAATTGTAAAAGTTTACAAAGAAGGATGCTTATATATATCCAAATATGCTGTTAGCTGCAAATAAGTAGTCAACAGTATTGGTTACTATAATATTTCTATCAATGTGATTACACTAGCGAAACAATTGCCTCTAAAAGGTGTGTGCTGCCTATAACTGATGGAAGGAATACTACAGTTGTAATGTATGAGAGCGAGGACGAAATATAATTGCGTCATTGAGGGGATTCGCTAATCATTAGCAAAATATAGGTAGTATTGAGCATTTCAGATGAGATTAGCTTTGCCATAATTGCAACGAGACTCTTGATTAATATAAGAATCCGACGATTTATACTAGGCTACAGACAATATTGAAAATAGACGGAAATATCTGCTTGGCTCCCGATACGACGAAATATGTGCGCAGTGGACGCGCAGAAGACTGAAAGTGAGGCTATGTCTCTCCCACCTCTGCCGCGCTTTACCGCGCAGCATTGTGCGTATCTACTGCGCACCTATTCTGCTCTTACTCGGGTGGTCGAGTAGATACTGCTTGAGTCCTCAGTAGAAGCAGCCTTTTATTTACTTCAATGTGAAAACGGTAACTATTAGCGAATTTCCGCTTTTACATGTAATAAAAAGAGGTTAGGATGCTGCTCTGTCTGACTCACTCCATTTATGAAGAAGAAACCATTCATATTGCAGGATAATCGTTCTATTCATTTTTCGAGTAGAGTTCCACTCTAGCAGGTTTAGCAAGCATATACAATCATTATCTTATAACTTACTCCGCTAACTGTTAAGTATGTTGATAGTGTTATGAAATATTCGATGTATATATACTAAAAACTACTCAAGAAAAAGGTTTGAAGAGATTCTAAGAAAGAGAAAGATAGAGAGAGAGAGAGAGAGAGAGAGAGTGAGAGAGATAGACGAGGGAGCAAAATTTAACGTGTGAAAAGACACTCGGCGGAAGTTTTGATAGATGTCTTTGCCTGTCTTCTTTACAACTGATAATGATATGCTTGTTTCGTATGACGTATCGGGCTACATTTTTCTCAGAAATCATTCAAACAAATCATGAGTTTTTTATTGGCCAGAAAACTTGTGTCTTAAAATAGAAAAAATATTGAACAATTGTGCAATCTGAGTCTAACGTCAAACGTTAATTTGTACAGTTTCTAAACTAAAAATAATAGGCTGGATTGTTTAATTTAGCGCAAGCATTTATGTGTTATTCAATGATTCTGAAATTTCTTTCCCACACTACGTATGTAATTTAGTTGGTAAAAATATATTGCACCAAATGCGGATCTTACTTTTCTTACGTAACTTTAATAATGTCTGATTAGCGAATAAAGGCTAAACAGGATTAGGCTATATAGGATCATTCTTATCTAGGCTTTTATATAAGTATATCCTGGAATGCCTATTGATTTTGTCTTATATTAAATAATATGAAACAATGAATTATATTATATTAACGGCTGCCGCTACCGTAAATTATACTTCAATAAATGTCTATCATTATGACAATGACTCGATAAAAATACTTTTGCTTCATGTACACTTTATAATCCACGACAAAACTTGCAAAACTGCTTGAAACTATTTCTTTTGCGCAGATAATTTAAAAAAATGTAGGAATCACAATCACTTGGAGCAAAATGATCGTGTATAACGCTTGTTGGATGACTAAAATCGCTCACGATTAAAAATAACCAGACTTTCTGGAACGAAAGTTCTCGGAACTTATTCCGTAATCGATTCTATATTTGATAAGCCTTCATAAACAATTATGGTATTTCTTATGTAAGCAAACTTCAAAACTCGAATAACGCGTGCTACACAGATGACGGTCATAATAATGAAGGAAAAAATAATAATTAAAAAAATAATTCATCATAATGTTGAACGAAAAAATTATTTAAAAACTGATGTAAAATTAATCTAATGATCGAATTTAATAATATTTACTAATACGCTTCGTAACTAATTTTTTTTTATTTCTAATTATTATTGAAATATTAAAAAAAAACTCTGAAGCAAAGAATTACTTTGCAATCTTTCTATTAGAGGAAAGGAGTGTCATTTATATAATTGATAGTTTCAGGTTAATGACATGGTTTTATGAATGTTTTGCATCTTTCAATGATGTCAGAAATAGACTTTACAATTGAGGAGCGCCGCAACAATACCGGACAATTCCATTTTTCGTTTCTGACAAAGTGGGCTGAACAATTAATTTGTTGAAGAATCATCTGCTACGCCTGGGTAAATGTAAAATGAACCTTTCAATATTCTCTTAATAATCACCGCCGACAAACCTCTTTACTTGTACAAAAATTTAGTGCGGCAAAAAATATTTTAATGATTTCTTTCCACTTTTATGAAATGTAAACTAACATGAATAGAATAAAGCACTTTTTTGCACTTAATTTTTAAATATAAATCAAAAGTCTTGTCGGTGCCACATTGCCGATGCCAATTGTAAATCTCTTTGCCATGTATCTATCCAAAAAGTGCCTTTCCGACGTCAACTTAAGCAAAAGAAAAAGCAATTCACCAAGTTTCAAAAAATTTTACATCGCCTTATACTACTACGTCAACCCGACGAAGTCAGAATTTCCGCCTCTGAAGTAACTGAAAAGCTGCAACAAAACTCTCGTCGTGCAGTACACACACGGAATACATATATCTCGCTCACGGCATCAAAGGAAGACTTTCCGATGCGAATCTCTCCACACCCATACACACACACACACACCCGTACACGTACAAATGGCTTGAAAATGTCTACGCTCGTGCCCGCTCTCGCCGGCTCGGCTAGACAGAGACGAAAAGCGAGTATATAACGAGCGCCGCTCTACAGGCGGACAAGATTTTGTCCCCGGTCATTTTTCAGCTGGATGCGGGTCTCGGGACAATAGCAATCCAGTCGCGAGCGGACCGACGACGTAATGTAATACACACGCCCCGGAGCAACGACTGCGACTCCGCGGGCACGAGCTGCATACCTATATACGTGTGGATGCATGTTTATGCATGTGTGTGCCGGGGAGAGAGAGCGAGTGCGCGATGCACGTAGTTCGAATTTGCAAAAAGGAGCGGCGCTTGTAGTCGTGTAGCTAGCTCGGCTCTCCTTTTAATAAGGAGAGAGGAGCCGAAATTCTTTGTGCTACGGATGCCGGAGTCGAGGCTGGAGCTGTGTGTTCTGTGCGCCCGCGTGAAAGTGAATTTTAGATTTTGCTGGCTTGCGCTTTGTTAGCGAGGGAGAGATATAGCGATATAGAGAGTCTTTTAGTTGGGCTTGATGGAGTTTTCGGATTTGCGAGGACTTTGATGGGCTTTCTTTTTTGAATTTACTTTGGGGGACGGTGGATTTGGAAAAGGGGAATTTCATTTTTGGGTATGTAGTTGCCGAAGGTGTAATCTTTTTGATGAATTAGTATTTTATATCCTATTGAACTGAAATTTGTAGTTATTCGCATGTCCAAGTCACGCTGGAGGGCGCTGTTGTTACGGCTGAAAGGTATAATAAAGTCACGTGATCTGTATAAACGCACTTTTCGCAAAACATGCAAATGCATTTGCATACTTTTATTGAACATTTCTATCCAAATTTATCACATCTTCTTCATTTTCTGCTCTTAGTTACTCTATTTTATAAATATATTCTAAATTTTTTCTCTGTGACTTTTAGGTTAAAGCTGCTTTATGATTTTATACGTTTCAGTGCTTTTGGCTTTTGCCGCTAGGTGTGCCACTTTTACTTGGACATGCGAATAGGATGCATGATAAAATGGTTTATATTATAAAAATTTTTAGCTGCTTTATTAATACATAACTATCTGATTTTTTATCAATGTGTTTAATAAAAAATTAACGTTTTTCAAAATGTCAATTGCGCAAGACATTTTAACCGTTTCATTCCTGTTCCCAATATCGCATTTTTTCTACAAAAAATTCATTGTAAAAAATATATTTCTTTCAAAAAACGCTACCCTCTTATCAAAAAGTATGATAACCTTACAAATACAATATCTCCTTTAAGTACCAAATTTTCAATATGTCTACAATGTGAATGAAAGGGATTATATGAATGTGATAGTGCTTCGAAAAGATTGGATTTATTCCCTATTTTATTACAATTATTTCAGCATCTGTTGATAGCATTTAAAAAATTGTCATCTAAAATTTTAAAAATAATGCCGATTTACATGACTCTTCCAGCTATTACGCAAGGAGATTACTAATTTACGCGACTAATTAAAGGGTTGAAAAACGAACGATTACGTAATGGTTTACATATCTATTCCTGGAATATTGACCCATTTATTGTACGCTAACATTCACGACTACGGTCGGATTCTATTTGCGTATACACTGTGCACAGGGCAGTAAAAGCGTGTTTGGTCAAAACGTTATGTGCACGTGACCTGTCAAATTCAAGCGTGATTGGGCTCTGCGGAGGGACAGATTCAGAATTACGATTGGGTAATTAGGGATCACGTGGCATGGAAGGCAAACGAAATCAAATATTTTCCAAGCAATTGGAAAGCTAACCTAGTTTCAGCTGTCACCAACACTTCTGCTAGATTTGATGCTGCTAACGGTTACGATCACGATGAAACTAACGTTATATTATACACGAATTCTATAAAATTGATAAAGGTTTCAAAAAACAAATAATTTAGATTATACAGTTTCACTGATCCTTTTTTTTTCATTAGTTCGATGATAATATTAAACTATTAAACTCACACTATGAAAAATATTATTTCTTTATACATTAGTATATGTTTTTTGCTTTCGTTAGATATCATTGTGAGGTAAAAGTATAAATATATTGCCATATAAAGTCTGACTTTCTAATACAGTTAACCTGCACAGTCAACATCATAGAAAACAGATGTAACAAGTCCAATGTTTGAAGACACATTCACTAGAGGCTCATGTTAACCACAACGAGTAATAAAACTTTCTTATGTACGCCTTTCTTTTAAATCCAACGAAACAACAGCCATTACATCGGTAACGAAGTATCACGATCTCCGAAACGTCCATCCACGAATCATTCAATGTGGAACAATCCAAATTCAGCCGAGCTTACTAAGATTTCTAGTTTTCTTTTTAATAGCTTGTGATCATCTTCTTCTTCAGGATAAACTTTATCTTTCTGCCTCTATGCAGATGTGACTTAGGCTATACCAGATGTCGTTAGTTGTATACACACTCAAATTTAATGAAAAATTCAAACATTGAAAGCTTGTGATCAAAGTGGAACGAAATTGAATGGCCACAAACAAAAAACAGAAATAAAGTATAAAGCACAAGGAGTAAATATAAGGAACAAAAAGTAGATAACCAATAAGAAACGAGTTTCAACTCGACATAGTTTTAGCTTGTATAAAAGCTAGGCTCAGAGACTCTTTAACTAGACTATATTTAGTCTTGTAAAGCTCATCCCCTATTAAATGCTCTCTTGTTCTTTGTTCTTTACGTTGATTCCTGATCCTTTTTTCGTACGAAGGTTTTTAATTGAACTCGAGACGCGTCGATTCGGCGCGAAAGAGCGCGCGGCACGAGCGACGACTGAACGCGGTAGCTGCGCTCTGAGCTTGGCGCCGGTCGCATGCCGGTATAAGCGCCGGCAACAACAGCGACGACGAGTTTACTATAGTCGGTTCTCCTCGTGGGCCGATCACACTTGTTGAGGGGAAGCCTGCGCTCATTCGTTCTCGTTCGCGCGTTCGGCTATTCACCTTCTCTGTCTCTCTCTCTCTTGGGCAGCGCCGTTGTCCGTATTGTGCTAGAAGTCCGTAGCGCGTGAGGTGCTACTAATTTGGAATTACGCGCTCAAATCTTATCCATCAGTGAAGCGACGTTTATCGTGCTAATGAGATGGCGTTAACTATACTTATTTAAGACCGGATATCTCCTGCTTTTGCTCTGTAAATCTGTTTGTGAACATTTTTACCAAAAGAAGTAGTAGGTATTGAACTTTACCATCTAATGCAAACATTGAAACAGTTTGGTAGTAAGTGCTTCAAACACCAACCCGGCAGTTGTTAAAGATCGCTAATTGCTATTACTAATCCTTCATAAAGTAATGTTTTCGGAGCTCCATAATCTTTTCTAGTATAAGTGTCAACAACCTCTAAAGCAGCGCCTACAGCAAACATTGACAGACTTCAGAAGCAAATGCTTCAAAATCATAGCTAGCCTAATCCTTCCCGTTAAGTGGTATGATCTAAGATCGGTAACTACTCTTATCCTACCTTCATAAAATGCTAATGTTTTTGAAGCTAACATTCACTAGTAGCAAGTATCAACAACCTGTAAAGCACAGTTTACAGCAAACATTGAAGACCTTTAGAAGCAAATGTTTCAAACTCATCACTAACCTAAACCTTCTCGTTAGGTAGTATGATCTAAGATTGGTAACTGATTTTACCCTACATTCATAGAGTGCTAATATTTTCTAGTAACTATCATCGATAACATTTAAAGCACAGTCTCGTGCAAACATTGAGAACGTTGAGAAGCTGATGCTTCACACTCATCGATAAGCTAAACCTTCCTCTAAGGTGGTTTGATCTATGATCGGTAACAGCTTCTTCAAACACTGAAACGTCTCTCAACCTTGTAGTTAGGTGGAGGTAGATCGAAGATCAGTTGTTGCTTTACCCTATATCTTCAAACGACTTCAATCTCGGTTACATTGATGAAATGCTTAGCCAAGTAACGTTTGACTAGTTGAAGCATGTAATTGATTAAATCAAAGATTTAGCTATACATATATGTCAATGTTTTCACCATCACGATCGTTACTATGAAACCAATTGCTTAATTCCAACTTTTCTCGTGAAATCTTAATCCTGTGCAGAACAAAGCTTACCATCAGCGGTATCAATCTCCATCGCTGAAATTCTCACCACTGTTTCATACAATTACGTCCAAAACCGCCTCGCCCCGTGGCATCTCTCGCGCGCGTTATCCCATTCGTTCCGGCTTCCTTAGCCATTCCGCCATATCCCCCACCCTTGTCCACGCGAGCTTTTTCTCACATACACGCACAGTCTATCTCTCTCTCTCTCTCGCTCTCTTGCACTCTCTCTTTCTATTCGCTACATCGCGCGACGCCGGCGGTTATAACAGCGGCGGCCTGGTGTCTCTTTCTCTTTCGGTTCGCCTCTTACCCCCACCACCGCAGCGCAGCGCTGCGTGTGACCAATGTGCCTCCCTCGGATGACCCTGACCTTGCACCACTTCCGCGTTATCCTCGCGCTCGCGCTTAGTTCTAGACGCTGCGCTCGCTCGCGCGGATGTTGCGGGTGTACGGAGAACGCGCGATTTTTTGAGAATTTTTTGTGGATTTTTGAGGTGGTTTGAGAGGTGTGTGCGTTCTCTATGTTTAGTGAGTGTATTAGGGCTTTTTTGATGATTGTTTGATGAGTTTGGCGGTGCGATGAAAGTTTGGGTACGAGATGGGATTGCAAACAACCTAATCTAAATGATCGACCAATCGGGTGAAAGCAAACCGATTTAACTTGACTGCTGCCACCAATCGCAGGAAAGTATCAGGGCTTTCTTTTAAACGATACAACCTAAATGATCGACCAATCGGGTGAAAGCAAACCGATTTAACTTGACTGCGGCCACCAATACCAGGATAGTATCAGGGCCTTCTCTTCACAATGACTAAACAATTTCTGTAATTTCTCATCATAGTTTTCGTATAGAAAGGTCAAATTATAGAATAGAATAGATTGATTTAATATAACAGGCTTTGATACAGCTTGTAAAGTAATAAAAAAAGTTTATATCTTTGCCCTTACATTAATGGTTTTTTTGTTTCTAATATAGCTCGTTCTTTTAATTTTTTAGATATATGTGAACTAAACAATTTCAGGGCGCTTGTTTAAAATTTCTATATTTTATTTTCTGAGATTCATCTCTGTGCCAGTAGCCAATCTCTCATTAATTATCTTTGCCTAGATTTAGTACTCGCTCTGATTTCTTTTTTTCCCTCTTCGCGTTCAATCATGTGATGTATCTCTTAATCTCCTACTTTATAAATCCTACACATTATGTTCGCTGACTACGTATTTCCTGCTTTTCCCACATTGCTGCATCTAGCTCATTGTTCATTTAGTCTTCCATCGCAATCACACAGTAATTTAAACCAATGTTTTTTCATCTCTATGTCGTTTTCAATTGTTTTTGTTATTACAAATATCAAGTCATATATTAGACACAAAGTAATTCCAAACATTACTAACGTAAATATTCTTTTTCAGAATGTGCTTCAGGACAAGTTTTTATCAGAATGATGTAGTACGCCAGTTCGTAATATTCATTGTTTACGCAAATGGTAATTTACTGCATCTTAATTAGCTACGAGCTGCGGTCCCTAAAAATTTTAATAAAACTAAACGAAAAATTATGTGCAAAGTTTGTCTCACGATGGGTACTTCGAAATAAAAATACACCATGTACTTGATAAGCAATTTCCTCTTAACTTTTAATTTTACAACTATTACCATATTAACTTTTCGACCAACACAACGTCCACATTTTTTTATTTCTCTTCCTCGTATAAAATTTTCCTTCCGTTTTCCTCGTCTTCAAGACGTATACCTCGATATACATAATACATTACCAAAAAAGCAGCATAAAATTTCTCCGAAAGAGTCGTTCAGTTTTAAATAAACCAACCAGCGAAGGCTCGAGATCTTAAAAGCTTGAAGACAGAACCGACTTTTGAGAGTCTAAAACCTTTTCCTCCCGTTCTGTACCTCTACTCGTATACGTATCGTACACTCTTACACTTCTCGCTTGCTCCCCCTTTTACGCTCCGCATCTGTCTTCTTTGTTTAATTTGTAAGACCCGCTTCTTCGTACTGCTTTTTTCCAGTCGCACATGGCTTTCGAGCGATAAAAGCGTCTAATTTGAAACTGAGTAAAACCTACAGTTTTTTCTGTTGTAATCTATTGAAACTATCTTGATGGTAGTAGGTATGGGCTAATAACGAATATTAAATTTTTAAAAGATTGTTTAATGCTACGTATAAAAAAATTATAACGCTGACTCTGACTTTTTCTTACTGTTATCTCATACTGCAGACACGTTGATATTGTGATGTACCGCAATAATCTTTAAATTACTTCAAACGTATCTCAAATTTTGCAGATAATTCAAATAAATTTAAGGACTTAAACACGTTCCAGACATTGCAAAAAAATAAAAGTTTGTTCTACTTAAATGATACTTTACAGTCTTAAAAACGACACGACATTAGTCTGACTTCTGCATCGACGTTGCAATTACCCGTGTATAATAAATGCTGTGCCTTAGAAAAAGTAGCTTGAAATTCGAAGCTCCCCGACGACGTTACACCTCAAAGAAGAAAAAAAAGTGCACGACGAAACCACACCGATAAAACACGCGCATTCGCACTAAGCGCAGACAAGCGCTGCTCGCGCTCGCGTAGCGCACAAATTCTGCAAAATTTCACTCCGCCAAATATTTCAAGCACAGCGGCAGCACCGTCGCGCGCTGTAAATTGCAATTTTAATTGCACGACTCTCTCGTGCATTCTTTATAATTCGAAGATAATAAATCTCCTGCGTCTTTCGGCGGGCGCCGAAAAGCCTCGCGCGTGCACGTGCTCTTTCTCTCTCGCTCCCGCTTTTGCCCCTCCATTGCTAAAGAGCGACTGCCGGCGTTTGTGGCCGCGCGCACACGTATGCGCGTTATACACACATGTCCCGCGGTTTTTTTCCTATATACTGTATTCTTTCTTCCGGAATTTTCCCTTTCATATTTTACGGATGGTAGATGTGGGATCTCTAATTTGGGATGAGCGGAGAGTTTGTTTTTCTGAGGAATTTGAACATTTCAATCTGGTTTTGAGTGGAGAGTTGATCAGTACCTATACATTTGAATTCGAACAGTGAATAGTCAAATGTAGAAGCTCATTCTTTAGTTTACAATGTTTGGAGAGAAAATAGCAGTGCAGATGCATACATTATAATGACTGTGTTTTCATATTTTTACTCTAAAAATGTGAAATCGTAGTCATTCAACACAAACAGAGTGTGATTTTCACTCACAAAATTTATGCGAATTTTCTTCCACTTTTGTTCCACTCAAATTGAGTCTATCTCTACTCTGCACAAGTAATTTTTCAAATTGTTAAAAGTCAAACGCATAATCTCACTCTTTCCTTTCAAAATTGTTATAGTGAAACTGTCGCTCTAAATACGTTGAGCGACTGTTTTCATACTTTTGCAGTGAAATTTCTCGCCAGCACTATTACAGAATCAACTTTACGCTCTCTCTCCAGATTTGAATGACAATTCACTCGAATCCTGCCATCATTCACTCTGACCGAGTGAAATGTTCACTCGCATCTGTTCTAAACATTCTAAATTAAAAAATCACACCCCAGTGACTGCGTTTTCACAATTTCGAAATTACACCCCACTTCAAAAACATAAAAACACAGTCACTGTATACCAATCCCCTCCCTCAAGAAACCTCAGACACTAAAACGTCCTCACCATTCCCCAAACGTCGTCTTATTCTTCACTCTTCCAACCTTTATAATGCTTCGGCTAGACCTACGCTTTAACAGAGTCTCTATTTAACTTTCAAAGAGCAATAAAACTAATAAAAGCCCAATTATATAAATTAAAAAAAGTCCAACAGATAAAGAATAATTGACTGTATTTCTCCACACCGCCCAATATCTATTTACACAAGTAGGAATCGACATTATTCAACGTTCAAAGTCAACTGGAGTCTCTGTTACAGCGCAGGTCTAACCGAGGGCATTAGAGAGCGTTAAACGCGGGCATTTTCGTCCATATATCGAGGCGGGCGTTCGCACAGGGGGGAACCGCGCGCGCGGCGCGACCCGGCCGGAAGCGAGCTCTTCCCCTTTCGAGGCGTCTTTTTTCCCGCCGCCACGACGAAACTAAAACCGGACACGCTTTTCCCTGTATTGTACGTGTGCGCGTGCACGTGTGTGTGTGTGCCTCTGAACGCGCCCCGAGCGTATAGTATACGAGGCACATAAGTGCGGGTTTCGAGTGGACGGGATCGATAACGAAATTTTTGAGCGACGGGTTTTAGGAATTACGGCCGGCCCGCAGTCCCTGTCTCTTTCTCTCTCTCTCGTTTTTATATAGGTCTGGAATTCGAGGATGCTCCGTCGGAATATTTCGCTGGAGGGTTTTTTTTTAAGGGGCAGAGGTTTTTTTTTCTTCTTTTTGTTTAGAGAGAGGGAGGTGATGCTGCAGGTCTTTGTGGTGATAGAGGAAGGGGAATTGTTCGGTTTTTGGATAATTGGGTTAACGGCTTTTACATTGTTAACATTTTTTTAAATAGGAGATGTTGGGAAATAGTTTTATCTTAAGTTTTAAGTTAAAAATAGCTACATTGAAATTTTATTGTAGTTGTGGCTTGTTTAATAGATCAAGTTCTCGATGAAAATATCTTGTATTCTATTTACTCATTTCTTTTTAATGTGCATATACGCATAAAGAGCTATTAGTATGAATGCATATAGTTATTTGTTATACATTTGTATATGTATTTGTGAATTAATCAAAAAGTAAATGATGATGCACTTTGAAACACTATAAGTTACTTTAAAAAGTTATTTATGCCAGATTGAACTTTATTATATTGATTCTTATGCAACAATACAGATAAAAAAGGAAGTATAATGTGAATGGATTGTTTATCATACAGTTTTTTTAATAAGTTTTCATATAAATGAATATAAGTTAAATCGTAGACATTGTCATGGTTAAAAAATGTTTGTAAAAAATGGGCCAATATTGTATGTAAATTAATTATCAATTTTCATTCATAGGACATCCTTGAAACTTAACAACCTTGGTATGTACTGTTGTATTTGTTTATCATATTGTAAGCAAGAATAGATTGACTAACCTGTATCCATCCACCGCGAGATGTGACAAGTGTATAAAGTTTGTAGAGATCCACGTCCTTTCCATTGACCTTTGGACATTTTTTGAATGGCGTCCTGAAACATCAGTTGGAAATTTATTAATATATGTCTTGAAAAATGTAAAATATTTAGGGAAAGGCTAGTTTAGATAACATATGGGTATTCGCACACAGCAGAACAGATGGCACAGAGAAGATATGAATAATGTACATTGAGAAGAGAACAAAATAATTCTCAAAGCCAAATGAAATATTCACCTATAATTGCAAACTGCAAAGGCTATAGCTGATCTGTAAGATAATTGCGTGTTTCATACTGCTTCTGATATTATAGATTGAATATATCTTATAAGAAAAGTGCTGTGATCTTTTGCTACATAGGTATGTGTGAAATTGATTTTTTCTGATTTGTGAGATATAACAAACTTTAAAGGCATGTAAGAGCAAAACTTACGAAACTATGCAAGACTGTAGTGTTCACACAAGTTCTTTTTATACAAACGATGCCTTCCCCTAGATAAATTCTATTAACTCTAGTATCATTTAGCATTATCTAATACTTTGTTAAAAGTTTTAAACAAATTTGTACATAGTTTATTAAATATTTCATAAAGTTTTATAAAGTAAAGTGTAACATTTAAAAAAAAAATTATTTTTCAATTTACAATGATTGCACTATATATTATAGCTTAAACAAAGGTCACCAATCAATAAATTATATAAAAACATGAAAAATATTATTATATTATTATTAAGATGAATACATGTCTCAATTATTTATACTGTAAAAACTTAAATTTCTTCACATAAATAGTATTTGAATATATGTGCAAAAATAATAATTCATCAACTCCCTACACTAGACGTAAACCTAACCTCAAAGTATTATGGCCTCATTGACTATTTTGCTCTCTTCCTATGATAATGTGCTCAAATGCTCAAATAAATGCAATTTCGTACAGATTTTTTATTTTTAATATATAATTTTAATAGTTAAACTTTTTCTAAATCTTAATTATGTAAAAAAAATTACATTTAGTATTCTTTAGGACATAATAGCAACGACATTGTGCCATCCAAACAATTCTAAAGCTATTAAATTGAAATTGTGTCTATTTTCTTTTGCAACTTTTATTTCATCATGTATTTATATAGAACTTTATGTACAAATTTAATAAATACATCAAAAATAAGAAAACTTGAATATAAGTCATTTGATTACAAAATTGTACCTTTACACAAGTTATAAAAAAATACTCTAACATTTTTTATTCAAACTAAAATTCTTTCTAACCATCGATATAAAACATAGAATTAAAGAAGAAATTTTTTTCTTTTCATTTCAATTCTATATTAATTTAATAATTTCAGATATTACTACAACTTTAAAAATGCTATTTATTTATTTAGTAGTAATGAATATTTGAAAAATATTCAAAACATGGTTCTACTTATTCAAGTTATAGCTAAAGTCTTAATTTAAACTTTCTTTTACTTTAGAGAATGTAAAAAGATATTTAACCTGGAAACAACTCTTTTTGGGTCGTATTTAGATTGTTTTAAAGATTGTTATTGTAATACATACAAATACCAACAGTTACTTTAGTTTTTCCTTATTCCAGTTTTAATACTTTATCTCTAAAAGCATAAAACGCAATTAGAATACATTCTTATTTATGCTTAACAAATAAAACTGCTTTTAAATCAAGTTATAAGCTTTTATTTATTAGATTTAAATACTGTTTGGAAAACTTCACTAGAAAAGTGTAAAATAACTTTACAGTAACATTTCATCATGTTGAAAGATAGAAGCAAAGAGTATGAATTTAACAACAAATTTGTTTTACTTATACAAAATTTCACAATTAATACTTAAAATGCTATCAAAGTTGATTTATTAAACAGCATCCCATTATTCATACTGCAATGTTACAATTCTGCATTAGTATATGATCAAATTAAATTATAACCTACTCTGTACATTTATACAACTTATTTACTTGCTTTGAAACCATAATTATATCATCCTATCATTGTTCCAAAATCTTTATGTTTGAAACTAAGTAAATGTACTATATATGCACGTGTACTATATGAAAACATGTAAATAAATGTATAATATTCAGCAATTCAATGTATTTATACATATGTACAATCCAAATCCTTAGAATATCCAAGCAAAACACTACCCTTATGTAAAATCACTGAACTAATTATTTACATGTTTACTCAATTGATCATGTCAGTACTGCAGAAACTTTTTACTTCTCCTAGTATGAGATCCAAAAATTCTGTGTGCAGACTCAATTCAATATTTTAATACCATAAATTCACCTAAATTTACCCTAGAAGTACAGTAGTATTGTATTTCTATATTTCACAATGATAATGAAAGTGAACAAGACTTTTGTCTCTATATACTCATATAAACTATTTATACTAGTTTTGGAACTATAAAATCTATCGTTACTCCAAAATCCTTTTACTCAAACGCAAATGAATTGTGCTACTCCTATATAAAATCATTAAATTGGTTGTCTCTGTACACTTTTCCATTATACATTTCAGTATTATAAAACACTTTTGCCTGATCGAAACTCTAATCTAGTGTAAAAAAACCATTAGTTCAGTGTTGTCGTTCTCACAGTATCTAAAAAAATCACTACTAATATGTAAACATTTAAAATTGGTTGTTTCCACGCAAACTCGATTGTACGTTCCAGTACTGTAGAATAGTTCTACAGCATTGAAACACGAAATCTAGTACACAACATCTACCAATTCAGTGTTTTCCTCTATACAATTCTACTCTAATTATGCTTGACTCCAAATAAACCACTACTCCTATATAAAACCTCGGAATCGGTGGTCTACGTACACATTTTATTAATCTTTTAAGTATTTTAGAACATTTTTTCTGTAAACTACTACTCCTATATAAAACTTCTGTACCAATAGCTGTGTACACCCTCTACGAAACATTCGAGCAATGCACAATATTTTCATTATATGAAAACCTACTAATTCAATGTTTTTCTCTCTATAATACTAAGCAAATTCTTTGCATCGATAGTCTAACACACTTTATAAAACATTTGAACCAAATAAATCACTACTCTTACTCAAAACCTCTGTATCAGTCGTTCACAAATACACTCTATTAAACATTCTAGTATTTTTAAACATTTTTACAGCATTGAAACATCTAATTTAGTGATTTTCTCTCTACAATTTTACTTCAATTATGCTAGAAATCAAATAGACCACTATTTCTATGTATAACCTCTGGAGTGATGGTCTATGTAAACGCTGTATCAAATATTTTAGTACCTTAGTATCCTTAGAGTAATCCTACTCCAATCCTGTTTGAATTCAGGCAAACTACTACTTCTATATAAAACCTCTGAACCAGTAGTCTGTCTACACTCTCCTGATTGTTCTACCATCACAGAACACTTTTGCTACATGAAGTCTATCAAGTCAATGTTTTTCTCTCTATAATCCTACTTCAATCCTCCTCGAATCTAAATAAACGTCTACTCCTATGTAAAATCTCTAATTTGGTGGCCTACGTACACATTCTTTTAAGCATTCTAGTATCATACAACATTTTTTCTGCATTGAAATACGTAATTTAGTGTATTCCTCTTTACCATTCTACTCCAATTCTGTATAAATTTGAGCGAACCACTACTCCTACATAAAATCTCTAAACCATTCGTCATCGTACATCCTTTCCCAATAGTTCTAATATCGTAAAGCACTTCTTACTGCATTAAAACCCACCAGTTTAGTACGTTCCTTTCAATAATCCCACTCCGATCGGACAAAGACCCAAACGAACCGCTACTCCTATATAAAACTACTGACCTCCAGACGATTCCAATGCCGCACAACACTTTTTCTCCATCGAAACCCACCGATCCACTACTCTCCTCTCTACGAACCCACTTCGATCCTCCTCGAGCCCCATCTCCTCCTAACCGCAACTCTCCGCACACCTTCCACTCTCCACTCTATCACCCCACAGTCATCGAAAGCCCATCGCTCCCATCCCAAAAACCCCAACAAAGCCAGCGAACTGTTCGCAACTCACCCCCTGGTGTCGTGAAAGTGATGCAGATCCCTGATGAAAGCCTCGCGCAGCCTCTCGTAGCCAACCGGGTCCTTGACACCCTGCTGATGCTGCTGCTGCTGCTGATGATGCTGATTCGCAGCGGGACTGCTGCTGCTCTGCTGCTGCAGGGCCATGATTACTCTCCTCTACTTGGCGCTGCTGCTGCTGCTGCTGCCGCCGCGGCGTTGCTACTACTGCTCCGATTCACCTCTATCTCTCTCTCTCTCTCTCTCTCTCTCTCTCTCTCACTCTCTCTCTATCTCCTACAGTTCTCTTCTGTCGCGGTAGCTCGCGTTCGCGGCGGCTTCTGCCAAATCGACGACGACGAGGATGTCCAGGTCGCGGCGGCATCGACGAGGACGCAGCTGCGGCGGCCGCGCCACGGACTCGGCCGACATCGATGGCGCCTTCGGTGTATTATGCCTCTCTCGGGTCTATACACACACGCACACACACCTACACCCACACGCACGCGCACGCACACGCACGCGCGCGCGCGCACTTACGTATACCCTCGGCAATACACAACGCGACACACTCAACACGCGCACTCCCGATCCCGCCAGTGCACAGTGCAATATTTATTATTTTATCGCGTCACGCGGGGCGCGCACACTCGCGAGCGGTCCCGACGAGAGAACACACTCTCTCACACACACACACACACACGCGGTACGCGCGCGCGCGCACACACGCACGGCAAAAGGATCCACCTCTTCACCCGGCTCGCGCGCGGCACACGGAGAGCACTCGCGAAAAAATCAGCGCGCACCCGCGAGCACGTACACACATAGGCACGCACGCACGCACACGCGCGCACATACACGCTGCAGCGGCTTGGCGCGTTTCGGACCTACGGCACACGCAGAATGGGAGAGAGAGAGCCGCGGGATTACGAAGTTCGATCGCAGCGCGCCGCGGCCGTGCAATGGGACTCGAACGCGCGCGGCCGGAGCCGGAGACACGGCGAACTGTGCTGCTCTGCTGGAGTGGGGGGGGGGGGGAGTTGTAGCTGTGTGTGAACTCTCTCTTTCTCTCTCTGCTTGTGTCTTTGGACACTCGATGAGAGATCGATTCTCGCGTGTGTGCACCTGTCAAGGCGCGCGCCGCCGCCGTCGCCGCGCGCTCCGTGTTTGTGTTTGTTTTTTTTTTCCTCGCGCCGCCTGGTGCTGGTGCTTTTTGAGAACGGAGAGAGACAGAGAGATTTTGGATGCGGAGACGGTGGATGCGTGTGCGTCGAGAGTGAGAGAGAGAAGCAGAGGCGCGTTTTTCTCTCTTTCCGGCGAGCGCAGCGCCTTCCAACCAGAGCTGCACAGGCCACCTCGCGGCGTTTTTATGTTTTTATTTTCCTTTTTTTGCCGTCTCTCTCTCTCTCGCCCGTTGTGGATTGTCCCGACCTATGGCTCGCGAGAGGGTTTATTACGGCGTTGATTATCAGGGGTCGCGATGACGGCTCTCGCGGAGGCGAGTGTCCAGGGTGAAACTATCGCCGACGGCGGACATGTCGCTCGCTCGCTCTGTCTCTCTTTCTCGCTCTCTCTCTCTCGTGGCTTCTCTGCGCGCGGATGTGACGACCTTGTTCGAGGTTAGTTTTCTCTATCTCTCTCCCTCGGCGTCCGGCACTATGTAGTATATATATATCCCACACTGCAGTTCTTCGCCCTGTACAACGGTTGCGCGCACGCGGAAAAATTCAATCCCTGCACCTCGCGCGCGTTATCGGCGACACAACCGAACCACCTCCGACGTGTATTTATATATCAATTAAAAAAAAGACACTGTACACACTGTATATCTCGAGCGGGTTGGAGCGCGGCGCGCACCGCGAGATATATACACACCAGTGTGTCTCTCGAACTCTCGACTCGACACACAGCGCGACGACCCCTTCCTCTTTCCTTCTCTATCTCTCTCGTGCGCGCGCGCGCGAGGTATATATCACACACGCGCGCGGGGGGATATATATCGTACGTAGTACCTATACACTCTCGTGTCGCGGGGGCTGTGCTGCTCTGCAGCGCTCTCTCTCTCTCTCGACGCGCGCGCGGCAGGCACTATATATTATATCGGCTCCCGTGGACTGCACCACTGCTGCTGCAGCGAGAGGCTCGCGGAGAGTCGCGCGCGCCTGACGTGCGATCGTACATCAAAATGGCGGACGCGCGCGCGCGCGCGCATGAGAGAGAGAGAGTGTGTGTTCGCGTGCATGCGCGCGCGCGCGAGCGGTGAGTCTCGCTGAGTGAGTGACTATTGGGTATTGTGGCGCGTGCACACTATTCGCTTTGTTGAGAAGTTTTCTCCTGGGGTGATGTTGATTCATTTATGTTTATTCCGTTGATGCACGCAAAGCTGGATTATTACTAACGAAGAGGGAGAAGAGTATGCGTTATTCACTGGCATTTGGCGATTTGGCCGTGTAATTACTCGTACGAGTGGGTATCAAAGTTAAAAGTTGGAATGAGACGCTGTTGTAGTGTGTTAAGTGGAGACGAAGCGTAACAGTGACTCTCTCTCCCCTCTCCCGCTACATTATTTCCGCTGCCTTGTTGAGATATTACACGCGCTGTGTCTATGACATGTTTCTGTTGTGTTGGATACCTACTAATGCCGCGGCTGTGGCGGGTGGAGATGATGATGATGATGGCTATCGTTGGCGTGCGCCCCCACCACCCCCTCTTTTGTGCTATACCTCTGCACGGTATAGACCTCTCGGGGTGTTTTTATGTGCGTGCAGTTAGGGTTTTTTTTTTGCGGGAGGGGGGAGGCGGAAGATGGGTTGCTTTATGGAGAGAGAAAGAGGAGTGTGTGTTGTCGCTGGGGGTTGGGGGTTAAGTATATAGTGCGGTATTTGGGCAGCGGGCAGTTTAGCGGGGGAGGCGTTTATTATGTAAAGGGATGTCGGTTGAATTGAGAGGGACATTGAGCGGGACTGTGACGATGGTTTAGGCGGATTTTGGGGGATTGGGGGGTTTTTTGGGTATAGGTGATGAATAACACTTTTTTGGCAATTTAGTTTTCTTTTTAAATTAGTTATCAAATGATAGATTTTTTAAAAAAATTGTTAGTAACTAATAGACCCTCCAAATCTTTTTATCATAAAAAGAAGATGCATTTAATCTACCTAATCTAGTATTGAAGCTATTTGCCAAGTAAAAAATACTCCAAAATCTCCCATGACAATCTTGATGACAACTCTACTAAAAAATACTCAAACGGATGTCTCCGTGAAACCTCATGTGGGACCTATATGAGGTTCTGATTCGTGACCCCAATTAGAACCGAAACGTAAAATCATAGTGGTCTCACGTTGGGTCCTATATTTCCCATGTAAGACCGCCAAGAAATTAATTTTTATAAGGATAATAATATACAAAATAAAATGTAAACTACAGCTCTATTTTCCAATTTCACTATTTGAAAATAATCATCGGAATGGTAAGTATGCAATCTTAATAAAAGAATCAGAGAAGAAAAATTTTGAAGTTATTTGAATTAGAAGTTTCGTCGTTAGACTCTTATGGGACACAGACAACTATGAAAAACTACATAGGTACATATTGGATGAATATTTAGGAAGCTGCTTGTGAAATTTTAACAAGCGTTACCGTACCAATTCTGAGTAGGTTAGTCGATGAAAACGTAAGCAAAAACTCAAGCTTGTTGAGTAATCAAACATAAACTAAACCTCCTTAAATTAATAAAATGTATATTTATGAATTTCTTGTTGACACATGGGATCCCATATTAGGGTTTTTCATTTTCCAATGAGACCTCAAGTACAAAATTCACACGTATTCTACATGGGACCCACACAGGATCTCGTGTTTTTCTCAGTAGGGAAACATTCTTTGTCATTGGCATCACTTTAAGAGTTAAAGGGGCTTTCCAGTAAAAATTGTAATTTTAGGGATTGTAAAACGATGTGAACAGTCATCCTGCGATTTTCACACTTTATTGTTTTTGATTTTTTTCATCCTGAGCTTAGAAATAGTTGACTAAAAATACTGAGAAACTGCAATAACATTCTTTTAAAACACATGCGCGATTTTCGCTTTTCTCATACCGAAAAAGAAAGTATACGCTGACCATTTTCCAACTAGCGGGCAAAAATAATATACATTGTGTACTAACAAGGAACATCCACAACCTGCGGGAAGCGATTTTCGATGAGGCTTCGGGAAGTGGTTTCTGATACCTAAAAATCATGCCTAGCACCCGTAGTTTCGTCCCATAGGCCTTTGGGGTCAAGATATGACCGTTTGTATTCAAAATACGCGTTATTTCAGTAAAAATTGTACCTATACTTAGCATCATAACTTTGCAAATTATTTTGCTAGAGAAATCATGTAAGGAGATAAAAGAATTGACTAAAAGTAAATCTTCGTAAGCTTTGTTTGATATAAAAATATTACTATGTTGCAAAGTTATGAACAATAAAAAATGTTGACAAAAATGTATGGAAATCACTCAATATAAAGAGCTGAAAATCCTCAAATTTATATGCATTTTTCATGCATTTTGCCCGAGACTTGCAAGTCGGTATCAGCAATCTCAGGCCCTGCTAGTGACCATGTACTGGGTTATCTCTTTGCTTATTTCTATGCCTATTTCTTTAGCTGTTTTTATCAGTATTTATACGTTTTTATTATACAGTTTCTCTGTTTTTTCCTATAATGTCCAATATTTTATCTGCGTATGCTAACAATTGCATTAGGGAGACAATTATTACAATTCCTTCACTGCTTTCTTGTACCGACCTAGCCACGTATTCTAGAACTAAGTTAAATAAGAGGGTTGATAGTCTCTGGTAGAAACGTTGGCGAGTTTTTAGCGAGTTTTTCGTTAAAATCGCCACAGTTTCTAGCGAGCTGGTAAAAAGTGGTTTAAATATATTATTTATTGCCGCAAATAAAATATTTGTATTGAATGCAACTATTCTGTAATATATATTAAAAAAGAATAAAAGTTTTCAATCACGTTAAGATTATTTAGTAGATTTATTTATTCATGATGTATAATATATCTATAGTTTATAAGTTTATATAAATACCTTAATTTTTGTGACACAATTTACTTTTATTATAAAACTTGTATAACATCAAATCAAGTAATTAATTTATATAAATATATTTGTCTGGATAGTGGCAGCGAACTTGACCAGCCGGACTGGTCAATTTTCTACCAGGGGAGAAAATCCCCAGTCTTAGTCTGTTGTGTATGTCAAATGATTAAATTGAGTAACTTTTTTGGTACCCCTAGCAGTACTAAGACGTGGAATATTTTACATCTTATTATCTAACATCTGGTCACTTGTTGACCTGTTTCTCCGAAATCCACACTGGTAGTCCCGTAGTCCCCGAGGATTTCCTCCGTGAGCGGTGTGAGACTATATAGTAGTATACTAGAGCGAATTTTGTAGCACGTACAGATAAGAGAAATGCCTCTATAATTATTAGTTTGTTTTATCTCCTTTTTTGTGAACTGGAACTATGATTCGGTGTCTCCATTCTTTGGGCATCGTTTCTTTCCTCCATATGCCACAAATAAAATTATGAATTATTCTTTTAAGTGCCCCCCCCCCCCTGTTTAAATAGTTAGGCCCGCAAATCTATCTTTTATGTATCTTTCGTGTTATTGTTGACAGTTTATCTCAATAAAGCAATCGTTTCGTGTTCTTTTATATAGTGTTATCTCTATTTATTTATTCTCGAACCTGTCTTAACATTTTGGGGGCTCGTCCGGGATTTAACAAGCAATGATTCGATTTCTAGTTCGAACTAGGAGCGTGCCAAGAGTACAAAATGCAAACATGCAAAGAGATCGTAAGCCGGATCTATCTCTGGTTTTGCGAAAAATTACATAGAAAAACTAAGACCTTGAAAAAGAGCAACATGAAATTGTTTAATTGCGTAAAGAAATACAGGCTGAAGGTCAACAACGTGAGGAACTCGAGGCACGCCGTGTCAAGAAAGTGGAATTGGCTGCTACTTTGATGATAGAACGACGACTACGAGAATAACGAAAGGCTGAAGTTCTTTCGATGAAAGTAAAACTTTATGACATGGAGCAACTCCTAATTCAGCTAAACCAAAATCATTCAATTTTACTTAATACACCAATACGAAACACACACTTTGCAAACCCGTACCAACAACAAATGTTGCATCAAAGAATGCCATAGTTGGTGACAACATTCGTATCATGGTTAGGGAATCAAATATAATGGAGTCTGCGACGAATTTACCATTGACGAATGCCGCTGTTGATGGTACTACTCGAAATAACACAATTGTTATGCGTAATTAGATGAGATCTGAACAAAGTTATAAGCTGAAGCCTGCCACTTTTTATGGTGATGCCCATTGCGTGAATACCTTACACAATTCGAATTCATTGTTCAGGCTAATGAATGGAATGCTATCAATAAATTAATTGCACTCACATCTAGCCTAAGAGGAAAAGCAAGAACAGTCTTCGACAACATTTAATAACTATTTTTTGAAAGTAGAAGCAAGGTACGAACCAGTGAATGAAATCGTGAGACGTATTATTTTTGAAGGAAACACCTCTGAACAATGTCGGGAAGATGAACTTCAAGACGATAATGAATACACTTTCTAAAGTAAAAAAGGTTGGACACCAAAACTGCAAAGTAACTGAGAGGCTCTTTTACCATTGTGAAGAAGTTAAATGACGTCTTCTGCATCAACAAGAGTAAAAAACATAAAACCAAGATTGTCCATCTCGACCGACTAGCAAGTTTTGTTGAAAGTCACTGAGGTCGGTTTTGCTCTCAGTTCTTTGAGCTGTGGGTTTTCTGAGAGATGTTGGGCGAATGCTGGAGCAGGAATAGGGAACACGCATGAAAAAATTCATTAAATCCGTCAGATAGAATATCGAAAAATATTCGGCACTTATTTTATCTTTTTTTAATTAAATGAATCAATAAAGTTGGAGACGATTGAAATTTGTATGACCTCACGATCCTGTCGCGTAGTATATCTATATACAGGGGGCATCATGACGTCACGCGAGATTCAACCTGCTCTATATCTGTTGATTTTAATTAAGAAAGTCGTTTAATTAAGAAATTAGTACATTACGATACGTGTGACCTAAGTAGTCCTTTACAGCACGGCACTAAACGCCGTGCTATGGAGGACGACTTTTGACACGAATATCGTATACTATTTTATAGTACGGCTTGCCTAAATCCGCATGTCACGCCTAGCCGTGCTTTAAGCAGTCCAGTATTGCACCGTGAGGTTAGTGCCCGAGCGTAACGAGGGCGATAACGACTTTGCACTAATGGACTACTTAAGTCACGGATAGGCGTGACTTAAGTGCGGATTTAGGCCACAGAGTGCTATAAAGAAAGAATACGTGTCGAATATTTTTCGATATTCTATCTGACGGATCTAATGGATTTTTCCATGCATGTTTCCTATTTGGGTATGTGCTCCACAGTAAATCAACAACCACCTCACTCTAAAGTTCGAATTTGAAATTTTCCTGGAGTGACGATTGGATGAAGATCCTGGAGTCGTCATTGGGAGAAGAAAGAAGTTCAATTGGGAAGACAACAAGGCACGACAAGATGTCGGTAGCAGAATTCCCTGGCGCTTAAATATTTGATTGTTGGGACGACAATCTAAAGAAGAGGAGGGCAATGTTACGATCGGGGTTTTCGAATGACTTGAGTCCAACAGTCGCGACTCGTTACATTTCGCCGTGAACATTGTTAGTCTGTAACTGCCCCACATAGTAGGAAACGTTGTAGGAACGTTTTTCCAACGTATTTTGAGAAACTTAGGTACATTTCTATGAAAGTTTTAGAAACGTTGCAGAAACGTTGCAGAAACCTTGAAATGTCAGTTTTTGCGTTTCATAAGAGACCTTATGAAAATATTTCTGTGACGTTATTGGTTACCTCAAGATATCTAACGTGTTACTTGATTCGTTGTAGGAACGTTTCTACGACGTTTCAACAGAAACATTAAAAAAATTTTGTAAAAAATAATAAAGAAACGACAAAACCTTTCGGATTAACCTACCAATTTGGTTGTACCATCTAGATGGTATGGTTTTGTACCCTTTTTATTATTTTTTACAAAATTTAGAACTTTTCTGTTGAAACGTTGCAGAAACGATCCTACAACAAACCAAGTAATAGGTTAGATAGTTTGAGATAGTCAGTAACGTCGCAGAAACGTTTCTACAAGGTTTCTTTTGAAACGCAAAAACGAACATTTCAAGGGGTCTTAAACGTTTCTGCTACATTTTTGAAAATTCAATGGGAACGTACCTAAGTTTCCAAAAATATGTTGGAGAAACGTTTCTACAACATTTCCCGATATATGTGTGAGAGTCAGATTGAGAGGTAGTGTCTCTCATGTAGTTGACAGTTTATCTGAATAAAGTAATCGTCTCGTGTTCTTTTATAAATAGTGTTCTCTCTATTTATTTATTCCCGTACCAGGTGTCAACAATATATAGATATAGAAGATACACGTGTTTTCTTTAATAAATTTTAACATCCGAACTAAGCATGGAGGAAAGCGCTTAAAGCTTGAAAAGGCACATATTTAAGCTGAGCCCTTTTCTAATCGTTATATATAGGTACATTTTATCTGCTTTGAGTGCAGGGCTGGACGACTGTCACAAGATTTATACTTATTCTATTAAATACATATAGATTGTAGATATGGGATTGGACTTTGCGGAAGTAAAAGTACGTTTAACACAGGTACTTAATTGTAATAAGACTATATAATCTATTGGAAATGAAGGTATTATAAATTTATAAAGTTAATCCATCTATTTTAAGTAGCGTATCTATCGTCCAATCCAGAATTTATTACAAAACTAACGAAATGGCAAAGTAGTAATAAATAATATTTCTTTCGTTATAAAAAATAAAATATTTTGAACAAAACCTATGTAATCAAGATTTGGATAATGTCTATGCAGAATAAACCTTTATCGAGCAGGTTATTTAAAAAGAAACCTGCTCTGGAAATTATAAAATTTAATTTAAATGGTGTACTTATACTCTCTAAAATTCTTGCAGTGAAAACCACACTATACTAACTCTGTTAAAATGAAAAAACATTGTAACTGGAGTGAGCTTTTCACTCCAAGAATTTGAAAGAACGAAGTAATTGAAAAAACTTTAATTCCGTAATATATTTTATTTCCATAATAAAACTTTACATTTAATTGATCAATTAAATCGAATATTTAGGTTTCATAAAATTGTTGGGGATGTATCTATGTGTTTTTTTTTAAATAATGTACTATTTCACTTATTTTGTTTTCTTAAAGACAAACCTTGAGATGCTACTTTGTAGCGATGAAGATATTTTCTTGTCCTACATGCACCGAAAGTATGCTTTATTGTAAATATAAAGTGGGCGGAGAAGTAACTCACATTCCGCTTGCTTCATATATGCACGTAAAATCATTCTTTCGGTACAGGTAGGTCAAGAAGTATCGTGTGCACCATAGGCGGAAGGCGATTAACGCTCATGCTGGTTGCAGCCCTAGCCTCGGTGGCCCTCGACATTCCTCGGCTAGTCTTCGGCTTACCGCAGTCTGCTCGGGTTGCCGCGGCTAGGCTTGCAACTCCCTCGCCGTAATCGCCTACTTTCCGCCCTCGATACACAATATACTATTTTGTTCTACCTGCACCGAGAGAGTGTTCTTTTCCGCTCTCGGGCGGAAAATATAACTCTTGGGCGGAAAGTGTGGTACTTTTTCGCCCTAGGGCGCAAAATAGTACTTTTCCGCTCGCCGAATAATGCTCGTGCTGGTTACGTCCTTGATACACAATATACTACTATTAGAGATTTTCTGAGTGTGTGTTTGTGTGTGCGTGTGTGTGTGTATGTGTGTGCGTGTGCGTGTGCGCGTGCGCGTGCGTGCGTATGTATGAAACCATATTTTGCGTCCACCATAACTTTTCAACGGAAGCACGTTACGAGCTGAAATTTTGCACAATATTAGAGACATGTCTCAACTAAGAACTGATCAGATTTTGGAGATTATTGGATAATAAAAAGTATATTTTTAAATAAAAATATTCATTTTAGAAAACTTGTAAAAATTGATATTAAAATGTGTACGTTTTCGTAAAGTAAAAAGAAGTTCCTTCCAATTGATGTATGTATATGACAATTACTTTAAAGCTATTTTTGTGAAAGAAAAATAAAAATATAAATTTTAACAAAATTATAAATATCACACAAAATTGCTATTTTGTCCGTGAAACCTGTTGAAAACATGCACATTTTCATAAAGTTAACAATCACTTTTAAGTCGCTTTATTGAAATAATATAAAAATATTAATTTTTTTAATCCGTTAACGTGAAATACGCCCGAAACCGCATAGTTGTGACCGGCGTTGATGTTAGTAAATCATGGTTTCTACTTCATTTTCTTAAACGCTGACTTAAAATATTAATAATTTTACTTTTCATGTATACTCAGTAACGTATGATCAATTATTTAAGTGTTATTTCAGCTTAGAAAGAAAAAAATTATGCGTGAAATCGAACAATATGGATTTTAAGACGCTACTACTATTAATGCACAATTCACGTTAAAGGGTTAAAATATTTTTCTGTAAAATCGCAATTTATATTATCCAACAGACATCACAACGCTATATTACTGGAAGAGTAATAAAAATATTAATGTCAAAAATTTTGTAAAATTTGCAATTTTTATTCCATCTATACTTTTGTCTCTATTTGAGTGAATTTTAGCATTACTCAATTTAAAGCGAATTTCCGTTAATAATTTTTAAACTCGATTTCTTTTTGAGAAACCATTCTGCTAAATCAATTAGCAGCGGGTATTCATTTACTTACATATTATGAAATAATATTATTTATTATTATTTTTTTTTTTTATTTATATGTTATTCCAATCGCATACTATGTTGCTGTTTTATTAATAAAATGTTATATATTTTTTAATTACCTCTAATAATTTATAAATTCATTTTTTTTTAATTATTTTGCGTTGCAATTTTCTTGAAGTAGTTTTGTTTTCAATATTATAGTCAAGTAACATTTTCTTAATTTTATGATATCTCATTGAGTTAAAAAACTGTTTATTAATTAATTACCTTACAGTAGAGGACGCTACTTGATGGAAGCAAAATATGCGACTGCAGAGCACGGATAAAGTACAGAGTTATCTTCTAAAGATAAAGAAGAACGCTGTAAAATGTTCATACCTATACTACTATTTTTTTTTATAGTGTTAAAATGTTTTTAACAATACTAATATTAAATACAAAAAATTGTATAAATAACATTATTATTATTATATTTGTAGCAAATTGAACAATTTGATTATTCATTAAATTAATAAATGGTATACACAACTTCCCAACATGCATGAATTTGCAACATCTGTCTATTACTACATTCCATTCAAATGATGCGCACACATTTTTATGACTTATGTAAGTATCAAAACATCTAGATATATTTGACCTTTCCATCTTAAGATATTTTCTAAATCCTATTTGATGAATCTTAAAAATCGTCTAGTTTTCATTAATTATAAAATTTTAGTTGAATAAATTATTCAAAATAAACGCTCGATAATTAATGTGCATAAATAGCTATTAAAATAAAGCTAGAATTTTTACATTTATATTTGTTGTTTACGGAGCAGTTGTTTTGCTATTAACGTAACCTGCATAATCTAAACAAACTTGTTATTTAAAAACGTAAACAAATAACTATTTTATCAAACATGTAAGCCCCAATGTGAAACATCCTCAGCTTATATTTGGGAGAATCCATAATTGATAATATTGGCGCTTATAAATAAGTAGAGAAAATATCACATATTATATTGATTCGGGAAAATCCCGAAATAATATGATACAAATTGTCCCTAAATGTGTACGAAACGAATGTATAAATATAAGATGACAATAGTAGGATTGATGTCATCAGCGGATGATAAAAAACAAAAAAGGAATCTCATATTCAACACTTGCTTATGTAAGAAAATGATAATGATGTAATATTCTGTATACTCACTGAACATCGAAATGTATTCTGTATAGGTATATTATTTTATATTTCATTGTAGTACATTATTCGTTTACACCTTAGGTAGTAATATAACATTCTGTAAGCAAATTTTCGTATTGTTAAATAATTAACCCTTTAGGTTCCAAGTGTGCCATACACATGCGGGTTGAACTTCTATAAAAAATTGTTATTTGATGAGAAAAGTATCTGGCGTCACACAGCCTTCTATAGGGGATGAAGACGAAGAAGCCAATATCTATTAAAATCCAAAAAATGGCATTTGTTTAAAATGGTTACGGAAATATAGTGATGCCAAAACAAAAGATCAATGCGTATGGTGCAATAGATTTTTTCTTAAAAACTCGAAGAAAAATATTTTTTATTTAAATCCTTTTGGTGTAACATTCTTGTATAATAACACTCAAATTAACTAATTACTATGCTAGTTGTTAAAATTTAATTAATAAAATAAATTATTTCATTAGAATTATTTATTTATAAACAGGACATAGTAGATTTTTTTATCAACCTCGATAAATCATACTAAGAGCATTTTTTATTTTAAAACCCATTCGTAAACTAACGTCTAACTCCATTTAGACCATTCTTGAGCTAATAAACCGCTTTCCATTCTTTTTTCAAACGAATACGGACCTTGGGACTTAAGGAGATGTGAAAGTGAACTTATTTATACTTTTTTCTCTGCAATAAATAAATATTTAAAAAAAAAAACGCCATACTATCCTCTCCGTATTATTACCAGGAACCTTCAGTTACATTTTCAAAAACTTTCATTATTAACTCCCGGAAAAAATGCGTTTGAAAATTTAACTATAGTTGTATATTTTCAAACGCATTTTTCTCCGTGAGCTAATAATGAAAGTTTTTGAAAATTTAAGTGATAGTTCCTGGTAAGAATACGGAAGGGATGACATGTCGTTTTTTTAGAAATATTTATTTATTGCAGAGAAAAAAATATAAATGTGATTATGGTAAGGTAGGGATTATTAGTTCACTTTCACATCTCCTTAGGGGAGCACTCCATGCAATCGCTTAAAATGAACGCAATGTACCATAAATTTTAATACAACAACAATATATTTTAAAGCGCTAAAACTTTTTATGTGAATTAGATACATATTTGAAAACATAAAATAAAATTTTTTGAGGTTTTTTGAAAGCATGTATATAGATATATTGGAGACGTTTGCAATGGTTTCGACATCAGAGGTGAGAAACGGTGGGATATGTAGCATCCACTGCAGGTATTTAAAATAGAAAATCAAAAAATATTTTGTTATTTTATGATAATACGCAGCGACTGAACCTATTTTTACAACAAAAAACAATTATAAAATTTGTCAAATGATGAAAATTTTAAAACAAGTTACATTATTACGAAAGAAAAATCTCTCTTGTTCATTTTATTGGTTCAGTCGGTGAAGAATGTGATAGAGTATATGTTTGCGTCGTTTGACCACGATTGACCGCATATTTTTCAAGTTATCTGTCTCACCACTTTGAAAAATGTAATTTTGAGAAAAACACTTTTAAAGTTAGTAGGCTGTACACTTTTAGAGAGCGAGTTACAATTTCAAACTTCAGGAACATATTTTCCACATTGAAAACTATCGATTTCCTCAAAGAAAAAACAAACGATTTTTTGAACCATTTACATAGAGTGCTCCCCTTAAAGGATTAAGTATTTTTAGAATTGAAGTTGTGAAATTGTTGTAATTTGTATATAAGAATACAAATTCCTCTATTGATTTATAACAATTTAAAGTAACACGTAGAAATCCTGCTTTAAAATACAGTTTGATTTCCAACTGTTAATGAGAAAGTCTTCAATTTTACAACAGAAAGTGCTTTAGAAATGCGAACTTCCCATTATTGAAGATCCGTAGAATAAAAATGACTTAAGTATTTATTGGCATAATAATACAAAAAATTGTAGATGTAATCAGGAAGACAGTAAGAAAGAATCGCGCTGCTTGGGAGTCATTCAAAATCAACGATTCTTCTTATAATTTCCCAGACAGTAACTCCGATTCCAAACAGGAGCGATTCTTTCCCAGCAAATACCGCCGACTCTAAGCATGCAAGACGATTCTCGGCTGACACAAAAAAATCATTCTCAGAGTATTACTTCTCTTCTCTCAGAATTCCTCTCACTCTCTGAGTCGGAGTTGCAAAAGAGCCCAATAAGTAATTCTAAAATCACCCCTACACTCTAAACCCCAAAGTATAAAAAGTGACGCTAAAATGTATAAATCGTACGATCCTCGCACACCGGTAGTCGGAACCGAGTGAGCGCGAAAGTTGGACGGAATATAATATAACCTAATTTGATCTCAAATCTCTCGTCAAGAGAGAATTATCAGAGGTGGGACGCGCAACCATTGCGAGCAAAAAATGTTGTATACATAAAGTTCAAAGCGCCATTTCGGAATAGCACAATTTTCGAAAGTATGAATGGTGCGTTTTATACTTTTCATAAAGTGTAAAACGCGTGATTTATACTTTTAGATTTAGAAGAAAAAATGTTATACTTTTCTAAAGTATAATTTGCGCGTTTTATACTTTTCCAAAGTATAAATTGTGCGTTTTATACTTTTCCAAAGTATAAATTGTCCGTTTTATACTTTTCCAAAGTATAAATTGTGCGTTTTATACTTTTCTAAAGTATAAATTGTGCGTTTTATACTTTTCATAAGATGCAATAATTTTATAAAAGTATAAACCGTGCGATTTATACATTTTAACGTCACTTTTTATACTTTGGGGTTTAGAGTGTACACTCTACAACGATAAAACTGCAATAAATTGCCAATCATCAGCTCACTTTTCGAATTTCAAATGCTCCCCTGCAGTCCCCGCCAAGAACACCGACCAATCCAAACCGCTCTGCTCCGATCTCGATCCCATCTGCAAATTCTCGAGACCTGTCTCTCCCATCCACAGGCAACTTCATTCACCCACAGCGAATCGTGAAAGCGTTGCACGCACGCGCTCTCTCCCAAACCCCAGTAGTGTGCTCGCACACCCATATACACACCGACAACAATCACCATACCCTATCTCTCTCTCTCTCTCTCTCTCTCCTCTCTCCCGCAAAATCGGAGATAGAGAGAGAGAGACACCGACAACAATCAACTCCGAGTCTCCGACAGTCCGGAGCCGCCGCGGCGCAGTGCCATAGCGATACTTACCAACAAAACAACCCACACAGTACACACGCAGCGTATAACATTCTACCGAGCCGAGGTTCGCGAGCGAGAGAGAGAAAGAGAGAGAAAAACAGGCGCGGAAGATGTCACGTCTCCGAGTAGTAGTACATAACGGTGCAGCAGCGGCGGCGGCAGTAGTAGCGAACAACAGCAACAGCGAGGAAGAAGAAGGAAGCTGCTCGTGCGTGTCGTAGTGTGTAGTTCTGTTTCTTCTTTTTATGCGGATTTCCCGTGTGTGCCACACGCGCACAATTGGCGAGCCGCGGGATCGTCCGGACCCAGCGAGAATTCCCCGACCAATAATGCCAGGGTAAGTGTGTCTCCCCCCCTAAGAGTGATTATATACAGTGTGTATATATATACACGCTCTCTTTTTCCTCAGCCATGTGATGCAAGATACGTATATATATATCGTGCGTGAGTGCGTGTGCGTGCGTTATCGGGACGCGAAAAAATGTAAACAAGATTGGGAGCAAGCAGTGTACGCTGGAGGCGGAGAGTAGGAGTTGGTTTATGTACACATATATATCGTAACGCTTCTCTGCTCTTCTCTTCTCTTCTCTTCTCTTCTGTCACTTTCGATTCCGTGTGCGTGCTGTACAGCACGGAGGAAGCTCGGGAAGCTCATACCGTACTGTACTGCCTTTTTTGGCGAGAGTGTCGCACACACGCACGCGCGCACGCACACGCGCGACTTTCTTTCGCGGCCACGGCTACGGCTGCGCGAGCGGTTTTTTGTTTTAAAGGGATGTGCGTGTGCCATTATTGGAGAGAGTGGACGAGGAGGAGATTCGCGTCGCGTCGGTCAGCTGTTTTGCGTCGAGCCCTTTAAAAAATATTGTCGATCGAGGATTTTTTGAGTTGGCTCGCTCGCTCGTTTTTTGTTGTAGATTGTAGAGTGGTTTGACGGGTTTGCAAATGTGACGTCGAAAGAGAGGAACGGGCTTTTGCACAATTGAAATTGCAGTTTTTCTTTGTTCAAAATTCGTGTATTGTGCGCGCTCTGTTGTACGCTGGTTCATTGTACCCTGGTGAGCACTGCTTTTGTGAAGTAATTTTGTTGCATAAGGTCTTTTTTTTATTGTTTCGCCTTCGCCTTGTTTAATGGGTGCTCGGTTCGCTGTAGTTGAGAAATGGTTCGATGATTAAGTGAAAGAAGTCGAGTGTTGGAGTGTATGCGAGAATGCAAATTGCTCCAAAATGGTAATTCTGTTAATATTGAAGTTTTTTTCCTTGAATATCTTTAAGTTGTACAGTTACTCATTTTTAATAGTCGATTAATCAATGATTAATTATCTATTCTTAGATCTTTGTTAATGTTTATGTATTTTGTGTTGGCGGTGTCATATACGTAATTGTTTAAAGTCTGCCTTTGAAGTCATTTTAGAAATAAAGGGCATTGCGTAATTGTATTGTTTTGCTGTGATTCTTTGTAGATGTCAAGCTTCAATAGAAATGCAAGCACCCAGAGAACGGCAGCGGTGATCGACTATGACCGTCAGTTCCAAGAAGATTTGGAACGTGCGCAGGCCCTCAGTTTGGAGAGCCTCGCTTTAGAGAAATTTCGGCTGCAAAAGCAACAGACGCAATATGGCAACAATTGTACGCACGAAAGCTACACAAGCCAGAGCTCAAGCTCGTGTGTTACTACTATCACGAGTAGTAATGCATCGGAAACTGATGCATCCATCAATGAAGAGTAAGCCAAAATTATTGTAAAACTAAAATTTTTAGATTTTTTTTAACGAAAAATTAAATAGTAAATGTATTTTTAGATACATTATTTTTAACTCTTATGAGCTAAACCTATTTAATACTGAGAGAAAAAATCAATTTATTTTCAGTAAATTTCAATTGAGGAGTAGACCCAGGCCTAATAGCAATACAAGTCAATCTAGAAATGCAATGATTGTACAAATTCAGCCTCCTCCAGTTCCATGCCGAAGAAATTCAACGACGAATCAGACTCAATCCGCTGATTTAATTAATTTCACAAGTCCTGTTAAGCAAGATAGTTTATCAGAATATTGTTGTGCTCCGCCTCCATTGCCTTCGTAAGTATAAAAATTAATTTTTCATAGATTATGGGTTTTAAGTTTATGATTCCTACTTATGTCAATTTAAAAATGAATAATTTTATGCATTAATCCTGTTATTGACAATCTATAAGATATATATCATTGATAAAAGTAATGTTGCAAATAAATATGAGTACATTTAATTAATTTTTGTATTCTTTTTTAATAAGATGCAAAAGTTTTCAAAGGTTTCTTAATTTAAAATGGATTAATCAATGCTGTTCTATTTATAATTTATTCATAATCAAAAAAGAAAAAATCTGTAAATAATTCATTTTAAATTTTAGAAAAACAATAGTCGAACCAAAGTGGGAAAGTCATCCGGCATTACTGAGGAAAAATTCTCGTGTTTCAAGAAGCAATAGTTCAGCAGCTGCATATCAAACAACAGACTTTAGATATAATTCATCAGCACCATTGCCAGGAACTAAATGTTCAACAGCACCATGCACACCGGGAACACCAGGAATCAGTCCAGTTTTATCGAGAGCTGGCAATCTCAGCAATAATGTACCTGATATCGTTCCACAGGTAATTAAAATACTAAGTAAATAGTTATTTCGAAAATGTACAGAACCGTTTACTTAATATTTTTTAAGGTTTTCTATGTTTAAAAAATTTTTTATTGCAAAATTTACGATTATATTGTATATCAATTAAAAGAATCGAATTTTTTTTAGAGTACATTAAGCCTTTAAATATAGAAACATCTGGTTAACATAAACTTTTTATAATTCCAGCCTGCCTGGAATCCATATACTTTTAGAACTTATATACTTCAGGTATTTCAGTAGCCCTCTGCACTACTAGAAACTAGAAGTTTGCTGTGAGAAAGACCCACCATCATCCATTAAATACATTTTTAACAAATTTATCACATTTTAACCTTGTGAACACGATTTTTTTAAGCCTGTATATTTGTGATTTAAAAAGATCACTGTTTGCTACAAACTTTTAAGTTGTTAGTTTCCTTAGTTTTTTAATTAACAAGTTTTGAAAAGTTATACTAGAAATGAAACGAAATGGTATGATTTTATTATTTTTAGTTTATTACAAATTTTTACATATATTTAAAAAAAATATAATTTTTCTTCATTCATTCACTATATCTTTTTGATGCTTTGCAAGCTAAAATTTATTTCATTTTACTATAAAACGGACCCAGTACCTGATCACTTTCTTTTCCATAAACTATTACCTTAAAGCTATTGTTACAAAAAACTCTTTTAAGACTTAAAAAATTATTCGTAACTATCTAAAAATGTGTATTAAAAATTTACATGTATGAAGTCAACGGCTGATCAGAAACTGAGTCCACACGTACACAAACATTACAATTCCAGGAATCTTTTCCAAAAACGTCTCTTGCTAACCAGCCATATACCGCAAACTCCCACCAACCACCACCCACTCGCTCAACGCTTCCTTACTCTTTCAGATTCCACCGTTGCCGACGAATTACCGACCGGCGATCGCTCCACCGCCTCCCTCGACGGCCACGACGAACAACGTACCCAAGATCACTTACAACCAGACGACGACGTCGACGACGACGGACGACAGTACCGGTAGCAGCAGCAGCAAGCTG
The DNA here is from genome assembly GCA_949152435.1 of Gastracanthus pulcherrimus. Lineage (NCBI taxonomy): Eukaryota > Metazoa > Arthropoda > Insecta > Hymenoptera > Pteromalidae > Gastracanthus > Gastracanthus pulcherrimus. Next base: position 16,597,113 of record OX424575.1, read on the forward strand.
AGCGTCCTCAGGGTGATCGGGAAGAAGGCCAACAGCAATCTGATAGACCTGAGCATATTCGAGCACATCGAGGACAAGACGAACGTAAGGGTGAGCGTGCTCGAGGCGTTCGATCCCCTCCTCATCAAGACTTTCAAGACTGACGAGCCCCGGGATGAAGCTGTCGCTGCCACCAAGGGCTCTAGCAACGATGGTAATTTGCTTCTTGCTGTTTGGGAATTATTTTTAGTGGCTAATAAATGTGGGAAAAGGGTAATGGGTTTGCTTTCTTTCACTCTAGCTCTGATTTTAGAATAGCTTCAGTTGGCAAATGTTTACAAATGTGTTTTTCTGAATGTAGCATGAACATTTATACGTCTTTTGTTGAACAAGAAATTGCCGTTTTTGACAAGGTTTTTATATTGGTAGTGAACAATTCATGAATGTCTTTATAGAAGTATACAAAAAATATTTTGCATCTCTATTTGTATAATAGTTGAAGAATCGCTAAAAAATCTTTGTAATGGTCTTTTTTGTACAACAGTATTTATATGTAAAAGAAATATATCTAAAAATTATATGAGTCACCCACGGTGACAAAAGGGTCAATGTTACGTAAGTGTGTTAATTTCAATTTAGTAATAATTATTTGTCTAAAAAATGATCAAAACTATATTTTTCTAAACGTTTAATATATCTCTCATCTCGCCTTCGGCCTATACTTTTTTTAACAGTTGCCTGATACAAGTAAACTGGTACATTCCCTATTTTATTGATCTAATATTTTACAATGCATTCCTTATAGGCACTTAATGGTTAAATTAATTTTATACAGAGTTTTCCATATGAATATATTATTCTGTATAATTTTGCTGGATAAGATCTAACAAAAAAGGAAATATATGGATACAAAAGTTGCAGGGTTTTATGGTCATTACAAGGTCAACATAATTTTTTTTTAATGGGAAGGTTTATTCGTCACTCTGTCTATCAATCGATAAAACGGGAAATTTTACATCAAAATGCGTGTTCATGAGTTAGGATCGCGTAAATCCCAACAAGTTATAATTAAGTTCAAAATATATGTGTTAATGAAATCGCCGACTTTTATAATCACCTATCGAAAGAAACCAGAATTTATGTGAAAGTACGTGTTGACGTCTTCAAATCACATTAACCTAGCTAAGGTCACGTTGACCCCAGTGGGTCATATTAATGTGAAATTGCACTTTCTAATGAGAAATCGATTTCTCTCATGACCAGATGTCGATAGACAACATTTTTCAAATAAAAATACATTATGAAGTCGTCGGGTCATTCTGACCGTAGGATCAACACGACCCATCTAGCTTATTACATGAAAAAATCTTTTTTCTATCAAAATCTGATCAAGCTATTTCACGAGAAAATGTATTTCTTTTTAATACGACCTACTTTTCGTTAAAATAAAATTAATTTGACCTAGCAATGTCCTTTAAGATAGTTAAGATAGTAATCAAGGTTACCATCACACTTCCCCTTCAAAACCTTGCAATTCTCGTATTCACGTATATTTAATTTCAGACTTTTTCCTGCAAAGTACATTAAAATGAAGCACTTCGTACCGTGCAACGCAACATCCTCTATTCTTACTTACCAATGCCATCTACATCTTTCAGACGCAAATTCGCAAATGGAAGGATCCGTGTACGATCCCTTCGACCCCTTCGACTACATGTACAGCACGAGCGAGACCGTGAACTCGGATCCGGTCTACGCGGCCGTCGACAAGTCGACCAAGTCGCCCGCCGTCTCGCCGGCCGCGCCGCCGCCCCTGCCACCGCGTAACTCCTCCGCCTGGAACACGATCGAGCGCAGGAGAACGTCCTTGGATCGAAGGGTGAGGCACGAGTCGACTCGGAAATATATATATAGCGTTCGTAGGAAAGTATTGATTATGCAGAAATTCAATTTGCGTGTGTTTTTGCAGCAAAAGAGGCAGACGCGACTGTACGAGAATGTGAACGTGGTCAAGGCGAGGGCCTCCCTGCACGATTGCGATCTGTTGGCTTTTCATAAGATGGTCAAGTCTGTTAGAGGTGTGTTTGGAATGATTTTGTTGTTGGGATTGTAATGTTGTCTTTTACGAAGATTAGCAGCTTTCAGGGTTTCCAAAGAGTACTGGTCCTATCAGAATCAACGGGTGGGGATAAATGTACCGAAAGATAATTTTGCAGATGGATAATAATGCCGAATTTGTTTTACCGAAGGGTAAATTTGCCGAAAGGTGAAATGTGCCAATGGGTAAAGTAATCGATAAAAATAAGTTTCGACGGGCAAAAATGCCGATGGATAAAAATGCCGAAGTTAAAAATGCCGAAATGTTAAATGGCAACGGGTAAAAGCTAAAAATATCGAATATTGAAAAGAAACAACCTAGCAACAATTGACACATTATTGTAATACAGGCGCATATTCTAAAGTGAGCACTAATTTTCGTTTTCGGCAGTTTTAAATTTCGGCATTTTCTTTTTCAGAATTCTTGTTTTCGGTATTTTTAACTTTCTTTAAATTTATCCTTCTACAAATTTATCTTTCGGTGCATTTATCCCCACCCGAACTAACTCGCAATTTCTTTTTAGAAAAATAACGTTTTGTAAGAAGCTTCTGAAAATAACTAGTATTTTTTGGATTATCTGAAATGTACTAGTCTTCGCAAGGGACGACGATAAATGCTTTGGGTAAACGAAATGTATATACATTTATTTGTCTTTTCAGGAGAATTTCCGTTTAACGATCCAAGCACGAATATTGGGCACGTGGTCAGCCCGATGATGGAGAGCTCGTACCCTGAAAATACCAGTATAAAGCTAATAGTGCACTCGAAAATGTCGAATGAGGGAAAAGATAGCGCGCCGTCCATATCATTTACGTGCGACGGTTAGTATTACATTAAGATACCGCGTGCAAGTGTAAATATTTGCAGACAAATGTTTCCTGGTACATAAATCGCGTTACGCAATGCTTGCACAACCTTGTTTTTTTATTCAAATTCTTTCTCGAAATTCACGAAATTAAATCTAACGTTTATTAGTTGTAATAATTGTTTAATTTTTGCAATAATAATTGAAATATTTTGTGTTCACAGTTAATTGTAGCGTGGAGCACGTTATTCTGAACGTAGCTTGCTCGCTTGAAGAGGAAGATACGGTTAACGTCGAAAAGTACTGTCTGAGAGTTTGGGGCTTGGCGGAATACCTGGCCCCGAACACCAACATCGCACAATATGAATACGTCCATCAATGTACTAAATTAGAAAAAGATATAGAACTCGCTATTGAAACGAAGTCTCAAATGAAGAGATCAATCGCCAGAACTGTAAGCGTCATCAAAATTTAATATAATTTTTTTTAGATAGATAGATAAAGTTTTATTTTGACAATAATCAAAAATATAATTGATTTGAAAAATATTTATGTGATAACAATGTTATATCTTTATTGATTCTTTTAGCTCCAAGATGATAATCGAGACCAGTGTCTTAAATTAGAAAATATTTTGCCTAATGAACCATTGCAACCTATTTCTTATGATACTCTCCTTATTTTATTAGGTAAGCCAAAAATAAATAATCAATGCACAAATAAAACAATTCATTCAACAATTTCTTCTCTATTTCTCCAATTAAATAAGTATGGCATATTAGAGATATTACGATAGATGTATTAAGATATTAAGTTTAACTATTTATCAATGGAATTTATTATGTTTGATTAAATGGTATGATTTTAGTTAAATTTTAAGAGAAAAATAATAATAACTTTACTGTTAATTACCAAATACGAAGGCATCGACTTAAATGATTTGTCTATTTAAAATTTAATAAAATTATGAAGAGAAAAAACGTTAATATTTGCCAAAATTCAATTTTTAGATTTTTGGAAAATTGACAGGGATATAAATTTTCTTTTCTCTAAAATGCTTCTGTTTGAATTTTATAATTACACTCGAGGTATTTTGACAAATATTTATTTTCTTATAAACTGATTCTCTCACTAAAATGAAGCTATAACAATATTGAGTTGCCACAGTCTACCTCTAAAGTGTGCGATATCATCTCAATTATTTATAATAAATTAACCTAGACAACGTATAACCAAATACACAAGTAAATAAATAAAATACAACCAACTAAAATTTGCAGAAACCGTCGAGAAGGAAATGGAGCGAGTGGAAACCACCGCCTCTCAACTGGCAACCACGAATCACGGCACCAGTCTCCTACCCCAGTTGCAACCTCGCGGCGTCGTGCAGGCCGTGAAGGCGGTCTGCGCGCTGATGGGCAACGTCGAGACTTACGAGATCACCGAGGCGGTCGACAACTTCGTCAACGCCTGCTGCAAGTTCCTGCCGCAGATGCACACCGCCAACATCGAGTGCAAGAAGCCGGAGATATTGCACGAGGACGGGGATTACTCGGTGGTGACGCTGAGGACAAAGTTCCCGGATGTGATCTCGTCGCATTGCAATAAGATTAGGGACGCGGTGCAGGATCTGGTGGAGACGTACTGTCACGCGTTCAGGGTAGATTTCCAGTTGAGCAGCCGGGGGGAGTATCCGACGAGTGAGTATAGTGTTTGTTTGCTTTGGGCTTTTGGGAAGTGATCTTTTTAATCTCAAGGTTTTTTATGGGTTTCAACAGATTAATTACCGATTTTTTTAGTTTTTTTGATTCTTTGTCTTGTATTATAAGTATAAGTATGAAAAAGTATATGTAATTAATATTTATAAATTGTTTGAAGATTTGTTATTAGCAGGTTGAGGGCGGCGAATATGTAATCTGACCTACGAATCGTCACAGAAATATATATATAATAATTAAATGTAGTAATTTCGGAGAATTTATGTAATTTCTAAAGTGAAAATTGAATTTGAAAATCGTAAAAAAACTGAAGAGTATTTGAAAGAATAAAAAGATCGTGTTCTAAACATTTAATTTTTTTACAGATACTTTAGTTTCTTCGCAAGTGATAGACACAGTTTTAGTGAGAGTCGGTGGACTGCACAGATTGCCGAGTTCCTGGAAGCACGACGATTACATTGTCGCCGCACAAATTTTTCACGGTACCAGGCCTGTTGGCAACCCAGTGCTATCCGAGCCAATGACCGCTGGTCATTCCAATTTCTATCCTAAAATTTTATTTAATTCATGGTAAGACTCTTTTATTAACAAAATAATTTCATAAATGATACGAGAATTTACTAATTAAAATATTTAACATGGAATATTGATTTAATAGGCTAGAGTTTCGGGGATTGAGTGTCTGCCAAGTTCCGAGGGAGGCACGATTGGTGCTCGTAGTTTACGGTCGAACCCAGCAGCCAGTCGATCACGAGACGAATTCGGCACAAGGAGCTATGGAGAAGGAAGAACTGGGCTGGGGAGCTATACAATTTTTCGATTACGATGGGTAAGATTAAATGTTAAAGTTAAACAAATATATCGATGCTCAGGAGACCGAAAAAGACGAAGTTTTAAAAAGCTTTTCGTAAAAAGTATATACGTAAACTTGTACTTTTCTATTTTTAAAAAATAACTGCTAAAGAACGCATTCTGTAATTTTTTCGTGTAAACATATTCAGAGTGCTTATACTAAAGTTACTCTTTTTAGAAGATGTTTGAAGTGAGCACTGACGTTCGAAATCCAGTTATCTAAAATAAAGATATTGTTCTCGAAATTTTAAATTATAAAAAGTGGTGTCCGTTTCAATAAAATCAAAGGATACACTAAAACAAATTCTCTGATCAAACACTTCATTTTTATATCTAAAATAAGCACATCAAATTGTAGTAATATTTTTGCAGTAGTTTTCTATTTAAAAGTGTTTTAATAAAATCCTACATTACCGTGAATTTTTTTCATAGTATCTTGAAATTTTCATAGAATATTTCCAAGATACACTTTCAGAAAATCTCATTTTTGAAAAATCTATCTTTAGAAATTTATGACTAGGTATAACCCTTCAATCAAATCAATAACTTTCTAGGGTAATGAGTCAAGGAAGCTTCTTCCTGTCGCTCTGGCCGGCGATCGCCGACAAGAGATTGGGCCCAGCACCGGCACCCGGAATCCACCCGCACGGCGATAAGCATCCGATCATCGGCCTGGAGCTTCCGGATTACGGTGGCAAGGTGCTGTTTCCTACGGAACTTCGCGATCACGACATCGAATCTCTTGACTTCAACTCGCTGGATCAGAATACACAGGAATTGCTTTTGTACATCACGGAACAGGATACGTTTTCGAGGTAATCAACGGTCTACTTGAAACTTTCTCATTGACCCCTTTGGCTCGTGAGAAGTTACGGATTTATCAAATTTTTGTTTGTTTGCTCTTCGTAGACCGCCAATCGACGAGCGAGAAATCTTGTGGGAAAAGAGGCACTACCTGCACGAGAAGCCCGAAGCTCTGCCGAAAATCCTGCTGGCCGCGCACAGCTGGGACTGGGCTTGTCTGCCCGACTTACACGCTTCGCTTCGAGTCTGGAGTCCGCTTCCACCGGTTCAAGCTCTTCAATTATTATTGCCATGGTGCGTAATTTCATACAATTATGGTATTTTTATATAGTAATTGTTGCTTTAGAATGATTTGACATTAATTGATCAAATTGATTCTTTTTATTGCAGTTTCCCAGATATGAAAGTTAGGGAATTAGCAGTAAGTCGAATACGAGACTTAACCAACGACGAGTTGGTGGATTACTTGCCTCAATTGCTTCAAGCGCTGAAGCACGAGACTTACGAAGCCTCGCCGCTCGCGAGATTTTTATTGGAGAGGGCTTTGCTGTCGCCGCGCGTCGCACATCACGTTTACTGGTTATTGAACCAAGCTTTACCCGGTCAAAGCCCGCAGGTAGCTTTCTAACAGTAAATTTCAATAAAAATATATACACAATCTTAATTTAATTTATATCGATTTTTCAAATTTTTAGAATTCTTCGGAAACCTCTTCTCAAGACGACAAGAGTCTGAGTTTTGCACGCTATCACCGAAGATTACAACTGATGCTCCGGGCTTTGCTGGCAATTATCGGCGACGCTCTGCGAAATAGCTTCATGGCGCAACAGTTTCTCGTTAAAGTCAGTGCCATCGTTAATTCACTTTTTCTTTTTACTACTTATACCAATCGTTATAAAAGTTGTGCTACATGTTTCCCTCTTTTACTCTACCGTTTCTCAGAACCTGCACGAAGTGGCGGAAAACATAAAGACAACCAAAGAATCATTGAGGCTCGAGGCACTCAAAGTCGGCCTGCAGAACATAAACTGTCAATTGGTCGAAGACGAGGGAACGTGCCTGCCGCTGTCGCCGAGCCGACAGGTCGCCGGGATCAACGTTCAGACTTGTTCCTACTTTCCCTCGTTCACGTTACCCCTTAAGATTAACTTTGTCGGATGCGATAATGATATTAGTCCTGCGATTTTTAAGGTTCGTACTTTCTTTATAGCTTGAATTTATTTGATAGGTAGGGAGATAAAAGAAGGAGAGCTTGCCGTATCCGTGAATTAAGTCTGATACTTGTAGTTTGATAGGTCCTTGTTTTCGAGATATCACCTGTTCAATTTTGAGCATGCATTACTTTAGTAAAATGGTGTTTGTACTTCTGACCAAAACTCTGCAAGTTTTTACGCTTCAAACGTTATCCGAAATGAAATTAGACGTATAGGGAAAGAGCTATATATAGTATAAGATTTGTTCTGTATAAAATATTAATTTATTCCAAAGTTATCAACTCGTTTAGTGCCTATTGTAGTATATTCACTACGCTTACTTGGAGGCGTTTGCAAAATTAGTAGATTAGTTGTGTATGTAAGCTTTACCTCCAATAGAACAACTGATATATTATAATGGGTACTAAAGGGTTAAATAAAAAACATAATTGCCTGCTTTAAAATTTGGATTATCGATGATATAAAAACAAAGTTATGCTTATCAGGCAAATAAACATATATATGTTTGAAAAAAACATAGATATGATGGTACTGCAGATATTTCCTTAAAAATCCAAGTAAAATTTTATTTTTATTTTGTCGATTTATTACTAGGTTAGTAATTATTAAATTTAATTAATTTTAACTTAATTCAAATTTTCTTAGTTCTTCAAAACTGTGAGATTCTTTTTCCTTTAATGAATCATTCAGTACAGTCAGTTGGCGCATTTTAGATAACATACCACTTCCCATGTTTTTTTTTCGATCAAATAAGGACTTTGGGTGTAACAGTGTTAATGATCGAAGAGGGTAATGAAAAATGTAATAATCGTTAATAATAAACCGTCGAATTCAATGCTTTCGCTGCGATTGAAGTATAAGATGATTTCTACAATTTTTAGTATAAAGAAAAACAATAAAATTGTTGTCAGAATACAACGTATTAAAATTTTTGCATAAATTCATAATCCATATACGGATCACTTTGCTTTAAAACGATTAAAAATTCTTGAATCCTTCATCATTATTTTCGATTATTAATACCTTATTACTCTGGAATAATATTTCTATACGTAAAAAATTAAAAATCATAATTCAATTTGTTTAGTTGTATTATTATCTATTATTTTTGTAAATCATTTTTCTAACGTTTAACTATATTAAACGACTATGGCAGAATATCAACCCAAAGTAGAGGTACCTATTTTCACTAAAACAAAATACATTCTTTGAGTAGAAAAGCTGACACCTTAAAAACCACCCCACATCAAACCATAATCGCTGCTCTTTATTTTCGTACCCGACGAGCATAAACTCCCTTCCCAAAGCGCACACAAACCCGCCGCAATCTATAAATTTCCAATTGCCTTTTCCAGGTCGGCGACGATCTCCAGCAAGACATGCTGACCATCCAGATGGTCCGCATAATGGACAAGCTCTGGCTCAAGGAGGGCCTCGACCTCAAGATGGTCACCTTCGCCTGCGTGCCCACGGGCTACAAGCGCGGCATGATCGAGATGGTGACCAACGCCGAGACCCTGCGCAAGATCCAGGTCGAGTTCGGGCTCACGGGCTCCTTCAAGGATCGACCCATTGCCGAGTGGCTGGCCAAGCACAATCCCTCGGAGCTCGAGTACGAGCGCGCCGTGGAGAATTTCACCGCCTCGTGCGCCGGCTACAGCGTTGCGACGTACATACTGGGGATTTGCGACAGGCACAACGACAACATCATGCTCAAGACTTCGGGCCATCTGTTTCATATTGACTTCGGGAAGTTCTTGGGGGATGCGCAGATGTTTGGGAACTTCAAGAGGTAGGGTTTTGGTTGGTTAAGAGTTTCAGTCGCGAGGTTTGGATTTGTAGTGTTGGCTTTTTAATGTGTTGGGAGTAGATGTTTAAACCAGAAGTGGCCGAAGTACTGACCGTAGGTCTGTTTTAGGCAGTTGAAGGATCTTTTATGGGGGAAACGATGAGTACGAATTATAGGAAAAGTTACGAATAACGAGAAGAAAGTTTAAATTCTGTACTATTTACAATTATTTTACGATTATTCTTTTTTAATTTACAACACCTTGTTTATCGAAAAAAGTTACGTTCCGACAAACTTGCGGTGATTTATTTACGGTAATATTGGACGAATGTTAGTTGAAAAATTGAATTCAAAGTAGATTTCGGACGTGTTAAGGTTTATGTACATAAGAATCGCCCAGATTTTAATTGTCCTCAATTTAGCATTGGTCAAAATATATATAAATATATTGACCAATGCTATATTGTGGACAATTAAAATGTGGACGATTCTTATGTGCATGAATCGCAACACGTCAGATTTCGTTGGCTAATAAAAAGTGATTATTCTTAGAATAGGACATTTTTTTTACCTAAAGGGTTAAAGCCAAATTTTCATTTTAAAATTCTATTCAAATTGTTTTAATTATGCATTTTAAATTTTTAGGGATCGAACTCCATTCGTGCTTACTTCGGATATGGCCTACGTAATTAATGGAGGAGATAAACCTTCGGCGAAATTTCATCATTTTGTGGAATTGTGTTGCCAGGCATTTAATATTGTCAGGAAGCATGGAAACTTAATACTTCACCTTTTCGGTTTGGTAAGTTTATTCAATTATTGCTATAAAATCATTAAATTAACTCTAATTCTTCAAATATATTTAATTTATTATTTTATTATTGCTACTTTAATGTGATACGAAAAACACAAAATCCCTCTTAATATGTATATTTTAAAGAACAATAATTTTACATCATTGAATCATTAAATTAACTCTAAAATTTTGAATATTTTTATTCTACTACTTTCCTATTCTACTCTGATACGAAAATAATAACAAAACCCTTATTAATTTTAAAAACTAATTTTTTTCTTTAAATAATTTATTTATGGAAATAATTCTTAAATTATTCAACAAACAATTTTGAATTATATCTTTTATAATTAATTTTTGTGGCATTTTTAATGATTATAATATTTCCTTATAACGCCCATTTCTCGTAAATGCTAATCTCAAGCCAAACAATAAACGGAATGATCACAAAAACGGGAAAAGGCTTATCAATTTATGCTGTATTATCTCGGCGCCTGGACCACAATCGCTAGGCCGGTTGTTTTTACACAATTAAATTATCATTCGTTCTCCGGGCTCCCGCGCGTTTAGTCATAGAGAATCGCGATATATAAAGTGGCATTCGCGAATCAAACTTACAAAAATACATTTTTCCGTCTATATTTATACAAGTAAAATCAAGTTAATGTTTTAATAGAAATATATTTTGGAGTGTACTAGTTCGTGTGATATGATAAATTTAAAGTTAATGTAAATATTAGTAAATAAACTGACCTTTAAACTGTAACGACTAATATTTAATACTCTTATGTAAATAAAATAGTTTAGCAAAAGTAAATGAATATTATAATTATAGACATTGCTGAAGTGAAATAGTTCCTGTGATATGATTAAATTTAAAATTAATGCAAACACTAGTGAATGTTGCTTTATAACAAATCAAATGCTGCCATTTAGTGTATTGTCGAATAACGAAACCTATAAGTTCTTGAGCATCGTTAAACTTTAGAAATAATGCATAGAGAATAAAAGAAATTTCTACATTTCCAAATAATAATTCAAATAAAATTTTTGAAAACAATAAAAGATAATAAATCTACCAATTTGACAACTTCTGGCCATAACCGATCCTAGCCCAGAACCATCAAATTAAAAAAAACTCCCGATTGATAAACACAAGACTCAATAAACCTAAATCCCAAAACACAATACGCGCTTAAAATTTCTCGTTCAACTCTGCCCCAACCTTAACACACCCCTCAAAAAATCCACAAAACCAAAAGACCCACATCAAAATCCACTCGCCATGTCCACCTTCGTCCGTCCAAAAAAGTCCCCAACTCTCTCCTCTCCGCCTACCCGACCGCGAGTAATGAACGACTACACGTCGGATTCGCAGATGACGCCCTCGGGCATACCGGGCGTGACGATGGACGCGGTGAGCTACGTGCAGCGCGCCCTTCTCCCCGGCCAGACGAATCCCGAGGCCGCGGCGACGTTCGCCCGCATGATCGAGAGCTCGCTCAAGAGCTGGTTCACGCAGTTCAACTTCTTCCTGCACAATCTGGCCCAGCTGAGGTTCTCCGGGGAGCACAACGAGGGCGAGCTGCTGTCGTTCATACCGCGCACTTACACGTGAGTATATATATAGGGTAGTCTGCCCAATAGATAGACACTGACCAGTAGATAGACGATTTATAAATGTTATTGTATCTACGAAACTAGTGGTTTTTCAAGGAAAATTTCGAATTCTAATTGCATAAAAGCTTGTTACGATTAAGTTAAATATGATATTTATGAACGGCATGCTCTTTTTGTATGCAATAAGGTATCTTCAAAAATATCGTCTATCTATTGGGTCTTCGCTATGTATAACCTAATAACCCAATAGATAGACTAACAAAGTAAATGGACATTAAGAATCGTCTATCTACTGGGTATTCGCACGGATTCGCACTATTTTCGTAATTTCTAATTAAACGAAAAGTTCTAACACTATTAATATTTTTTACTGATAAATTAAAGTTTGTTACATTCGATAATTGTCAAATTGTTTTAAACAAACGATATTATTATACAAAAATCTGATGTACAAAGTGAGAAAATCCTTAAGCGTCTATCTATTGGCTAGTTTACCCTATGGGATAGAATGCTAAGAGAGGGATGCTTGAATTTCGCTGCGGCGAGAAAAGTGGCCTTTTTAAGCAAGTTTGTTTTGTATTGGTAACGGAAAGATCGTGTAAATGTATATGGAGGTAAAGAGAAAAATATTTTGCACTTGTACTTGTAGAATAGGTGAGGTATCGGTGACAAAATATTTTGTAGTATTTTTTGTAAAAGTGATATATATCGCAAATATGTGTTTCATAAACGTATGAGTCACCGGTGAGTCGTACCGCAGCGAAAGGGTTAATGTTAAATATAGGAGGACTTAGGGTGGAACTCTCACACCTGTAATTTTCGAAAAGTCTTTCAGTTAGCCTTGGACATTTTCAAACATTACGGGTTCATTTTGAGTGACAAGCTTATTGATTAAAATAAGGATTATTAAAAAAGTAATTGGCGCATCCCTTATCGACCTAAACGTTCATAAAACTTATTATTTCTTTTTAGTTGCTATCCCATTTTAAGTCGCTCAAAAAATTAAACACATTTTAAACAATCATTTTGATAATAATGTGGTACTTTTTACGTTAACTATAAATTGTTATAGTTCTTCTTGCCTATTTAAAAAATAACAAGTTTCTTTTCTTCATGATAATTAAAAAAATTTTAAAACATAATTTTATGTTACAAAATAACGGTAAAAGAATTTCTTCCTTCTTCTTTCTTATTTATTTATTTACAAAGAAATAAGTTTGATTTAATGACCTGCTTATAATTTTATTTGAAACCTCATAGTAAAAGTTGAAAAATTGAATATTGTCCTTTAACAATAGCATAGTTCAGCCGATCGCTTCAGATTTAGTTCAAAGTTTAACTCAAGATATTGTCATTGTAATTTGTTGTATAATTTTTAACATACATTTATTTTAATGATATATCTGTACCGATTAACTTAAAAACAAATCATTTTATGAATTCCCGAAAATTATGATTTTTCAGAATGCAACAAGAAGGTCAGCTGACGAGCGTCCAAGTCCACGGTTATCAAAAGAGATACGACCCCGAGAAGTATTACATGTACATTCTGAAGATCCAAAGAAAGAGCCAGACCGATCCTACCTACCTCTTCAGATCGTACAAGGAATTCTGTGAATTCTATCAGAAGCTGTGCATACATTTTCCTCTTGCCAAAGTCGCCAGGTAAGAACTTTTTAATCATTATTAAAAACATATCGAGTATGGATTTATATTGTAAGTGTGTAAAAGACTATTCTTAGGTTTGCATACTTAAAAAACTTAGTAAATTAGATTTTTAAAATGATTTTTAGCATTAAATGATATATGTCACCACTCTCATATCATTTCATATATACGAATAAAGATCATCATAACTCACCCAAATATCGATTTAGTGGATTATCATTCCACATCATTCATCTTAAAAAACAAACCACTCCTCTTCAATAAAATTCGTTTTATTAGACAATAATATAAAACTAAACATTAATAACAAAAAACGTTTAAATAGTAACAAAGTCTCTCTCCGTATTCCCACCTCACCGACCCTTCACATCAAACCAACAATAACTTCTCAACCATCACATAAAGTCCATTTTCCAAACCAAAAATAAACAAAACAATAAAAAATCCATTTCAAATCACAATCAAATCTCTCTCTCTCTCTCTTCCACCCGTCCACTCACTCATCGATAGTCTTCATCGTCGCGCTCTTCGACTCCTCGCCGTCGATCGACGAACTCTCCGATTTTCCGTTGCCGTTTATCGGTATCGTCGACGCGACCGATCGATTCTCCGCGTTGTTGATCTCGAACTCCACGTGATGCTGCTGCTGCTGCGGCTGCTGTCGTTGCTCGCCCTTGCCGTTCTTCGCCGCGGACCAGTAGCTCAGGTGCTCGAAGGTGCGGTAGAAGCCGTCGCCCTGCGACGTGAACTGCGACTTCTTGTCGACGTCGAACTGCTCCTTGCCGCACGTTAGACCCATGGTTTGTCCTGTTGACAGGCGGTTTTTGCTGTTAGTTTGTTATGAGGGGGCAGAGTATGTTTTTGTGTACTGGTTATTGGCTAGCTCGATATGATATTATCATTGTTTGGTTGTTTTTCTAAGACTTAGATTTTGATGTTCGAAAGTTTTATCTTTGTTGTGCGAGTATGTTTGTGGAAGAGATTACTGTGAAATTGTGCTTAGCAGGTTTGCGAATCGTATGTGGTACATGAGTTTTACGTCTTATGCGTTATGTAAGCTGTATAATATGGTATATAATATTTTAGTATGGAATTAAAAATGAAGACAATTTTTTCTAATGCTAAATTTCTTGTCCTATATATGACTAATAATATTTTGCCAGACCTATATATGTCGTAGTAAATAAAAATATTATTGCAGTAAGAATTAAATAAAAAATAAAAATTGGTGACAATATGCTTTAGAACTGTAGATAAGAAACAACGCTCTTGTTTTAAATGTAATTCAAAAATAATTTATTTTCAAAAAGAAACAACCCTCGTGTATTAAATGTAATTCAAAAATAATTTATTTTGAAATAACAAATGTTAGACGTATTGCTTACAAATACTTAGTTATTTAATTTACATATTTTTTAAAACTTATATACTATAATTTTTTTCTAACTGAGCATTTAAAGCTGTTCATGAATTTTGTATTCAATTTTATTTTTAAACTTCTAATCTAATATTTAAATTCCTTATCTTTGTTATGTGATTATCTTTTCAGAAAACATTACTGTGAATTACATTTAATTTAACATACCGCATTTGATATAAATAATACATTTTTATTATGTCAACATTTTTGAAACGGAATAATTACTGAACACTCTAGTAAAACAATATGTACTAGAAAGTACCAGATTTTATAGTTAAAGTTACTATTTTAATGAAATGTTAAAACTGAAATATTTTAAAGTAAATTTAACTTTTTTGATTTTTATCTGTAATTTTCAAGGTTTATCTTTTCATGCATATCTAAAAGAAAATAGTAAATAATACTTTCTTTTTTAGCACATACCAGACTTTATACTGGAAAGTCTAGTACTTTTTGGTAACAGATACATTCTGTTTCTATATGAGTGTAGTTATTTACATTCTGGCTAATAGCAATAAGTATTATTATATGGTTTATCAGATATTACACAATAACACTTTACCCCACTATCACACTATTATAATGAATATTTATTATTAAATATTTAATATTAAAAATAGTGTAAAAGTTTTGTATGAATTGTTGAATTAAGTTTTTAGTGTAAAATATCATGTACGTTTATCTACAGACCGCGATAATTAATTTATAACCTTTTATTGATATCCACAGATTTGTCAGGTTAACTTTGTTTTGATTTGCACTGTAACCACTTTTTTAAACAATCAGTTCACAAGTTTAGTTTGACACCGAATTTCCCTACTGTTACTGTTCATATTATCATAAGATCAAGATTCTACATTTGTAGTTGAAGTTTTAGGTCGTCGTCGGCAATTTCTCGTGTACTACTTTGAAGCTTCACAAGCAAATACATAACTTTATCCTCTGATTTCTCGGATTTTTTTATCTAATCAGATATAAAGTATCTTATCATTCATGCCTGCGAAAGAAATACAATTATCATTTGAAAACTCTTAAATTGATTAAAACACTTATTGTAGATTTGAATAATCATCTACCAGAAGTGAAATTTAATTATTTTTGACGGAGGAAAAATCATGTTTTCTGTGCAGTTTGCCCAGTGGAATGAGCGTGGGACGATCAAACATCAAACAAGTGGCCGACAAGAGACGCGCCGACATCGAAAAGTTCCTCTCGAGTCTCTTTAAAATGGCACCGGAAATCTCGCAAAGCGATCTCGTCTACACGTTTTTCCATCCACTGTTGCGGGACCAGCAGAACGCTGATATCCATCTACGAAAAGTCAAAGGTATACCAGCACTAATCAATCAATCAAGCAGTTATAAGAACGATTTAAAACAAACTTTAAGGTTTATTGGGTCATATTTTTTATTTACTTTAAAAGGGGGTATGCAATTCTTA
Organism: Gastracanthus pulcherrimus; assembly: GCA_949152435.1. Lineage (NCBI taxonomy): Eukaryota > Metazoa > Arthropoda > Insecta > Hymenoptera > Pteromalidae > Gastracanthus > Gastracanthus pulcherrimus. The sequence continues at coordinate 16,613,316 of OX424575.1, forward strand.
GCTTTACCTAAAACACTATTTTACCGACCGAATGTTCAATTATCGACTATAATTATAAAAAAATCCTTTTTTTATGAAAAAGTCGAACTCTCTTGCGCTGATTAATATTCAAATAATTTGAAACTGAATTTTTTATTAAGTTTTACAGACTCTTAAGTAGACGTCCCTTACGAAGGCTAGCACATTTCAGAATTCTCGAAAAAATTCTTGCAAGTTCTTATCAAGAATCTCCTACCAAATTTAGCGATTTTAAAAACTTTAGTCAAAAACTATAATTTTCTTGGAGGATCTAAGAAAGTGTTAGTATTCATCAGAAAAACCTAAAAAGTGCTAGTTTTCTATAAGAGGCCTTTAAGATGAACTAGGTGTTTTTGAGAAATCTGAAATGTGCTTCATAAGAATCTGGATTTGGAATCATTAATAATACAGGATAGAACTTAAGCTTTAATTTGCGGGTCAAAAATCTTTTAAAGTTAGGTAGATCAAAAGTTATGAACAAAAATGCTAGGACAAATACGAATTCGTCCTTCTGATTGTGGGAACAACTCTTTTCGGACGAATATGTTTGACTTAATACACAGGAGGGTTTAAACGTCCATGTGGTATTTATTTGTCATAATATAATATCGAAATATAACAATTTTTAGCATCAATTTGCTTGTTAATTTGATAATACAGAATTGATAAGAATTACATCAATTATTGACAAAAAATTCGTTATTGTTCTCAGTGGGAAATTGGTGGGTAGAGAAGAAAGTCAGAGAAAACGTCCAGAGTGGCCAGATAAAGCTGTCCCTCCATTATACTCGCGGCACGCTTTGCGTGATGGTTTACCACGCTCGGGGATTGCCGAAAGTCGCGAACGCCCAGGAGCCCAACACTTACGTGAAAGTCTACTTGAAGCCCGATCAGACGAAAGCTACGAAGCGCAAGACCAAAGTCGTCAAGAAGAACTGTCATCCGTCCTTCATGGAAATGGTGAATATATCGCTTTTTATTAACGAGATCGAAAGCTTGAATCATTTAGTGTGTGATTCATAATTCTGCGCAGCTTTGATATTGATTTATATTTTATTCAGAAACTAAGAACTGGTTTTAAAAAGGTTTTGGTTATATTTTATTTTGATTGAAAATATGATCAGACAATACTTTTTTAAATATTAATTTATTAATTGATCCAGTGATTAATCAATAATTAATTCTAATATTTGATTATCAATAAATTTTTATAAAAAAAGTAATAAAACTACTATTTAAGTTGTAGTCTAAATACAATTAACCTTGAATTATTTAATAAAACTGCTGTTATGAAAAATTTCATCTATTGATTGATCACTTCGAGATAATTTTGTACAAAGAGGTATATAATAAATAATAAGACGTTTCGACGGTCAATGTCATCTCAATTTTTGATTAGATATATTTGTGTATATTTTCGACAATAATAACAAGGAGATTCTTATTATTCATTTATTTCCATTTTATCCCAAATTGACTTGGAGAGATCGATAAAGACTATTTCAATAATATATTAAAATTCATGGAGTGACAAATTTAATTGTAAAATATTTACTTAAATATTCTGTTTAATTATATTGGCATTTAATTTAATTTAATAATTTAATATTTAATTTGCGAATAGTTGGAGTACCGGATGCCGTTCGATGTGATCAAGGATAGAACGTTGGAGGCAACAATCTGGAACCATGACACTCTGCAGGAGAACGAATTTTTGGGCGGTATTCGCTTGCCGCTCAATCGAATAGATCTAACGAACGAAATAGTCGAATGGTTTCCGCTGGGCGGCATTCGATAAGCAATTAGTATACAGACGGCCGAATCCTATGTCCGTTCTTTTTTTAAATAAGGCTGTGCTGAGATTTTGAAGATGATGATGATGATGATGATGATCATGAGGAACATCTGGAAGATTTTTTTTTCGTACGAAGTTTAATCGATACGCACAATAAAAGCTGAGATACGGGAGTCAACGAATGGTCGCACGAAACTACAAAAAAAAATTATGATATTTTGAATCGCGTGATATCTTTGGTGTTTTACGCACGAGTTCCATCACATTTTATACACATTAAGAAACGTGCGTGCTACTTTAATGCTTAGTGGAATTATGTAATTGTGATTTATACAAAAAAAAAAGAATGCTTACTGCGAAATAATTTTACACGCTCGTTGAAGTAAGATGAATTCTGCAAGCTCGAGTCCAATTAATTTATTCAAAATGCTTCGATTACTTTTTTTTACGATGTATTATCGATAATGAATTGTATATAGATTTTAATAATGAATTTTTCACTGCTGTAGTAGCGGTAGAATTGATAGTCTAATATTAAGGCTGCGATCATGAGTCCAAAAAAGCGATATTTCTCACTCGTAATTTTTAATCTATTTTAAAAGTATATTGCCCAAAAGTATGCACGTCTTGATACCAAAATGTCCTCGCGTTTTAAGTAACGTAGCCTTTACTTTTAACCCCAAAAGTATATGTATTATTAATAATATATATTAATTTCAACCGTCTAATTTTTTGATACCATATAAACGTATGGTTAATCATTTATGTAAATTTTAGTTTTATTATTTTTTATTATTATTATTATATTATTTTTAATATGCGCTTTATATAAAGAACTGCGTTATTATAATATTTAAGTGATGGATTATATTTGTATGTCATTTACTTTTGTCGGTCCAATTGAATGATGAATAAATTTAATACTTTGTATGTTTTCTCACTGGTTTCATTTATATTCTCAAAGTCATATGTAGAATCAGATTCCTACGCCGCATTCGTTTCTATCGATATTTAGAGCATTCAGAACCATAATATAGTAAGTGCATTTTTGTAATTTAACAAGTGCCCATCAAAATCCTGATTTTTTTTCAAATTATATGTTTATTGAAATATTAATATCAATTAATTAAGTTACATAATTGACGAATATTATATTCGAGTACTAATTGCAGAGATAAAATTAATCAACTCACTTGTCCTTCATTGAGCAATAATGGTAAATGACCCATGTATATAGTTTTGGACGTTAAAAAATCGGTACCCTAAAATATGATTGGAATTAAATTTTGCCAATTTTCATTCCAATGTTTGTTTCGGGAGCCGTTGAGTTTAACGTTTTAAACTTTGTACAAAGGTCTATTACTACTCAACGATGAGCACGGAGTTTGAGTTTTGTCTAAAAATAAGTATTTTTGTAATTATAAATAATTAGGCTTTTTTACTTACTGTGACCCAGGATGTGCGTACATTTACACTGGTTGCGCAGATACTTCAACTTACAGATAGCGTAAATGTCGCGCATCCTTGGCCGGTGGTAAGTAAAAAAGCCTAATTATTTTTGGACTCTATTAACACGTAACAATGTATAAGCGTTTTCTTTCCCACAGAACTATCGCATTTTCCGTTATTTTTTTATATTTTATTTAATGTATTTTATAGAATAATTCAATCATTATATTGTTCAGTAAGTTGTAGTTCTTTAAAGCCTACAAAATGAGATTATTACCGATAAAGCTACTAAATTGATATTTTTATGCTTTAATGGCAATTAAAATATTAAAATTTATAAAATATATATGTACACCAACGTTCATTAATTCTTTTCGCGCGCTTTAAACGAATTAATGTGCGTTGGGTATGCATACTATCCATATACGGGTCGTACAGCCCTTGACGCGTTAAAGGGCCTAATATGGTTTCGAAATTATTTTATAGCTTTTTATGGCAGACAATCTTCCCAACAACTCTAATTTACTCAATTGCAAATTGCAGAATATTACATTGCAGGTCGCAAGAAACCGAGTAAAATAATCTTCCGAATAAAAAATATCGATATTATAGTAACAAAATTATGCAATAAACGCATCTTCCTCAAAATTTATCCGTGAGATCTACCTAGCAGTGAATTTTAGCTCGAGAAAGCTGCGAAGAAAACGTATCTATAATTTTATCCCGCCATTAAAGCTCATTGATGAATTGGCGAGATAAAACGAAAACTAACAACGGGATATTAAAAAAACCTTTTGTCAAAAATGTTATATTAAATAATTTATTAGGCCCTGTAGGAATGAGAATATAATATTTCTAGAAATGTCTATGTAAAAACTTAATTATTAAAATAACTTTTTTTTAACTTTAAAGTATAAGTAAAAAATGCATCACTTATTCAACTGACTATATCTATATTCACATTATAAATATCAATGATAATCAAATCCCATAGAAAATTAGCTAACGTTTTATATATATATTATTTTCTTTTTTTTGTTCGCATTTTATTTTTTTTGCTTTTGTAAAAGACAAGTTCTGGTTTTACATGCATTTGAAACGCTAACCAATTGTCGACTATAATTCTATCTCATATTTCTACTATCAGTCACTGTTATATTTAACAAAGTACGTATTCTCTAATTAAATCGCTCATAATTATTATTATAATAATCTAACAATTATACATTATAATATATATTCCTACAACTGTACATTTCATCTCACTGAAAATAAAGCTAATAAGTACACCCTGGTCGGCACAATCTGCTGCAAGCGCGATTGTGTAGAGCATATGTGGTAAAATTGCAGCAGACTATTACGACAGGCAAAGTAGAAACAAGAGTACACATAATGCAAGTACGCGTGCAGTAGAAACTTGCAGTAGGTACTTTGCAGTAGAATCGCGATAGACTAACAAACAGCCGCTAAAGTTCAATCGAGGAGTACACATAACGAATATAGATTCCAAAAACGAGGTACCCCTCGTAGCCGTCAAAATGGTCATCGCCGAAATCCGAAAAGCTGTCTTGCTCAAGAGACTGGTCCTTTATCTCCTCAATGTGACATTTTTAGTCACACGAAAGCGAATTTGTAAATGCTGCAAAGATGCTGCAAAGAGTTTAGCGTAATCGTCTACTGCAATTTTTACGCATATCTGCTAAACTCACGATTGTTAAATATTAGTTCCATTATGCACTTTAGCTGCTGAAAATCTGTCACAGTTTTGCTGCAATGTGCCTGGCTTAATCATCTGCTGTGTTGCTGCATAAACCAGTGCAAAAATAATATAACTTACTTAACTGCACTTTAGCTGCTACAAGTCTGCCGCATGTCTGCTGCAAAGTGTCTGATACAATCGTCAGCCGGTAGTGACATAATAGAATGACGAATCAGACAACGTAAGTTCTGCTGCAATTACCATAACTAACAGAGTAATTGCAACATTTGCAGTAGAATTGCAACAGAAATGCGATGGGCTTGCTACCAAGGACATTTCATTATTAAGACGTTAAAAAAATTAAGGTTCTTGATGGATATCGTGGATTGAAACATCGTCAACGTGAATCTCGAACAACTTCATTTCAGCTTCGTTATTGAATTTGGAATCTTCGAGGTAGCAGTAACGAATAGTGTTAGATGCCGATCGGAATATCGTGAAAAAAGTCAGCGACATCATCAAAGACGCGATCGTTACTATAACCGTAGCAGTAGTTTTTGCCCCATTTGATAAATCTGGCGTGAGAAAAACGCAGTATCCGAATATAGAAAAATATGACAAAGTCGGTAGGAGAAGTGTCCCGAGGACTATCACGTATTCGCTGACCTAAAAAGAAAAAAAAATGATAATGAAAATGACCACTTGGCTTCTTCTTGACTTTACTACGTTACTATGAAGGAAACTTTATGATTTTACAAAGTTGTCCACTTAAAATTTAATAAAAAATATGAAAAAATACTTTAAGGCTAGTAATACTCTGTGCCTTTATATTGGTTTAAAGTAATATTAGTAAGTGTTATTACTCACGGTATTCATTGTCAAATATGACACAGGATGTTTCATATGCAGAATGTAAGATTCTTTTGCAGATTTATAAAACGTGTTTCCATGTATGGCACACATGGTCATAGCATCAAAGGAGAATTTCAAAAGTATGGTCAACCAAGCAAGAATTAAAATAGGCTGTTTGTATATTTCTTTCAGTCTTTCAAGCCCATGTTTCCAAATTATGTAGAACATTGGAATTACAGTCAACGGCGACGATGCGTAAGCTAATGTTCCTATATGATGGCTGTAATATTTAAAAAATTAATTTACAGTTTAGGGTAATATAAATCATTTGTATTTGATACATAAAACCAACGAATATACCCTGTTGAAATATATATATATCCATATGAATTCTATATGGACTTCCACATGGATTGATCCATGTGTTAAATGCATTTTAATACCTCGAATGCTCCTTTTTGGTAGAACCATTTGGTTGATATAACTATATATAAAGGTACATTCTGAGTACAGTTGAGGTACCGCCGAGGTGTTAAAAAGCATTTTTAAATAATCTGTAGAAAAAAACCCTTATCCACATGTAAATCTATATGAATTTCTATTTCGAAGTCAATATGGGAATTGAACAGAAATCCATATGACGACTTCGGACTAATTTCTATGTGGACTTCTATATGGAATTGATCTGTATGGAAATCCACATAGAATCCATATGGATATTTTCAGCAGGAAAATTAATGATTAATGATATAAATTATTACTTAGTTATCATTATGAAACATTTTAGAACTATCTTCTTTGGAATGGAATTCTTATCCTTCGCTTGATACCAAGTAGCGAAAGTGGCTGTTAAAACCATTCTTCCTAATCCCATGATGAACCAAGTGGCCCATAAGAAGCAAAATAAATTGACTATATGAAACAAGTAAATGTACACAGGAACTATTGCGGTTTCATAATTAATTAGATCACCCAATAATTTCCTATGAATTTCTGAAGAGATAAGTTCTTCCGTTTCATTCCCGGAAGACGTGGCATTCATATTTTCTAAAGTATATTCTGGTATACTGATACTTATCAAGTACATATAGATGCGCGATGCAATGGCAGCTACTTGTAGCTGTAAGCTGAATTGTATAATTGCCAAAATTAAAGTTGACGGGAAAAAAAACATGGCTCTGAGAAAAATAATTACGTGTTATCGAATATTAAGTAAATTTGAAATCAATTTCATTTATACGGACTCAATAATTTGATGTACTCACTTGCAAGACTCCTTAATGATTTTGCAGACTGTTTTAATTCCTGATTTTATGAATGCATATATAAACAATCCATAGAGTATTGCAATCGCAACAGCAAATATATAAACACAGGGATATAAGGTTTCCAAACAAGTTGCGTAAATTATCAAACTATACATTAGGACAAGCATGGTAAACGATAAAACAATAGTGATGATTACGAAGGCTTTTGTGGTCCATCGGAACAAAATGATGAATATTAATAATAGTAGCCCAGACCAAGCGATGAACCCAAGGATAACGTACCTGAAAGTTATTTTCATTTATAAAATATTACATTACGAAACATTGCGCAGTAGACATTCATAAACTTTATATTGACGATTGAAATGCGGTTCTGATACTTTTTTATCAAATCTGATTAAGCATTTACAAGAAGAAATAAATATAAGAAATTTTAATTATTAAAAGCAAAATTGACAATGATTGGATATTAAAATTCTTAGTCTCGGTTGTAGTACGCTCTATAAATAAAAAAAATTTAAACTTACTTAGCTTCATTTATATATTTACTAAAGAATTGCATTATCAAGTCATACTGAATATACATAAAATGGTTTGGGTGATAGAAATGTTCTGAATTGCCAGTAAAAATAGCTGAAAATAGCATAACAAACATTAGTCGTATATGTTAATTATTACGTAAATTATGAACTGCTATATTTTTACCGTAGATTAAAATTGCGATCCAAAACATAATAAACACGCCAAAGCATATACTGATTGAAAAGTCTGTGGTGACTCGCTTTACTTCTAATGGTCCGGTCCATGATGACAACTGTTTTGGTTTTACATCTGCTTTACATATATGATTATCAGATTATTTAGTCAATATAAAATAACATATTTTGATGTTCTTTATAATGCCCGGTTTTTTATCTACGCATATCTTGGATACGACGAAATATAAATTATATATTGAAGATTCAAATAAAAATACGACCGCTCGTTCAAAATCCCAATTTTAATGAGTTTCCTCATTGTATTTACAAACAATTACGATAAAAACCTGCATAAATAATGTTTTTAACGCAAAATTTTATTTCTCTACAAAATAATTAATGGCGCAAAGAAGCTGATTTTTTTCTTCATTCAATATATATTTTTCTTTTTGTTTATGTATTAAATATCAAATAAAATTACAGTTCCGTCGACATTCAAATTTCAATGATTTTTCCATTGAATTGCATACGAAGTATTACGGCTTATAAGATGAAACTTGCGTAAAATACATAACAAAAGCTTGTATAGGAATAACTTTTTCAGTACGAAATATTATTTCTTTAATGAGAATCAGTGGCGTAAAGAAATCTATCATTTTCCTCATTTACTATATCACGGAGAGAATTATTCTTTAATGAGAATCAGTGGCGTAAAGAAATCTATCATTTTCCTCATTTACTATATCACGGAGAGAATTAAACATCACTGAGTTTTGTCTCGCGCATTACTGGTTGTTCTAGTAATGGAAAACTAGTCCGGACATGAACCAGTTATTTCCTCGCATTAACCAGTGATGTCCGCGCATCACTGAGTAGTGTGCAGGAAATTACACGACAGACGCTTACCAATGCTGTGACTGAAGCTATCCAGTGCTGCCTCGGACATTACTGAGTGATGTGAGCGGCGCAACTTACTCTTTGAGATTCGTTGACAACGTTCTCGTCGCAGAAGCTCAACAACAAGTTTGCTTTTTGCGGTGTCTGTTAAAGAAAAACAACCCTTGAATGATTTACTAATATTATTCTGAATACTATACTATTTCGCTATTGCAATCGTAACTATAAGTATTAATGTCTTTTAATGTATCGATGCCGGAAGACATAGCAGTACTTCACAGTAAAATGGATTACTTGTTTTAAGAAGAACATTTTCTTAAAATAAGATGCAACAAATTTAAGAACATTTATTCTTATTTCAAGACATGCTGATTTACTATACTTTATTTCCATTTATTTTCTTATTTCAAAAATATCGTACGGTCTTGGTCTCGCGTAGCTCTACAAACCTCACCGAAGTCAAGAGTTTTGTGATTTTTGTGGCGACCACGAGATCGCGCGAAATAAGTAAATTTTATTACTTAATATAAGTAACTACGTTTCTTACTTTATTATTTTAGAAAAGTTTCTTATTTTAAGTAATTTATTTTTCATAAAATAAGTAATTCATTTTTATTTTAAGTACAGATTTCTTACAATAAGTAAAATACGCGATTTCGTTACTTGTTTTAAAAACAAAAAAATTTAAGATGCAACATAAAAAATTCCTCTTACTGTATAATAACCTAACCTCTCTTTCTGACCTTAATTATGGTATTCTCTACTCTCTCTTTATGCACCTAGAAGGTAGTACAAAAATATTGACGACAAATTTGAATTAATAATTAAAGGTTGGTTTAATGTTGTTACATATAGGTGTGATTTTATTGTTCCAAGGTAGTTGGTAATTAGTAAAATAAAAACTCTGTTGATCTCGTAAAACTATCCTTAATAATGCCGTGGAAGCGACGTTTCGGAAGTTATTTTACTCCCCTCTTCAATACTATATAAAATATACAAAAATTTATTACAAAAATTATAATAATATTTACACAAAACGAATAATATAACACATAACAAATAGTCTCGAATAGACGACAGAGCAACCAACATCAAAACTGATGTGAACATGGCAACCTCTAAAAATTTTTTTAAAAATAATAATTACTAACAATTACATAAAAAGTGTGCCAGCTCTCCATCGCTAAGACAACCAGTAATGCGCGAGACAGCACTCAATAATGTTTAATTCTCTCCATGTACATTGAGATCTCGATTCTGTAAAGTCCTCGGGACCGAATTCACAAAATCGAGGCCCAATATCGCCTGGCGCTACCATACTTCCACCAGTCGTGCAAATCCCCACCATGCGGTGTCTACTACGCACGCTGAGTGCAGGTGCTTCTCCCCCGCCATACCGCAGATGCCGCCGCGATAACCCGCGCCGTCAATTGTACTGGCGCGCCGGTGGGGAAAAAACTTACAAAATCAAGGTTACACAAATTCAAGATCCCACTGTATATATTTTCCCTGATCACATTGTTTATGAAGCGGTAGTAGATCGAGTGAATCTACAAAAAAGCGCAGCTTACCAATATTTGCGTGTGTCATTTTGCAGATATCTAAAGCAATAATAGATAACAAACGTGCAAGAAAGACGAAAATAATATCACAGTGTCTTAATAATCAGTTGAAGCTGCAGCGGTGTGCAGCGTGCACAAATGTTTCGATAACATTTAAACTAAACCCGGCTATAATATGGTGCAGGGTTAGCACTGTGGATGCTATTATTAAACATATTAACAATACTTCAGATACTAAAACACTTTTTTAAACTCGCTCGTTTGATCGCACTATTTCATTTCAGTCCGCGCGCCACGGAGATTGGATTGAGACTGAGCTCGAAGAGTTTTTGCCGGTGCGTCGAATGTATAGTCTGTACATATGCAACGAAGGATGGGAAATCCCAGACGCTTATAGCACGGGTTATCCCAACACCGTGTCTGAGTTCTAAAGATTTTAAATGCGCGAACCGGTTTATTGACATCGCTTGTTTTGTATGAGGTAAACATAAGGCTTATATATCCTAATAATATATATCCTAATATATATATATATATATATATATATATATATATATATATATATATATATATATATATATATATATATATATATATATATATATATATATATATATATATACCCACAACAGTCTCATACAATATTTTATAGCACAACAACCTCAAAATCAACAATAAAGTTGGCATTTTGAGGTTAGTGTGCTATAAAAAATATAAAATAAAATAAAACTAATATATATATATATATATATATATATATATATATATATATATATATATATATATATATATATATATATATATATATATATATTTAGTTTTATTTTATATTATATTTTTTATAGCACACTAACCTCAAAATGCCAACTTTATTGTTGATTTTGAGGTTGTTGTGCTATAAAATATTGTATGAGACTGTTGTGGGAGGTGTTTTTCTACCTTGCTCGATTTTCTCACTCGCTTCGCTCGTGCGAAAACCCCCGAGCAAGGTAGAAAACCATCTCCCACAACAGTGTCATAATATACTATTTTATTTTAATGAACGGGAGTTACCCCTTTACAAAAAGAAGCCGCATGAGGCTTTACAACAATATATTCGCAAGATATCCTTATGACTAGTATAAATTTTAATTTATACAAAAGTTTCACTTTTTAATTTTTAATGCTTAGTATAGAAGCTTAAAATAGTCTCTTTTATTTTATTCTTAAAAGACGAGATACTCGTGAAGCTTGATAAATCCAACTTTAAAGAATGCCATACTCTATGTAATCTAAATACAGAGCTGCTAAAAATAGAATCTAATGAACATGTAACTTCCTTAAGTTGACGAACATACCGAACTGAATAATTTATTGATCTATACTCAAATAGCTTAGCTATAAGAGAATGATTAACATTGAAATGCAAGATTTTATATACAAACATGACATCTTTAATACTATGTAGACTTTATCGTATGTAACCCTGTCGAAAACATCCAGCTGGAAATCCAACTAAAATCCAGCTGGAATCCATTTGGATTTGGATGGATTCCAGGTGGATTTGGCTGGATTACAATTGGATATCTAGCTAGATATCCAGTTGGAATCTAGGCCTAATTCAGATGGATTTCCAGGTTAATTTTTAGTTATATACAAATGGATTTCAAGCTAGATATCCACATTGATTAAGATAAAATCCAGTCCGATTTCCAGCTCGATTTTCAGTTTAATCGAATGAATTTTAGGTAAATTTTTGGTTATTATATAGAAATGGATTTCAAGCTGGATTTCTGGGTGAATTAGGATGGAATCCAGTCGGACTTACAGCTTGATTTTCAGCGGGAATCCAGGCTTAATCGAATCGGTTTTCCAGGTAAATTTATGGTAATATAGGAATTCATTTCAAGCCGGATTTTCAGAAGGATTAGGATAATGTCCAGTCGGATTTCCAACTCTATTTCCAGCTGAAATCCTGGCATAATCGAATTGGATTTCCAGGTAAATTTATGGTTGTATAAAAATGGATTTCAATTTGGATTTCTAGGTGGATGAGCATGTAATGCAGTCGGATCTCCAGCTAGATTTCTAGTTTGAATGCATGCTGAATCCAAATGGATTTTCCAAATGAGTTAATGGATTAGAATTTAGGTCAAAATATTTTAAACGAAAATCTTACATCTCACGAAAATAAATCTTTTTCTTGATATACTATTTCTCTGGGAGATAATAATTTAAATTTTATCAAGATTTTAACACAACAGGCTTTTATGATAATTTTTTATCACTCAGCGGGATAAATATAGCTCCTTCAAGTATATGTACTTTAAACGTTAAAACTAACATTTCCCCAACAGACTTTCAGCGAATTTCATTATTTCATTATTAACGTTTTTTTTATCTAATTCCAATAGATTGAATTTTAGGCGAGCGGGAGATTGCGAAACAGGTACTTAGAAAACGATACAGTTAACAACGTCGTTGTATAGAATAATTTTGGACATTTCTTATGCTTTTAGTATACTGAAATCAACTCCATAAAGTTGTGTTCGGTTAAATCATGGCAACCATAAAAAAATTAATGTAAAAATTCGAAAGCTTACATTTTGCAAAAACTATCTATCCAATTTTTTAGTTATTAATAAATCAACATTCAGTTATGTGATTTATATTACATAACTAATATTTGTTATATTTTCACTATCAATATTTATCCAATGTATATAAATAATATAATTTATACTTATAAATATTGATTTCATAAAGTAGATCAGATATTATTCATAAATTTAGCTTTCTAAATTTATTAGAAGAATTGTTTCAGCACATAATATCACTTCTAAAAATAAATACGAAAAACAAAAAGTGCATCGACCAATTATAAATTATATTTCCCGAATTTTTACCGATACACACACGTGCACACACTAACACACACTTGCACACACACACACGGACGCACGCATACACGTACATTATTCGGAAGCAAAGTAATGCCATTACAAGGGTCACTTAATAGGTTACAAGCCTACAGTGTTTGTGTTACCCATGCACTAATACCTATATTGTTCTTGTCATAAAGAATTACACCACATGCTTATATATCAAAATATTAGTTTTTAAAGTCACCTTTCATCTACAAATTTTATTAAAAAAATGCAAACTCGCTGCGGATCATTATTTAATTATCCCAACATTTCGGATGTCTTATCTATACATCCCTTATCAAGGGCTAAAAAAGAAATTATTATTATTATTATTACAGTGGCCAGACATTAATGGTTAGCAGTGATAAGGCTTAAAAGATCCCTGGTAAAAAATTGACCATCATTTATGGCCTGTTCGCTATCTATTGACCAACTTCCGTGGTCAATTTGTAGCCGACATTTACACCATAAGTTGACCATAATATGAGTAAAGATAAATGTACTATAACCTCAAATACATGTATAAAAGTTTAAATTCGCACAATGTTTTTTGGTTTAAACGAATTTACAATATAAAATTTAGATTACTGATGCGAGGAGATATATAAGCGAAGTTGCAGTATTTTCATACATTCTAGAAATTTTAACTCTGATTCTATACGTCAAATATATGCCCATGATGCTCAGTATAGTATAGTATAAGTCCATGCGCACGCGAAAGGCGTCGGGCGCTTATAGGTTGTTTGTACGCTAAGAGCATATAAGAACATAAGACGCAAGAATAACATTGATTAGTATATATATATATATATATATATATATAGGTACACCAGAAACATACAGATACAAGAGAAATAAGTTTGTATTCATCTTATTTATCGTATATACAATAAGCATAAACATTAGAATAACATTGTTTGGTATATATATATATATATATATATATATATATATATATATATATATATATATATATATATATATATATATATATATATATATATATATATATATATATGCTTATGTGTCCCAACACGCATGCAGACATGCATACATTCACGGTGTGTTGACAGCTTGAAGTCTAGGGAGAGAGCAGACCCTTATCTGTTTGAAACATATAAAGAAAAACTTAGTTTTGCGTTGTGAACAGTTTAGCAGATTGTGCTTAAAAGGTTGAGCAGGATTGCTGAGTAAAATGTGCCCAATAGAATCAAGTAAATGTTACTTAACCACTAAATAAATTTTTACTTAAGTCGTTGAGCTAGAGCAGTTCGACAAATTCAACGCAAATAAATAAGCAGTATTTGTTCCAATTTATGTATTTATTTGTTAATTAATATATATTTATTAATACAGACGATTAAATTAAACTAAAATTTACCGTACATATCTTAAAAGAAATATAAGAAAAAATATTTGTAGATTAGGTTTGAATATTTTCAGCATATAGGCTCGGTGTGAAACATACTAGAATAATTTTTTAATTATTTGTTCTCTTTTAAATATCTAATTCGTATTGAATTATTTTAGGATCATTAAATTTTATTTATAAATAATTCTATAAATTACACCATCTTTTGGCCATAAACCGTCGGCCATAAGTTGGGTTATTGACCATAATATAGGCCATAAATTGACCACACACCATAAAATTAGGCATTATATGGCGAATAGTTAGTCAACGTTTCTACCAGGGATCGCAGTTCCTATATCCGATGTGGTCTTGTTACGAGCAGCATAATCACCGTAGCCACCATTCATGGTTGATGGGATTATATAGTCCATAGCCTTGTTCACAGAATCACGCCATTTCTCTCTATTCTTTGCAAGGTTAATCCAGTTTTCCTAATAGTGTCCTATGTCTCGCAAGTCGGCCCTGACATTGTCTTTCCATCTTCGTCTTGGTCTACCCGCAGGCCTTGTGTCTTCTGGTTTTCCTACTAGTATTCTAAGTGCTGTCCTATCATTCCATCCTCGCTACATGCCCGGCCCATCCCAGTCTGCGAGATTTAATAACTCCGGTAATATTCGCTTTTCCGTATAACTCGTTTATTTCCCTATTGTGTAAGATTCTCCATTCTCCAGTTAACTCATCAATTTTGCCTCCAAATATCCTTCTCATAACTTTGTTCTCTAATACTCTGAATCTATCCTCCTCCCGCTTAGTTAGTGCCCATGTCTCACATCCGTATAGGACTACTGGCATAATAATTTTCTTACATATCTCTAATTTTGTCTTCTGTAATAGTAGTCGCGATTTTAGTTATTTACTCTCTGAATAAGGGCATGCATTTACGGAATGCAGTCTTTTCTTAATTTCTTTATGCGTCTCATTTTTGGAGTCAATTACAGTGTCGAGGTATTTAAATTCTTCTACTATTTTAAAGGTTTTATCTAACACCTTCAGGTCGCTATACTCAGTCACGGATGACGTTCTGTCAGTCACCATGTATTCCCTTTTCTTTTCGTTAATTTTTAGACCTACTTCTTTTGCCGTTTTTATTAGTATTTCGACGTTTTTTATTATGGTTTCCCTGTTCTATTATATCTATATCATCTGCATAGGCTAGCAATTGCGTTAAGAAACCATTCAGTATTACTCCTTCCCCGCTTTCTTGTACGGCCCTAACAATGTATTCTAGTACTAGCTTAAACAGAAGTGTTGATAGCCCATCCCCTTGTTTTAATCCGTGCATTTCGAATGGTTCTGATAGGCTATTTCCTGCGCGAATTATGCCTCTGCTATTATCTAGACACATTTTTATTAAATTAACTAGTTTTTTTTTCATCTTTAGTAGTATTAAGACGTGGTAGATTTTAGCCCTTATAATCGAGTCGTATGCTTTTTTAAAATCAATAAATAATCGATGTACTGTTTTGCTATATTCCGATTTCCTTTCTAAGAGTCGCCTAACTGTGAACATCTGGTCGTTAGTCGACCTATTTCGACGAAATCCACACTGATAATCCCCAAGGATTTCTTCCGCGAGGGGAGTGAGTCTCACTAGTAGTTCGTTGGACAATATCTTATAACATGTACATATCAGAGAAATCCCCCTGAAATTATTGAAATTTGTTTTATGCCCTTTCTTGTGAATCGGGATTATGATTGAGTCTCTCCATTCCCTAGGCATAATTTCCCTTTTCCATATGGTAAGTATAAGAGTGTCAATTATATCAATAAGTGGTCTTCCCCCCTCTTTAAATAGTTCCGCTAGTAATTGATCTACACCCAGGGATCTGCTATTTTTTAGCTTTTTGATTGCCGCGTATATTTCGTTAAAGGTGGGTTGCTCGATGTGTGGTTCAGCAGTGTGGATTTCGCTGAAGTCTGAGACGGATTGTTGTTTGTGTACATTTAGGAGCTCATCAAAGTAGTTTCTCCATCTGCTTAGTATCCCTGCTGTATCGGTTATTAGGTTCCCTTGTTCGTCCCTTAAAAAGTCAGAATTGTTCTGTGTTCCTTTTCTGATCAATTTAATCCCTGCGAACATTTCACGAATATTGTTTTTGTTATTGTTTTCCTGAATAGCCGAAATTTTCTTATTTTCCCATTCCATCTTTTTCTTTCGGAAAACCCGTTTGGCCTGTTCTCTTATTCTACGGTACTGCCTAAGCGTTAATATTGTGTTATTAATAATATTAAGCGCTGTCGCTTGCTGCCTTTTGTCTTTCCATTCCTCGCATTCTTCATCAAGCCACGGTTTATGTTTGTGCTTTTTCCGCTTCCCTAATACTATTTTAACAGCTTGATTAATTGAATTTTTAATATTGTTCCAGGTTGTCTCGATGTTATCCCTATCTTCCTTATTGTCTATACTATCTAGTCTGTCTTTTAGTTCTTCCCTGTATCTGGAGGAGGTGTCGTAATTTTGTAGTCTTTGTAAGTTAAACTCAGTTGTTAAGCAGGCTTTATTCTCATTTTGGTTAACTAGTATACGAGCCCTGATTTTGGCTACCACCAAAAAGTGGTCGATGTCGCAATCTGCGCCACGATAAGTTCTGACATCAAGGATGTTTGCATGGCGTCCTTTATCAATTAAGACGTAGTCAATTTGGTTAAGTATCTTTTTATCTGGTGATATCCAGGTTTCTTTGTGTTGCTCCTTATGAATAAAGTACGTACTTTTAACTATTAGATTTCTAGATGTGGCCAAGTTAACTAATCTTATTCCATTGTCGTTACTGACGTCGTGCAAACTTTCCTTCTCTATGGTCGGCCTATAACCCTCCTCTTTTCCGATTTTCGCGTTAAAGTCTCCTAGCAGTACCTTTGCATGGTATGTTGAAAGCCTATCAAATACAAAAAGGAGTTCTTTATGTCATCGTCCGCGTTCTCTATTGGGCAGTGAACATTGATGAATATGAATTTATACCACTTGCTTTGAATAGTGAGGATGCCTAAACAATCGTTGACAAAGCTACGATCGGTTATCGCATTTATCAGCTTGTTCTTAATTAGAAAGCCTATTCCAACTATTCCAAGCTGTCCCGCCTTTTGTAATCCACCATTTTATAGTGTATATTTATTGATTCGATGCTGTACCGTGCCCTACCTCTTAACATCCTCTCTCCTAACTTCCTGTACAGCTACAATGTCGAGGTCGCATCTATCTGCTTCCCTAGAGAGTATTTCTAACTGCCAATCGTTAACTAAACTGAGCACATTCCACAAAAAACAGTGATCAATGAAACTGATAATAGTTCAGTCATCGACAGAAACAAAATTCGAAGAGAGAAATCAAAAGCACGATCGAACTCGCAGATGAGATTAATTCTAAGCGTTTTCGTAGGGTGGTTAAAGAGGAACACATCTCTCTCATCCGTCAACCAGAGTCAGAGTATATTAGCCACGTAGTTCCCCGATCAGGTTCTGAAAAACACGTAAGCGAAGCTATTATTTTAAGACTCGAAGAAATGAATATTTCTTTTGATGAATGGGATGTTGTTGGATGTGATGGTACGGCAACCAACACAGGTTGGAAAAATGGTATAATTCGGAAGTTGGAAGTGCATTTAAAACGACCTATTCAGTGGGTTGTGTGCTTATTACACTTCAACGAATTACCATTTAAGCACTTCTTTGAACATTTTGATGGAATGACTTTTGGACCAAACTCCTTTTCTGGTCCAATTGGAAAATCACTTCAAAAATGTTATAAATTACCTATTGTCGATTTTTAAACTATTGATTGCGTTATTCCTAGCATAGAAAAAGATGATCTTAGTAAAGATCAAAGATATCTTCTAAATATATGTTTAGCAATTAAATCTCGAGAATGTTAACCTGATTTAGCCGTTTCGCAACCAGGTTCATTGTGTCATTCTCGGTGGTTAACTATCGCAAATAACATTCTTGGATTATACGTATCTACTATAAATCCTTCTACTGAGCGCAAACAACTCGTAGAGATTATTTTGACATCATACATGCCCACATGGTTTTCTATTAAAAAAGAGAATTCAATTATACAAGGCCCAAAGCACTGATTGAAAGCCATTGAAATGACAAGCTACTTGTCTAAGAATCTCCGTCAAAGTGTTGATCCTGTCATTCATGAAATGCATTTTTTGCACACCCAGAAAATATTCTTTTAACAATGGCGATGGATGAACGAGAAGATGTGAGAAAAATTGGACTAGAGAGATTCCTTGCAGCAAGAGAGTTGCCTATGAACAGCAAAACAGAAGTCCGTACATTTATAGTGCCAATATTAAACTTTACAGCTGTAGATTACATTGAGACGATAGATTGGAACTCAGTAAGATAATTTTCGCCACCTTTTTTCAGAAAAATTAAAGCCGATGATATATCAATCTTGATAGAATCGCAAACTATGTCAGAATGGGAAATATGAGGTTTTCTCTGTCATACACAATCTGTAGAACGCTGCATAAAATTGGTAACACAGGCTGCAGATAGTTGAGTATAGGGCGGCGATGGAACTCGATGTGCAGCTACCTTCTCGTGGTGAGTTCTCAGTCGTTTTTAAATTTTTTTTAAACGAGCCAAGAGCTGCACTCAAATAAGTTATTAAGAAACAGATGCGGGAGCGTAAAATATGAATCTTATAAATACAAAACTTCAACCTCAATGCGCAATAGTCAGACGATGACTAAGAAAAAAATTTTTTCTTGCTTTGTATTTGTAATAAATAGTAACAACTTTTGCGCACTATTTCGTTCCAAAATTCAACAAAAACGTTTTTTCGACCCACCCTAACTCATAGCTATTTAATGCGTCAGTGTTCACCTTCGGATCCTTACTAGTAATTCTAGCTTAGCGAATCTTTCCTTTATTTCATCTAATTGTTGCTGAACATTGTTTATCGCATTGTGTGAGGGAGGATCACTCTGCGATTCGAGAAATCCGGGTTCTATTTGTTCTTCTACTTATAAAATTAATAATCCTTATGAGTTTTAGATCGAAAAGAGTTTTCAAATGTACAGGACAGTACCGAAAGTACTCAAAGTTTCTTGAAAAAATACCATATTGGTTGGCAATGACAATAGATTGTCAAGCGTAAGATGAAAATTTAGAGGTTTTACATCGGTAAACATAAAATGATTATTAAGTATTTATAGTTAAAAAATTGAAATTGCAGAATGACGATAAAAGGCAATTCTAAAAAAACTACTGATCGTTTGAACAGATTATAAGACATGATTAATCTGCATAATATGGCTTCCTAAAAGCTACTGGATATGAGACATAATGTTAGTATATAAAAGATGTCAAGAAAAGATTTTTTTGTTCTAATTTGAAGTAAAAAGATTAAAAAAAAATATTTTCTAAACTCTTACAAGGAGAGTGCACGACCTCCGGGAAACGAAATTCGGTCAGACTTTGGGAGGTGGTTTCTGGTACCTAGAAATGAAGCCCACTACTCGTAGTACTTGAATGGGCTTTTCTATATGAGACATAAGCCATTGTACCCCAAAAACCCGTAGATTTAGTGAAAAATGGTACCACTTCTTCATATGATAACTCTACCAGCCTTAATGCTAGAATAATTGTACACAAGTTGACAGAACTAGACGAAAAGAGCTTTATTTTGCACTTTATATCCTATAAAAATATCAATCTGGTCCAAAGTATTAAGTAATATGGTGACTTAAAATGCTTATTCATTCGAGCAAATTTTACTCTGTTCAATTCGTTGATTTTTTGTGTATTTTCAGTACGCAACTTCAATCGTTAATAACTTTGGATCAGATCAATATTTGTATACGATACAAAGCGCAAAGTAAAGCTCTTTTCGTCTAGTTTTATCATCTTTTGTTTCATTTATCTAACATTAAAGATTGAAGAGTTATGATATGAAGAAGAGGTACCATTTTTCACTAAACTAACGGGTATTTGGGGTACAATCCATTACCGTTATTACTTCTTCAAGAAAATTAATTTTTTATAATATGTTTAAACAAAGATAAAATTCATTATTTTTTGGAATTTATATATTTTTAAATTATGTGGTAGAACCAATAGATTGTTGGTAGGTCGGAATATTTGAATATTTACATTCAGTTACTTTTCCTTATACTTAAAAGAATAAGAGTAATATACGTTCTGCACATCAGTGGTCAAAATTCGCTCCAACGCGCATGCGCGTTTGACGGAATCACTCGGTTCCACACATTTTATCTATTTATTAATTAAATAGGATGGTACAATTAAAAAACGCAATTGCACAATTATGATTAGCATTAGTACAATTTTTTCACGTTTGGTACAATTAAAAAATGCATTATTTAACGAAATATCAACATTTCCTGTTGCGAAAAAAACGCAGAATTTGATTTTTTATTAAAAAACTTAAGCGGGTATAATTAAAAGTACGAACGTAGGAATAAAGTACAAATCGAAATACGTCGACTAGCATTTTTTTTATTAAAAAATACGCAAGTTCGCAAATTGGGGTGGGGTAGGTGAAAAAACGGTCATTTTTGACAGATTTTATTTCTTTGCAAATTAACTATAATTAACCAATCTTAACTTAATACGTCTCATTTTGTAGGCATTTTTAATGCCTACATTTTATATATACAATATTTTATATTTACAATATTTATAGAATCATAATTTTTTTCTTAAAATGCAAAAAACGGTTTCTTGGACTTTTTGATTTTTTAAAGTATGCGTTTCCCAAATTTTTGGGCGTCTCAAATGTATACATTTCAATGTTTATTGCTTTCTAAACCAGAAACTGCAACGATACAGAAAATAACATTTATTTTACAAAAGCCCCTGTATGGAGGATAACTCGACTGGACTAATATGCAATTTAAATTTTTGAAATTGAACTTTATTTCAGAAAGTTATAGCGTTCTAAAGTTTATTTTCGACATCACGATCATAATGACATCAATCGTGGCCACATCTCTTTCAATGTTCAAGATATAGATAAAATTCCAAAACTTTACAAAAGAAATATACCACGATCTATTCACACTGAAAAAAAAATTATTATTATTAAATAAAGTAAATATTTCTTAAATTTAGTAAATATTTATTGAATTGATGAATACCAGTCGAAACAGAAAAGATTTATTTGATAATAGTAAATATTTAATTATGTTTCGACTGGTATTCATCAATTCAATAAATATTTACTAAATTTAAGAAATATTTACTTTATTTAATAATAATAATTTTTTTGAATCGCACTAAGAAAAGATTTATTTGATAATAGTAAATATTTAATTATTAGTGCGATTCAAGGAAACGTTTACTTAGATTTAACAAATTTTTCTTTCAGTGCAAATATGATGTTAGATAAAAATGCTTTATAATCCAATTAAAAAAGGAAAAAATATGTATCAATTACTTGTTTGCAAGTAATGTAACTTGATATACAAAACCTGTTTAAGTTTTTATACAACTTAAATGTTTTTCATAATATATGCTATGCTTTTGCATATTGCGTAAGAATCGCATTTGTCGCATCTACTTCTACTTTTCAATCTAAGAAACTAAAATATAACTATAACATTTATCGGGGCTTCACAGCATACTATCATCATTTCTTTATAGGGAGATTGCAAAAAAAAATGCATAAGACATAAAAACGCTCCATTTTTTAAAATCACCTATTTAAATATTTTAATACTATTTAACAAATACTAGTTTACAAATTCCATTATCAAAATGGTATACAAATTATAATTTTTCTGTGCTATGTTATAGATAGATACAGATTCAATATTGCAAAAGTAAATGTTGTTATTATTAAATCATTTTTAAAAAATCACAAAATAATAATATTTTTAATATAACATTATCTTTCCAGATTTTTGTTATTTTCGTGCAATATAATGCAAGTCGCTAGAAGTGTAAAATAGTAAACGTCATATATAATAATACTTAATATCTACAAGAATAAGCACAACGATAAAGCTTAGAGATGTTGTGATATTCAGGGTGAAAAAGTGTCATTTAAATTGAATAATCTCTAATACCGCAGAAGATTGAATAATACCAAATTGTCTAAAAAATTTTCATGGCATTTCATCGAGTATTATTCAAGTATCGTTGTCCAATACAAAAATATTTTTGTGACATTTTATTATTTTTCTCAGACATCAAACAGCCTTATTACCTAAAAACTTACAGAAATATATATGTATATGAAACAAGTATTCAGTAAAAATTTCACTGACTTTTATCGTATAGTTTTGGAGTAATAAATGTTGAAAAAGAAAATTTATCACACTGTTTCATTTTCCCTGACCCCTGATATATCTTTATACGATGAATAGATCTTGAGATAATAAACTTCAAAGCTGACACTTGCTTATATGGTAAACGTATTCACTCTTTCGGTCCAACTCAAAAGCGTTCGTAAAACTTGTTCCGTGTGGGACTGATAAGGTATTTTGCATAAACATTTCTCAATCTCTAGTAGAAAATAAGCTAGTTTGGTTGGTTATGGGATTAATCTTTAGATAAATTTATTACCTAAAAATAAACTTATTTGTATCTAATTTCTAGTTATGAATCCGTTAAGATAATAAAGCGACATTGTATCGAAAACAAACTTTGAAGTAATAGGGAACGTGCAAGAATAAATCCATTAGGTCCGTCAAATAGAATATCGAAAAAGAATCGACACGTATTTTTATTTTGTCAAATAAATGATTATAAACAAAGATATGTCAGATTGAAAAGTCGCTATACGTTACGAAATCCCATCGTAGTATATCTATATATGCGGTGCTGTGATATCATGTGACATTTCAACCTACTTATACCTTTGTTTATAATCATTTATATGGAAAAAGAAAAAACACGTGTCGATTATTTTTCGATATTCTATCTGACGGACCTAATGGATTTTTTCATACAAGTTCCCTATTGTTTTACAATAAATACTTGAAGTAGTATCAACGAATATAGACTTGTATAGAAGAACGGTCCTGGGTTACGAATCGGGGGCCAAAACGTGGGTAACAAAACGGTTAGTTATGTTACCCAACCGCTTGGCGCCGCCAGGGATGATCTTCCTACTAAGCATGTGCACATGCGCTACCGACTTTAAGATAATATTTTTATTTCTTTTGTATTTTCGGTGAATGAAATAAATTATGCATGTAAAAATAAGTATTGTTCATTAAATAACCTTCCCCAAATATATAAATAGATAGGTAAAGGTTTAACGGCGTAATTAGAAAAATAATTCTTGCCGCGAAAATGCAGACGGTCATTTTCCGTCGCGACTTTCTTGCGTAAACAGCGGGTAGGGCTTTCTCAGTATCTGCGTAAGAGTACCTTTGTCTTGAAGATTTGTGTAGTTATTTTATTCTAATTTGTGCCTACAATGGGTGTAAGAGCTCGAAAAAGAAAACCCCTGATTTGACGTTTCATCGATTTCCTTCGGACGAAACAAGATTTCTTTTTGTTTTAAATAATTGCTCAAAATTAATTTACTACCAGATACTAATATTAATGTCATCGACAGGTAGATTAAAAATGTACCAATGTTAAATCTGAAATGCAGACATTGTGCAGATCAACAGAAACTCGTTTATTTTTCAGTACAATCAGGTAACATATAAATAAAATAAATGAAGACAGCTCTGTATTGGTGACTGAATTATGTGTGAAAATTTTGTTTTAATTAACGTTTGATATATATACTGCATGTGTGTTAATTATCTTTACAGTATTTAGAGTTTTATTGAAATATTATTTGTTGTATTTTTTTCTGATTTCATCGTAATTTATTATTAATAAAATGATTAACGTGTTTTCAATTTCATGAATTGTTTTGGATATTTTAATATAGAAAAGTGATGAGACTCGGTCGCGAGTAAACTAGGCGTGTATTTTTAAAATAATTGCCTGTTGATATCAATATTGACATTTTATTTATATAAATATTTATTTTTATTAAAATTAATATAATTAGATTTTCATGTATTCTATCTCTATATTTATTTCAATTTATTATTTTTTCATAACTTTTTTTAAATATAATTTGAATGAAATTTATTACATAGAATAGTTAAATAAATCGTGAAAAGGTTGCTTTTATTAATGGATTTATTAATTTACTTAGTATATTATCGTTTTATGCGATTTTATTTTTGTATAATGTTTATATATAAGAAAGAAATTGTTTTCATTTTTTAATTAAGACAAATTTAATGATCCTTTTTCCTTGCTATTTAAAGTTTGAAATTTACATCGCGTATAACTACAAAAATACTTAGACCAGCTAAGAATAGCTGTGAAATATAAGAATAATAAATAGTAATCAATTTAATATTATTTTGTTATTTTAATATTATCGCTTTGAAACTGTTATTTAACTTTCTCGTAAAAGTTAACATATATGTTTAAAAATTAGTGTCTTTTACTTAAAAAGTAATAGTGTTTTTTTTTAAAAATTCATGTTTTATAATTATTAATTAAATATTTAATTCAAATAAAATTATCATAACATATTAGAGCTAATTATAGGAGTAATCATATAATTAATTAAATATGATTATTTAATATTATTCCAAGACATGGTGTTGTAATATTTTATTTTCATAATCTTAACAGCAAAAAAGTATTGTGTTTAAATTTTTTTTAAATAAATAAAAAATTATTTTTTATATTTGATTTTCTGCTATTTTAATTTTAAAATCTTTTAATGTAACCAATTACTTTTTTCTTTTTAAGAAAAAATTTATATGATAACTTTAGTGTATACGTAGATATATTTTGCATTTTAGTATACATACTGGAATTAGGATGGAGGCAGAAGGGCGATCTCTATTAAAAATTAATAAATTAGAAATCGGAACAATTACTTTAACATTCTCTGAGAAGATTATCTGAGTTAATTATTATATAAGTTTTCGTAATAATTACCAATTTAATGTTTTTAACAGGGGCGGGTGGTGTGTAGGGCTATTGGCGATGATTACCACGGTTTGAATTAATAATACTCGAATGCATAATTATGACAAATATGTGTGAATGTAATATGTCAATAAATCACATTTATCTGGCAATAAATTGTTACATATGGATACTAGTATGTCAAACAAAACAAAAAATCAACGCACCTATTAGTCTAGGCGCCGACCATACTTTTCGTGGCTAATTTTAGGTCCCCCCCGTAAGCCCAACTTTTCTAGACGTATTTTTGGCTGCTGAATTAGAATTTACGTCTAGAAAACTTGGGTTCAGACAGGGACCTAAAAGTGGCCACGAAATGTATGGTCGGCGCCAGGACTATATCTATTTACCTATTGGGTGGTGTGGAAAAATAGAAAAATAAATATATTTATTAATTAGAATGTGTAATGTTCATAGCAAATTTTATATATATGTATACTACAAACATGTCAAGATAAGAAAATTTTTAGCGTGATCTCGCATGATTATTGATGAATGGCGTTCATAATGATTCATGATAATTCATGAACTTACCTGAAATCCATTATTACCCGGGCTTATCAAATACCGATTTCAATTTGTCTTTTCTTTTCTTTTCAATTGATATTTGTTATAGGAGCGCAGAAGAATGTATTACATTCATGGTTTTCTAGAAAAATGATTTATGTCCATATTTAAAAAATTAAGTTAAGATCAAGTTATATGTGTTTATATGGGCCGCTTTTATATAAAAGTGAATATTAATATTAATAGAAATCCTAAAATGTACTTAAAAAATTACCCGAAAACCCTCTTAACCCTTTACTTTGACTTCAGTCATTTATTCTTATACGAATATAAGATCTTTTCTACATAAAAAGATCCGATCCTAAGGATTTTCAGGTTGCTCTTTTAAATTACGTTGAGAACATTTGCAAGACTTTTACAAAAATGTTGAAAGCTACCAATTTTAAGACGTAATTATTTTCTTCTGTTGTAAGTGTCTTCATGAAGACGTACTTCTATCATTGTTAAAACTATTTAGTATGTGTTCCCGATATCTATATTTGAAAAATATGTTATAAGTTTATGTTATTCAAAATGACGTTACCAAAATGGCAGCCAATATAGTATTTGAGTTATAAATAGCGAAAAATAACAAAAATACACTTTTAAATGTTTGGGAAATTATATTCAACACACAAGACATTTAATATACATGTTTCGTACTGAACGACAATCATGTTAGTCATACTGTACGACAAGATAATTTTATAGGACTAAGGTTATTTAAAAATCATGTTATAGCTACTTGGTTTTAGGTGTTATATTATATAGTAACTCCGAATGTGTTCTATATTTTCCAACCTGGTACAAAACACTGAACATATTATAGATATGTTGAAAGATATTTTGAACGTTGGGTTTAACATACGATCTTTTATTATTTCATTATAATTTTCATATTTTATGGGTTCGCCAATTACGTGAAAATATGTATACTGTAAAAAGCGGGGCGGAAGAGGATAACCATTTAAAACCCTAATTTTTACTTTTTCGAATAACTTTATTTTCTTTATGCATAAAGAACTAAAATATTAACTCCTGTGACGTATTTGTACTACCAAGTTTAAAGCAACGACACTGATTTGTAATTTTTATAAAAAGCTAAAACTGTACATCTATTTATTACTAGTCAATAGAAGATATAATAGTCGAAATTCGAACATGTCGTAATCGAAGTTTAATTTTACAAGATTTTATATAATCGAGATGTAGAACCTTCATCAGGTCTAAGTATGATACTTTTTCACCACACTGCGCGTAAAGTGCTGACTGTAAGCCATCTCAGCAGGCCGTACAGTACCGCATGGACTGCCTAGGGAATAAAGTGACTTGCGCATGCGCGATGCGCCTTTTTCCGCTCTCGACTGCGTCTCGAGCGGTAAAACAGCGCGTCGCGCGTACACAAGTCACTTTACTTCTAGGCAGAGCATGGGGTTCTGTACGGCCTGCTGAGATGCGTACAGTCATTTCTTTACGGGGGTGTGGTGAAAAGTAGTTTACGCACCTCTGGAGTACAGTAGGCAAGCATGCACTGTGTGAAATGCCGACCTCGCTTCGCTCGGTCGGCAACGTCACACAGTGCGTACATTGCCCACTTTACTCCCTTGATGCATAATGTACTATTATAACTAAGCACCTTATGGTAATATAGATATATCTATATTACCATAAGATGATTAGTTATATATATATATAACTAAGTACCTTATGGTAATATAGATATATCGAGGCGGGAATGTTCCGTCTTCCTATATAGTTTTGGCGTCCTAATTCATGACAACGCCATGGATCATGCATTTTGGCACTGTAACCGCGTTTTGGCATTAATAACATAAAGTACTATTGTTAGCACACTAGAAAGAGTAAAAAAGGGAGAATACAAAACTTTTCTTTACAGTAATGAACTTAATTAAATATTAGTTAATATCACACAGTAATAAAATATGTGTTTAAATGTAAAACTAATTAAAAAACGGATTTTTAATAAGTTTTTAAATTATGTAGAATTTTGTCGATAAAATAGAGCGGTGTAGTAAGAGTAGAATTCTGGCATTCCCTTTTATGGTCGTCTCTTTCATATAGCTTCTGCCTTTTGCCACAAGGTGGCTTAGCTTGTATCTATTCGGTTATCATCTCAATATTTTACAAAAAATTGTTATTGTGTAAATTATGAAATAATAATATTTATGAAATAGTAATAAATAGTGTATAATAGTTTTTATAATACTATTAAGTTAATTAACTGTTTCGAAACCTTTTTTTGAGCGATTTATAAATTTATGTCATTGATACTGTAATTATTATAATATATTATTCATTATAGATGCATATTAAGTAAAAATATGATAGTTCCATTGTCTTAACTTCACACATTAATAATTTTGTGTGACTACTTAGTTCTGATTGCTTGTATAATATGCGAGAAAAAATGAGAATAAAAAAATTTCGTATATTAGCAAACAAATTAAAGATAGAACGACAATATCAACAAAATTGTTGAATAAACTATTTTCAAAAAACTCATTCATGAAAAATCTCTTTTCTATATATATATTTTTTGCTAATATACGACATTTTTTTATTCTCATTTATATATATATATATAGGTTGCATATATAAAATTGTATACGTTCTACATGCTACAACGACATTTTCATAGCACGCGTCTATTGCACTGTACCTTCCACACTCGAATTTCACTGCACAAAGTCCTCCTAATTGACGCTAAGTCCCACTTCGATATCCCTTTCTCGCTATGTGTATAATACACGTTTTCCAGCATGCGGGGGTAATCGCTTCCGGTCGATCTCTCGAGCCGAGCAACCTGTGCACCGCCGACGAGCAAAACCCTTTTCAGGTGCACGGATTGTGCTGCTGGCCGCGAAGGGTTGCGATGTAGATGCGGCACACAATTCGTAGCCCGCTTTAACGAGATCAAATCGTCGGACAATGCAAGGTAGCCTCGCCATTATTTGGACTTTTGGCGGCTCGTCCGTGTGTTCGAGTGTACAGAATGGAAAACATTCCGCAGGTCGTTCCTTTGGGCGATGGATGTATATACAAGGAGGAAAATGTGTGTGTTCCGCGATGCGAGTTGATAAAGTATAGAATGCAAAGAGTAAGGGGGTTGAATGGTTTTCCATTGGTGCTCGTTGTTGATTGGATTTGCATAGTTCCCGATTTTCCTTTCGAATGGACGATGCAGATCGTTTTATGTTGTAGCAAAATCACTGATTGTATCTTGAATGTGAACTATGTAGATGTTTATGTCAAACAAACGAGGTATCAAGAGAATATCACGTTGGTTTTACAATAAGGACGATGCATGATTATTTTAATTTTTTAAAGAACAACTTAACATTCAGGTCAGTAACAATAGATAAGCTATCAGTTACTTGATTTTAAATATTACCTGATTGATAATTAAAAAAATGTAATGGCGAAATTACTAAAAAAAATTATAATAGCAGAATGCTGGATATACCAAGTGAGAATAATTAAATTTCCAAATAAAAGTGACTTTTTGCATGAATTTTATTAAATGCCTTCGTACTTATACATTTCAATGAAGTAGCGACAATCAAGCTATTTTACACAGACTGTAAAAGCAAGTCTATAAAGTAGTGTATTTCAAAATGT
The DNA here is from genome assembly GCA_949152435.1 of Gastracanthus pulcherrimus. Classification (NCBI taxonomy): domain Eukaryota; kingdom Metazoa; phylum Arthropoda; class Insecta; order Hymenoptera; family Pteromalidae; genus Gastracanthus; species Gastracanthus pulcherrimus. The sequence goes on from OX424575.1 coordinate 16,643,036, forward strand.
CACTTGTACTCCTTGGTATCCAAGCACCTCAATTAATGTATATAAACAAATGAAAATTAATTAAATGCCTGCTACTTTAGACATCTCTCTATTTATAGTTTAGGATAGAAACGGATTGAAAAAGTCCAATCCATTCCAATCCGGTATTCGAATCCGTCTCTGACTATTCTGTTCATTTACTCATCCGTTTCACTCTGGAACATTATACCTATATTTTTTCGATAATGAAGGACGGATTACAATTGAACTATAATAAAATATTTCCAATCCGATCTTCTTTATCCCAATCAATCCGTTTCAATCCGTTTGCTACCAAAATTTGAACGAGGGCTGCAGTGATTGAATAAATTAATCACAAAATAGTTATCAGTTTAAATGCTATTTAATGTTATCAATTTATGTTTTAATTCAATATGTATAAAATATGTAAGTATTTAATAGAAGATAAATGATATATTAGTTAATACATTAATTAATAAAAAGTTTCTTATGTATATTTGCGATGATATGTATATATCCCTATATTATTTAGATATAAAATATCTCAAGTAAAGTTCTTAAAGTAGCATCGTTTTAAGAGTTTTGAAAGACAACTCCGGTTCCTAATGTGCGATAATATTAGTATTTATGATTCTCTTCTTCTTTAAAGTAAAAAAAGGAATTTTCTATATTTTATTATTTTAAAATTCGTTACATTGCATAAATTCCACGCCAAATTCGATCCTCTATAAATCAATACTTCCTCCAAACCCGGCGAAAGAGAAACCCTGCCCGAACGATAAATCGCGCGGGGTGAATATTATTTTCGCATACTTCACAAACTTATATTGCGCAAGTGTATAATACAACATTCCATGTCCACGACCACCATAACCGCGTTGTAGCGAGCCCCGGACAAAAAGAGACCGACAGACTCTTGCTGCCCTTCGACGGACGCGCGAGCGCGCACAAAGACTTTCAATTTCCATTTCCCTGTACACCCCCGTCGCCATGGCCTTTGATATTTTTCGGCCGAAGGGTCCTTCTTCTCTTGCGTTTTCTTTTTTTTTTTTACTTGTAGACGCGACGCGGGCTTCTCGCTGCTTTTTCCTTATGGGCTCGCAAATCCTTGCCGCGCAGTCTTCGCCCTTCTTTTCTTCCTCTTCTGTGGGATAATTACGTGAAGCTTTATAGGGCGAGGGGAAATATTTCTGAGAGGAAGAAATAAAAATGATGAAGGGAGAGGGATGATTGTTGCCCGTTGAGATTCTTTCGTTGATTTTCATTAAGGAGGTGAGGCTGTTTTAAAGTTGGAATATTTAAATTCGCAATTATAAAAGTTACAATGCAATTGTGTGACGTCGGTATGTATATATACAGAATATTTAATTTGATACTTCTTTTTCGACTTAGACTCGTATTAATTTTGAGGAAAATTTCATTTCCTCTAAATAAAAAATGGACGTACTGTTGGAGTTAATGTTCACACTTGTAGACCAGTGAATCTACTTTATGTACTTAATTTCACTGTGAACTATAAGTCAATTATTGAAATATTCTAAAATGCTAGAAACACGAGCCTTATTATAATTATTCTTCAGGCTAGCTTTCATAATATGCATTTTGCACGATCTGTATTCTTCAGCACAAACATTGTACTATACTTTGTGTAATCACCCTGCTTACTGCGTGTCGCAATAGATAACTTTAATTTTTATTTCGTGCATAAAAACTTCGATCTTATCATAAAAAATTCTCTATAAGATACATTTTCTTATAAGGTGATGCTACACCCACCCGCCACCAACAATTACGAGAACTAACTCTTTTCATTCAGTTATCAATTTTAAGTAAATATCTCTATGGAATGTTCTTGACCCAATCAAAAGCAATACATTTTCAGAGAAATTTTTTATCAAAATTAAAAGTTAAACGAAAAAAGTGGTTTCTCATTTTCTTCGGTAACGGGAGAGTTTAGCATCACCTCAATGCTTAAAAAACAAATTACACCAACAAATTAACAATAAAACAAATACCTAAATCAAATAAAAACTATTTGGACTATAAAAACTACCTTTAAGAAAAAATAATATATCCACAATGTACAGTTTCATATTTATCAATGTAAATTTTCAATTAACTGTACGACATCACACTCAACTTGGGTGTCTCTTTCATACTAGATAATTATTTTCATTGATCTTTCTTAAAGGATCTTCTTTCAATTCTAGCTACATCCACTCACTCCTGCAGAATTGTGTGCCTATACAGAACTGCCACGCAGCAGACCAATAAAAACATCGCAAATCATCCACCGCCTCTTTACATTATACACACGGAAGCCACCCAGCCACTCGACAGAAGCCATCCATATCTATACATCTCCATGCCTCTGCGCTTCTATATATCGCAGATACCTACGCGTCGGCGCACTTCAAAAAGGGTTGAGAGCGCGCGCGTAACGAATCCGACGCAGGACCCTCCTGGTCGCCGGTACAGTACAATACAATGGCGTCGTTCGCCGTGGCGAATTCTCCTCGGCAAAGGACGCGAACGGGGACGTCGAGAGGACGATGCATCATCATTATCGTTGAATGTTATTATTGCCAATTATCCGACCTCTCGAGCGAATTTTCCTCTCGATCATCGTGCGCGGGCGAGGACTTTTTTCCTTTTTCGCTGTATTGTGAATTGTATAGGAGGGGCATTGGGGGAAAGTGCGAACTCTTTCGCGATTTGGAACGCTTGTCGAGAGAGGGGTGCGCGTACTTGAGGAAAATTTCACGCTTGGTTATAGGCCTGGATTGAGTTGCTTCGCGATGGGTGATTTTTTGGGGAAAATGTTATGCGTGGGTGGTTGCTTTTGTTTGGAATTATCGATTGGCTACTTGGCTGGGAGGTTGGAATTGCGATTAATTTTACGTTCTAGCATGTCTTGTGGAATACTTTCTTCAAATGACATTTGGTAAAAGCATTTCATAAATAATTCATAAGCAGAGAAACATTTTCTTTTTGTAAATAGTTATTATCTGTTACTAAAAAAAGTATAAGAAATAATACCGTAAATTCGTTATAACTACATTCTTTAGTAGAATTAGTATTACTATTCTTTTGATTAAATGAAAGGAGTTAAAAATGAAATGAAAAGGTACATTTTCTTTAAAATATATATTTTTTTTTTTTTTTTTTTAAATGGCATTTCGAACTCGAAAGTTCATCGCCTCATCTACGCAAGCCTTCCACGTTTCCCTATTTTGTGCCAACCCCATCCATTTCGCGCCTTCCCGCCCAATTTCAGTTACGTCTGATTTTACGTTATCCTCCCATCTGCGTCTAGGTCTACCAAGAGGTCGCGTTGCTTTCGGTTTTCCTTTCATTATGCGCGCTGCTGTACGATCATCGCCCATTCTTGCCACGTGCCCTGCCCATCTTAGTCTCCGTGATTTTATTATTCTGTTAATATTTGGTGACGCGTACAAATTATGTAGCTCGTCATTGTGCAGTTTCCTCCACTCCCCAGTTTCCTCCACTCCCCAGTTTCCTCATCTTTCTTTGGCCCGTATATTTTCCGCAGAACCTTATTTTCAAATACCCTAAAACGATTTTCTTCCGCTTTAGTGAGCGCCCAGGTTTCGCACCCATACAAGATTACCGGCATTATTATAGTCCTATATATCCTTATTTTGACATTTTTCGACAGTAGCTTTGACTTAAGTAATCTGTTCACAGCGTAGAAGCAGGCATTACCCGAATGAAGTCTCTTATTAATCTCGGCTTTAATTTCGTTTCGATCATTTATAGTTGTACCTAAATATCTGAATTCGCTAACCTTTTCAAAAGTGAAATTTCCGACTCTGAGATCCCCCTCTGCTTCGCGAATGCCCAGTTTCTCCATGATCATATATTTCGTTTTCGATTCGCTCACTTCTAACCCCGTGTTTTTAGCCGCATTTATAAGGATTTCCGCATTTCTCGCCACCGTTTCACCATTATCTCCCACTATATCCAAGTCATCCGCATAGCCTAAAATTTGCGTTGTTCCGTTGAGTGTTGCGCCTAGCTCGCTAGCCTGCATTTTTCTAACAACATGCTCTAGCGTCAGGTTAAAGAGTACCGTTGAAAGCCCGTCACCTTGCTTCAAACCGTCGCGTATCATGAACGATTCGGATACATTACCGCCTACTCGGACCTTTCCAGTGCTTCCGTTCAGACATATTTGAATTAATTTTACGAGTTTTTTTGGTACGCCAAGGAGCACTAGGATTTCATACATTTTGCTTCGTTTGACAGAGTCGTACGCTTTCTTAAAGTCCACAAATAGCTGGTGTATAGTTTCGCAATATTCCCACTTTTTCTCTAATAATTGTCTTATGGTAAACATTTGATCGCTCGTTGACCTGTTGCGCCGGAATCCACACTGATAATCTCCTATTATATCTTCCGCGAATGGTGTGAGTCTGGCCTGTATTACGTTTGACAGAACTTTGTAGCAGGTAGCTAAAAGTGAGATTCCCCGGTAGTTATTGCAGTCTGTTTTATCTCCCGTTTTGAAGATCGGTATGATGATGGATTCTTTCCAATTTTCTGGTATTGTTTCATTTCTCCAAATAGCACATACTAGATAAAAAATTTTAGATGTAAGCGCGGTGCCTCCATATTTAAGTAGTTCAGCTGGTATAGAATCGTTTCCTGCGGCCTTATTGTTTTTTAGCTTTTTGATCGCGGCCTCTACTTCTTTGTAGGTCGTTTCGTCCATATGGAGTTCAGCAGTGTGGATTTCGTCTCCCATTTCCTCGGAGTTTTCATGCACGTTTAATAACTTATCGAAATAATCTTTCCATAATTTCAATAGTTCATTTTCGCTTGTCACGAGGTTCCCGTCCTTATCCTTCATTAACTGCGATCTACTCTGAAAACCCTTCCTAATAGCGTTTATTCCTTTGTACATCTCGCGCGGGTTATTTTCCCTACTATTAGTTTCTATTTTTCTAATTTCATTTTTCTGATACTCGCGCTTCTTGTTTCTGTAAATCACACGTACTTGCTTTCTTATTTCATGGTATTCTTCTACGGCCCTATCGCTTTCATTGTGTACACTATCTAATTTAGCCTTCTTGCGCCTTTCAAACCAGAGTTCGCACTCTTCGTCAAACCATGGTTTGCTCTTCGGCCTTTTTTTCTTACCCAGTACTTTGTTCGCGGCCCCTTTTATAGTTTTTTCGATAGCCCCCCACAACCTGTTCGGATCGTCATCTACTCCCGTCTGTTCATCCGTTTCCTCGAGCGCCTGAAATCGGTTGCTAACTTCTACTTGGTACTTGATTCGCTCTATCCCGCTTCGTAGTTTTCCAATATCAAAGGTTTCTACTTTGTTCGCTCGCTTACTATTTTGACCGGCTACTAATCTGGCTCTTAATTTGGCCACTACGAGATAATGATCTGAGTCGCAATCCGCCCCCCTATAGGTCCTTACGTCGAGTACATTCGTGTGGCGCCTCTTATCAATAAGAAAATGCTTTAAAATATATTCCGCTTTAAAATTATGAAGTTGCTATAACTGATGAGTACTTCTTTATATTAAAAGCATTCAATTAACCTTACAATAAAATAGTAAACTTTACGAAACATTCAAGAGATTCCAAATAAATCATATTTTAGTAGAGTGATTATAATCACTATTTTTTGCTCTTAAAGAAACTGCATTATGATGTAAAATTACGATGAAAAATAAACTAATAAAAACCACGAGAGTCACAACTTTTACATCAGATCAGCAATAATATATATGAAATAATAAACTCTTGTAATCCAATTTACAATGGATGTATAAACGCATAGAGGAAAACCAATTGGCAATTAACAGTTACATTCTAATAAAATACAATTTATTTGGAATTACCAAATTCTTTTTAACCAACTTCAAAAAGAAGGAGGTTATCAATTCGACCAGTATGTATTTTTATGTCTGTTCATGTATAACTCCTCAACGGATGAATCAATTTCGATAATTGTTTTCTTATCTGGTGGAGTATGTTTCACTAATGGTCCCATGACATTTCGCGTCAAAACTGGGTAATACTACTTGTATTGGCCAATTGAATAGTTTCTGACATCAATGTTTCCGTCATTGTTTCGTCAATTTTGATACTTAACTTGTTTTCAAATGTACCAATTTCGTTCTATTTTTCTATCTATTATTCTATTCGATGTTCTATTTTTTATCTTTTAGACTATATTTTCCACTGGCGGTCTTATACACATTTCGAGTCGGTATTGGGTCATTACTACAAGCACTGGCCAAATAAAAATGATTTCTATCATTCTTTTTGAACCAAATATGTACATACATAAAGAGTTAAATGAAAATCTTTAACAAAAGAAAATTGAACCGAATTAAAAAAATATAATGTTCTAAAAGGTAAAAAATAATACTTTCTGTAATAATGGAATTGAGAAAATAATAGGATCGATCAAATATTTATTATCTTTATTTAATACAATGTCAACATTTATTTAAATTATAACATTTTGGAGTTGGTGCCAAAATTTTCAGCAAATTTATATACCAAACTATTCTAGCGCCAACTTCAAAACGTTGTAGTTTAAATAAATGTTGACATTATAAAGATAACAAACATTTGATCAAGTATATCATTTTCTCAAGCTCGTTATTACGACAGAATTATTTTTTACTTTTTAGACTTTATATTTTTTTAAGTCGGTACAATTATTTTTTTTTTTAATACTTATATTTCTAAAATCTACTGCTTATTTCAATTCTATTTCATTAACACCTGTCATGTAATTTTCATAATTGCCTTTAGTAAAACCAACTATCTATTGTAGCAACTTAATACTTTTAACATTCAAATATGTTAAAGTAAATTTAAGGAGGTGGCGAACAATACTTGATAATTCTACTTTTTGTGAAAATTGATTGTATGTATTTTTCATCATAATACTTTATTGTAATCACATTTATGGATTTTTTTATCTAAACTCAAAATTAAACCATTAACAGAGCATCTAAATTACTGTATTCCAATTAAACTATTTATACAAATAGAATACAGTTTTTCTTAGTTTTCTCACAATTAAGAAAAGTACAAGTATCTGGTTCTGTACCTCCACTATCTCATTTAACTTTTCTGGCATTTAACTTTTATTATTAATTTTGCATTATACATTTCCAAAATTTTCTTAATAAAAACTGTACTGGAAAACTTCAGATGCACCGATTTCCCCCTAATAATTCACATACTTTCTATTTTTCTCAATGCAATGCAACACTGCTCTCCTTCCCCAAAATCATTACAAGATCTCGGAACACCTTTTCACTCCGACCCACCCAGAAATGACCATTGACAAAAACGGCGCGCCAGCAGCCTCGCACCCATTCACATCCTCGCTTATAAAAGCCCTATACACACTGTAGGCTTATAATACACGCGCATAAGCACTCGCTTCTCCTCTCCAACACCTCGAGACACATGTCCCTGGTGCAGATCATCGGCGATATACCTACTACACAACGCTCTCTCGCCACACGCAGCGCGCTAAATGCAAATATTGAGGGGCCCGAAGAACTCGCTGCACACCTTTCCCCAAAGAATATCAAGAAGCAAGAAGCCCCGGCGATCATTATGCGAGAGAAGAAGAAGAAAAAAGAAAGGCTTGAGATCTGGAAGCTAAAGCTACAGCAGCAGCCCCTGGAGACTCGAAAGAACCGTAAATTATGCTCGTTTCCCTGCGAGCGAGCGCGCGCGCGACATCATCAATTAAGGCGCCAAAGGACTCGTCAGCTCTCCCATTATTGGCTCGGTCTTGTACGTTCCACTGACGACTTGACTTGACTTCTGGAAAAGAAGAAGAAATCGGCCATTGTGCAAGCGGGGTGAAAGTTTCTCTCTTGACTGATGCACGCGGCCACGCGCGGCTGCTGCAGCTTTACTAGGGTGGACCTGGACACGACGACGACATCATTAATTTTCCGAGTAGCGGAGCGCGATGAGCGTTTTCACGCGTTTACGGTGTGCGCTGGACGTCGCTTTGGTCGCACAGGGGTCGGTTTTTTGGTTTTGCGCGGAGAAGGAGGGAACGAGTGAGAGATCGTGGCGATTTTTCGCGGTGCGCTGCGCCGCGATCGTTAAGCTTCGGGATGTAGTTACTGGGAATTGTGCGCTGGACGGATGATTTAACGGATGGATCTTGGAGCGAATGGTTGCGTTTAGGATTTAGGTTAATTACGAATCATTTGTTAGGAGTTCGGTGTCGTGTGTCGGTTGGGACGAGGCTTTTTATTCAAGGAATTCAGGGTAATTTTGTTATTGTAATTGGAATTTTGTTGCAATGGAATTCGGACAATCGTGGAATATAGTTATTTAAAAAAGATTCTTCTGTGAGGAAGCAAATATCCATTAATCTTAAAAATCTTGATTATTCAAAAATGGTTTTTCAAAACACATAATTTTTTGTATTCTTATATGTAATAAGTTTCCAAACACTCTCCAATACATTCCATTATAAAAATTAAATTTCTTTGTGTTGTTCTATAAGGAACTTTAGTTTTTATTACAAGATATAAGTGCCTTAAAATGTTTGGAATTTCGATGTATAAAAATGCTATCTACATAAATTTATATACCGATTCGACATGTATATAATAGACGTATGTAGGTAATAACATGTATATATATAATAAAGATATTATCTTTTTCTGCATACGAAGTATTTTTATAAAACATGCATTTCATGATTAGGTATAAGCATAAATAAATATTTAGTCTTACTACAATGCAGATACAGGCAGATACTTAGAAATTTTATATTATACATTTAAAAATTTTTTAAATTTATTAAATAGTTATTTTGCATCGTAAGAAATTTACTAATCTCATTCGATTTACAATGTTTGGGGCTCCTTTGGCTCATTACAGAGATGTACAAGATTCGAAATAAATTCTTTAATTATTGTTTTTATAAAAACAGTCTTTGAAAATACTTTTCTAAAAATTTACTTCATTCATATGCCACTAATTTAACCCTGAAAAGTTGAAATCGGATGAAATTTGTATATTTTTTAAGACAATAAGTAACTTCTTAATTTGCAGAATAACTGTAAAATCATAACATAACTAAGAATAAATGTTAATTTTAAGTCTCTACTAAAAATCAATGTCATAAAGAAAGCTGTTCTCCACTTTACTTTCTGCATCTCGCACCGCTAACAACTCGAACCCAACGTATAGTAAGAAGAATCATCGATTCAAACGAACCGTTAATGCCCGTCAACTATGCACTGACCGCTCCTGAGTAACGCATTCTCCTCACAAACCGTTTCCTCTTTTTTCCGCGCGTCAACTGACCCCTGAAATACAGAATAAAGAACTACCGCGACAACGACCAAAAGAAGAAGAAAAAGAAAAAAAAACTGTCCCTCTGTGTACAACCAAGCGTCCGTCCATTGAAAGAAAATCGCATGATCTTTTTACGACCTACCGTACACACGCAACGTATAAGGCAATACTTTTCCTGTAAGCGAGACAGAGAGAGAGAGAGAGAGAGACAGAGAGAGAGGGAAGAAGCAGCGGGAGCCCTTAACTCACCGGGAAATCGGAGATCATTAGGTGATGCCGCCCGAGAGAGAGAGAGAGACTGAGAAGAAGAAGAAGAAAAAAATGGAAAAAGGGCCGTTTTTGCGCCGCGCCGGTTGACCCGAATTTCGAGAAAACGACGCAACCGCGCGCGCACGTTCGATGCACTGACCAGCGTCCGATGGACTGTGCATTCATAATGCAGAGCATTCTTACAGGCAGATGGCCCGATCTTCACGCTACGCGAGCGGTCCGCTTCTTCTACTCCTCTTTTTTTTTGTGTAATCGGGGGGCAGAGGGCGAAAGGCAAGACTCGCTATACTCCTTCATTTTTCATTCGGTTAAGCTGCTTATTTATCGTTCTTTTTCTCTGACTTCTTGTGACCCCCTTTTTTTTTCCTTGCGCGGCTTTTCTCTTTAGTTTTTGGAAAATTGGGATGTAGGTAAGGGTTGGTTTATTGAGCTTTTTGGAAAAGGAGTCGTTTGGATGATGATTTACTTTTTTGGGGGCTGATCGAATGCAGGTGATTTTGATAATGGTGGGTTTTTAGGTTTGAAGCTAAGATTATGCTTTGTGTAGGCGATGAACATTTTAGAAATCGAGATATTGATGAATTTCGATGTTTCTCAGGTTGCTAAATCAGTATGTATCAGTTTTTAAAAAATGTTTGTCTGTAATCGATATGTGTGTATAAATGCCAGTCGTGAAGATGTAATATAAGGTGTTATATGCCAAGGGTAATTAAAATGAGTTCCTTTTAATATTTTGAGATTTTGACAACACTGTTTGATTTTTAACTCAAAAATTAGGGACTTTTGAGAAATAAGTATAAGAACATTTTTTGTTCAAAATAAGGTAAGAAATCTAAAAATAATTTTATTAGACCCTATTGTGATATTTTGTGCTCTCATGCATTGTGATATATTGTGATATTAAGATTCTAGAAAATCACCACAATGTTTTTCAAAATAAAAAATTTTAAAATTTAGTATTTCATGTCAACTTTTGTTCCAGACCTTGTGCAAAATGATCTCAAGCTAAATATAATTCCTGCAGAGCTATTAAAATGACATATAACACCTTGGGGTATGAAATTTTTGTTACATACACTGGGCACACATGCCAACATTTTTGTAGAGTTTCAAACATTTTTATTTTTTGACATGTCACTTGACATGGAACCACCCATATGTATATTGTATGTATAGAAAATATATTTATAATGTATGTATATTGTATGTATATAATATATATTTATAATATATGTATATTGTATGTGTATAATATATATTTATAATATAGGTATATTTTAGGTGTATAATATATATTTATAATATATGTATATTGTATGTGTATAATATATAGGTATATACATACGTATGGTATATAGATATGTGTATATAGTTACAGTAGTTTTCACGTAATGTGGTAACAAATAAATGATAAAGAAAAGTGAAAACATTGGTTTTCATGTGAGGTATTGTACATTTTTGTGAAAAAATAAATCATCTGTAATTTTTATGTGACCGATGTGTTTCTCTGAAAGAAACGAAGAGAATCGTTGAAGCTTTATTAAGATAGATGCAGTAATTTTTGCGTGATGCAGTAACAAACAAACAAACTAACAAACTAGCAAACAAACTAACAAACTAGCAAACAAACAAAACAAACAAACAAACAAATAAACAAACAAACTTTCACATTTATGTATTAGTAAGTATTTGGTTTATTTTTTTGATGTTATTATTAAATAATTTGGAATTTATGTGAAATTTTATAATAGGGAATTTGCATGAAACCATCTATTCAGTCCGTCAGATAGATTATCGAAAAATAATCGACACATATTTTTTCTTTTTTTAATTAAATATATAGATATATAGATGTACTATGATATGGAATTGTGACGTCACACGATATTTCAACCTGTTGTATATATGTTAATAATCATTTAATTAAATAAATAAAAAATACGTGTCGATTATTTTCTGATAATATATTTGTGCTTCCCAAATCCAATTCCTGATAATATATCTGTTGGACCTAATGGATTTTTTTATGCAAGTTCTATATTATTATACATTTTACTATTTTATTAAAGATTAAAATATATTTGATTTTACTAACTTAAAAAAGAAACATAAAAGACAGCTAACTATTTTAATAAATAAATATTGTATACTATTTATAAAGATTAAATTATATTTGATTTTACTAACTTTATAAATATTATAAAATATTTATTTACTAAAATAGTTAGCTGTCTTTTTATGTTTCCTATCAATACTAACAAGGAGAACACCAACCCTGCGGAACTCGGATTTTGATGAGGTTTTGGAAGGTGCCTAAAAATGAAGCCTAGCATCCTTAGTTTGTTCTAATGGGCCATTGTATTCGAGATATAAGCCATTTTACTCCGAATATACATTATTGTAGTGAAAAATGGTACCTCTTCTAGTGATTATAAATATACACGTATTGACACTATAAAAAATAGCGAGAAAGATAATAAAAGTAGGCAGAAAGAGCTTTAAATTGAGACAGGTAACGTTAAAGAATATTAATCTGAGCCAAAGTTATTAACAATTGAAGATGATGACTAAGAATGTATAAAAAATCACGTAATTAAAACAGCTTAATTTCTACAAATATTCATACATCTCCCTTTTTCTAATGGATTTTGGCCTGTTTTTTGAAATTTCTCGTGATTTTTACGTCATTTATGCGCTATTTAACGTATAAAAATGTCTATCTTTTCCGACAATTTTCGCGAAATTTCGAGTTCCGAGAAAGAAGTTACAGGGGTGCCAACTTAGCGAATTTTTAAAGAAGCATAAACTTAATAAGTTGTATCTCTGGTCACACCTAACCTTTTTGAAATTTTTAAAAAAGAAATTGAAGATTTTTTTAAGACAAAGAAATGAGTTAGATTTTGATTAAAATTACGGTGACCTGTAGAAATGGCGGAGGATCGAACATAACCTAAAAATCGTGAAAATGCGCATGTATAAATGACTTTTGGAAAATGATCTCTTTCATATTTTTTGACTAGAAATATTTTTTGCTAAAAGTACATTATGATACGATAAAATCTTGTTTTGAATCGTTCAAAATGGTTGAGATAGAAGCTCTGTGGAATTTTTTTAAAATGGCTAGTTTTCAGCCAATTATGAACATTTAAGAAATTCTAGGGGGTGTCACAGTGCATAAAAGGGGCTGAAAATTTTTATGGGAGCTTCTTTCGATATGTACTTTCATATAAAAAAGTAGCGAGAATTTTCGTGAACCACGTGCGCATGGATTTTTAAAGAAGTAATGGATCTGCCCATATATATATTTATGTACTAAATAATATAATAGCAACTGAGAAACAGGGACAATAATGAAGTTCACGATGAGCTTCTTTTTTCGAAGCAAAATTGATATTGATTGTAATTTTCTATTTTAATACACAGGCTTTTTTAGTCTGACCTATGCTAGTTTTTACTGCTTGACAATAAAAGTATTCTACAGGCGCACATATCCAAATAGACAATATTGACAGTATTGATTTTGCAATAAATTCAAATTTGCTTTTAGATATATATACACATGTATATACTTCACTCTCTTTAATTTTCTTCCTTTCATCACTTGTTACTTATTTAACGTTTGTCTCCGTGAAGTCACTTTCAAACTAATCGTTTTTAATAAGTTAATTTAAATATATGAACAAATCAAAATAAATGTAAGAGAATGAGAATTTTTTTATTGCAGTATAAAATATTAATATTAATACAAAAATAAAGAATTATCAATTAAACAATGATATTGAAAATTTTATTGTACCGCATATTCGTGCTTGCGTTTTTTGCCAGATACGTTGAAGCTATAACTAAAAACAATTTCATTGTTTCATCAAGGAAGGCTTATATATCTCAAGTAATTGTAAGTATCATATTATTCTTGATATATTAACAATTATGTTGAATGTTTGAAAAAATTTACGAATCTGTTGCATTTAAAGGAAAAAATCGTCGACAAATGTTTTAATTGGAATAAAAAGAATACTATATTCATTAGTGACCGAACAGACAATGACTCAGTTATTCTGAAATCATTATTTAATGCACATACTCCTATGTATATATTTCGAAATGCAACCAACAATGTTTTTAAAAATCACAAACGTTTTCGAAATGTTTATGTATTAAACGAAACTATTGTAAAGAAAAAGAATTATCCGATTTCCAGCGCCGTCATTGTTGTTTCAAGAACTGCACATTTTTCAAAAATATTGGAGGAAATGAAGGATTCAATTTGGTGGAATCATGAAGCTTTATATTTGATAGTTAACCTGAATTTAGGAATAGGTTGCCAAATGGCACATTTATTTTTAAGTGTTGCGTGGACTTTTAATATTTTGTCTGCTACGTATATATGCAAAAATTCAAATGATCAAATACTGCTATACACGTTTAATCCTTATGCAAATTTAGCTCCAAAATTTTGGAACAAAATACCAGTTTATCCTTCTTCAAATTCGGACTGGACATTGCTAGAACATTCGCTGGAATCACTGTTCCTGCATAGTAAGTATATATAGTGTATAAAATCATTCACTCAAGGGAGTATTACCCCCTTGAGAAACGCTCGCCTCTTTTAAACGATATTCACTGTTTTTAGTCACAATTAATATTTGGCTTTTTGCATATATATTTAAATTTAACTAATATTCAAATAAACTACACTTTCGTTTATTTTATATTAACATAGTTATAAGTGATTAAACCACATGCTCTTGAAAGAAAAGGTAGACTAAAACCAACTCATCTTTTATTATGAATCTGGATATGGAATTATAATAAAAAAATATGAAAATTAATGAAATGGCGGTATTTTAAAGCAAAAAATTTTTATTTACAAAATAGTTGTTTTTTTTCTTTAACCCTTACAGTGGCACATTTTTCAGTTAAGCTGTTGGTCACCATTTAGAGTTAATATTGGTTTTCTAGGACGCTGATTACGTTGCCGAGGTCAGAATTAATGAAATCAAATCAGCGGATCCAATATGACGACTTTTTAGTACGAAAACGTATGATATTGGCTGAATATACCAAAAAATAGAGTACGTTATTAGAAAAATAAATAATGAGTAAAAAAATTTAATAGTATTCGATCCTCGTTTTGCAGTTTTTAATTTTTACCCTAGGTTTGTAATCGGTGACATCGAAAACCTAAATGCCTGATATTCTACTATCATAATATATACTGTATTTTTCAGCAAATCGAGCAAGTATCGTAAGTCTTTATACTAAAAAGTCGCCATATTGGATCCGCCATTTTAAATATTTCAATTCTGTCTTTGGATAAATGCTGTTTTTGCACATAATTTGTTTTTTAACAATAGGGAACTTGCATTTTTGTAATTTTAATCAATATATTATCATAAAAAAGAAATTTTACTTGACAGTTTTATTACATTTAACGTATGTATTTTATTATCAGTTATTTTATATGCCTCGAAATCAGATCCTCGTTTAAATCGGTATCACGTGAGAATATGACGTCGGCGCTTCTGAATATAAAGTGGTGTGCTTTGTACCTTTGTACCTTTTCTACCTTTGAATACACGAACAACTTCCAATAATGTTTACGTGTCTTGAATAAAAAGATGTGTGTATAATAACACGTGTACATTTTGAGGTTAGGACTATTTAAGAAATATAAATGAGGGCTATTCTGTCGATTGGTAACGCTAGTATGACACGTGGGTCAAAGCATTGCGAGTATATCTATATATATATATATATATATGTATGCGCGCGTATCCTACAAACATATACATATATACTTGCAACACTTTGACCCACGTGTCACACTAACGCCACCAAACGATAGAATAGCCTTCATGTGATTGCGAATTGTTGGTCTATTTAATGGTACAACTGGTCGTCAACTCGTCACACACTGGTATTCTATTATCCCAATAGACAAATAACCTTCACAATGTTTTACAATATATAACATGAAATAGAAACTTCCAAAACTCATAAAATGTATTTTTCTTACACATACATCTAATCAACGTTCCCAAAAAAAATAACATTATTCAGGTTTCTCGGAAAAGACTACTTTGTTCCAGGAGCGTCCCTTAAAAACTAGTACTTTCTACATTTTTTGCGATAAAGAATAAAAAGCGCCTTAAGTGAACTACTAAGTGGCAGTATATATCGGAGAATCTGAAAAGTGTTAGTTTCTCTATGAGACTCGTGAAAGAAAGTAATCTTCTTCGAGAAACATAAATGGTATTATTCTTCATAGGGAACGTCGCAATATGTATCATAAATTATCAGTATTCTTTACAAAAAATATGTTTACTGCAATAAAATACATGTATCAATAAGAAATATGTAAACTTAAGCTATGATAAAACGATAACTCAAAACTTTCATTTTTCATTATTTAGCTTGGTTTTTTTAATTTTTCTTCATTTTCGTCTATCAAATTAGTTAGTGTATGATGGAGTTCTTCAAGGGAGCACACCACGTTCGAACCATAAAAAAATGTTTTCGTTAATTCAAAGGTGATGTGCCCCCTTAGACCCCTAATAGCAGTACATATCCTTCGTTCTGCGCGAAACATCGGAACGTTCGGAAATGCTTATTCCTCTAATTTGTCCTGATATCCTCGTAGCAGCGTAAACAAGCCTAAATATTGTCAGGTGTGAATGCAAAATGAGTTTAAAAATATGTTATTGCACCTGCCAGTATTTAGGAGAGTTTATATTGTCTTAGGTCCATTTTAAATTCACACCTGACAATATTTAGAGGTATATACACCGCTACAGTCTCATTTTGCATTCGCACCTTATATTGTAATATTTAGGCGTGTTTACATTGCTGCAGGGGTATTTTGACAAATTAGAGCAAAGCATTTCGGAACGTTCCGAAATGTTTCACGCAAATTAAGTGCACCCATTTTGGAATACGCTCATAGTTTCCTACGTGTTTCGCATTTTTCTCGAAACAAAATTGTTTGGGTTGCCGCGCATTCCTTCAATTTTTCCAGTAATTTTAATTTAAAATTCAAATAAGAATACCGATTATATTGACTTTTCCAAAACTAGATGATATGTTCTGCAAGAATTTATTTTTCGACAAAGCAAACAATTTGAACGGTTATAAATTAAAAGCAGTCATAAACACGGATAATATGGTACGCCGTTATGACAAAACAGAAACTGGTTATAAGAGATTTGGTGGACTTGAATATAATATCATATGCACAGTGTTAGAATATATAAATGCAACCATCACCGTAAAAGAGTCTTCTATTTATGGCTTTCTCGACGATCACGGCGAACCTCATGGGACAGTCAAAGATGCTCTATCTGGTACAGTTGATATTATGATGGAGATATATATGTTACGTGGTTATTGGCGGCAACAAGCACATTCTTTTTATGCCGGAGGAGCAAAAATGTTATCTTTGAAAGTACCGGTGAAGTATATCGATAATGTTTTGTTGATCTTTACCGCAAAGGTGCGGTTTATTTTAATTATAAACTTGTTCGCGTTTATTGTGGCTTTAAAATACATTCTGCAGGAATCGGTGTCTTCAGTTAGTCTAGAATTTATTCGTATGTTTGTTGCAAGTGCAACTCTCAAGGAACCTGTCAATTCATCAAGAAAAATTCTTTTTATTACTTATATAATTGTTATATTCGCATTTAGTTCTACGATACAAGGCTACTTAAGTGCAATAAACACTATGTGTGATAAACTACCAACTGTTGATACAATTGCAGGTTTAATTATGTCGGATATTCCAATTTATGGTATTAAAAGTCATAAGGAAATGATATGGCAAAACGAAATTCGAGAACGTTTTAACGTAATTAAGGATTTTAACGACTGTTTTGATCGCCTTCTTAGCGGTGACAATGTAGTTTGTTTATGTACTGAAGGAGTTTTAGTGTACTACCAACTTCAAGAGAGTGCGATGATTCATGTATGGGATACTACTTTGTTATCGGGTACTTATTCATTCACGTGCTTAGAAGATTCACCACTTCTTAAAAAATTTCACTTTCTTTTGTTGAAGGTCAATGAAGGAGGCTTTATTAGATTATTTTGGGTTTCTGAAAGCTTCTATTATGGAAAGCATTATAATCAGGATTATACAAAAGATTATCTTAATATTGGATATTTCATCATCATATTTTGCATATTAGTGGGAAGTTGGACAATAGGAATATTTCTATTTTTTATTGAAATCGCTGTTAACAAAATTAAGTTTAATAATGTCAAGAAATCTATTATTTCTACTATATCTTTATTATGATATTACATCCATATTATGCCGAGACGAGTACGAACGTTTCTTCGAAAGTAATCAAAGTACAGTAGACTCTAGATGTATGGCCGCGCGATATATGGCCCCACAAGCGATTTCCCCTTCACAGGCACTTTCACGCGTACGAACAGTGCTCCCCTATGACATGACGGTGGCGCACGGCACTGCCGACGATCGTGTAACACTTCACTCGTGCATTTTGTATTTGTTTTTGTTTCTGTCAAAACTCGCGCAAGAATACTAACAGAAAGCAAAATGTCTGAAAAAGACAGGTAATGCAGAAAAGCAAACGAAAGCGTAAAATGTAATTGTATTAGAGAAACTAAAAATCCTAAAGGAATTTGACACATGTGGATCAACGAAATGAATTAGTGAAAAATATGATGTCCCGGTGAGAACTGTAAGAAATTGGATAAGTAATATATATGGTTCGATAGAAATGTTAGAGGTGGCGTAGTATTATTTGGTCCTCTAATTATGGGTAAGCACAATTTTAAATTTACATTTTTAAATTTAGCCAATATACTAGGTTATCTTTGAGGATTTCAAGAGGCATTCAAGCAGCTGCGCATTTAAAGTCAGTAAATATGAAGGATTTTATATACTGGGTAAATTTCAATACATTAACTCTTGGCCGGCCACGTGGGGTCATTTTTTTTACCCCAGGCTCATCTCTTACAAATAAAAAGTAAATTAAGCAAAAGTGTGTATATAGTGTGTATTTTCAATGGCGTAATTTTATATATACGAATTCAATATTTAGAAAAAGAATAGTGTAACCACCATGGTGGTCGTACTAAGAGAAAGTTATTAACTTTTTTGCATATGGAAGAACCTGTGATATTTTACTTATAGAATGAATATATTTTAAGTAGTTTCAGGGGTCATCAAAATCAAATCGTCGAAATCAAATCTGATGAGTAAACAAATGCATAAACAAATTGTTTAAATAAATTTATTTTTCAAATCTGTTGGGATTTGAATTTCAAGTTTGAGTTTCGCAGTTTCTTTCATACAGGATAAAATTAATAACTTTTTCTAGCTACAACCGCTATTTTCGTTACGCCATTTTTTTTCTCCTCTTTTATATCGGATTCGGAATCTACGCCATTGAAAACCCTTATATCCACATGTTTGCTTTGTTTGTGTTTTGCTTTTTGCGTTTGCTTTTTGTCCCTCAAAAATGATTCCACGTGGCCATCCACATCGTAATTCTGATTGTGGCCGTCCGTAGATTATGTGATAGGCCTAGATTAAACCCAAAATAAATTTTTTTTGAGTCCAAAAACTTTTTATATTTAGAAGTAATAGTTTTGAAAATGTTTTCACTATAAATATTTGATTACATCTGTAATTTTACCATTGGAAACATCAAAATATTAATCCTACAGGTCAAATTTATTGGAAGAACTTTGCGGCGTGTACAATTCTAGGTGATATGGTGAACAAAATTTTTCTTTCTACGGTTATTCGACTCCTCTTGATATGTATTAAAAAGTAAGCAATAAACTTTTTCATTTTAAATTTTAAATAAAAAAAACAATTATATCAATAATTTCTTAAATATTAGTTGGAACTCCGAATAAAAATTATAAAAAAAATTTCTATAGGAAGAGTACAACCAGTGAACGCGGTTGTCGCAGCTCATACTTTATTTTCGTGTTTTTAAGAAGTTGTTTGCATCTGAATTAGCTACAATAAGAAACTGAACAAGTAGTGATGAAAATAGCGATTTCTAAGTGATGTTTATAATAATAATAATAATTAAAAGCCACCTAAATAAGAATCTTAAACATCACTGTTGTTCAAATAGTTCAAATACAATAAAAAAGAAACATTAATGTTTTTTATTATCAGGCCCACCGTTTTATAATGATTAATGTTCTGCTTATATATATTTAAATATATATATATATATATATATATATATATATATATATATATATATATATATATATATATATATATATATATATATATATATATATATATATATATATATATATATATATATATATATATACGCAATCAATTTATTTACTAATTTATGTTTAGGTGAATGACTGTCCGAAATGCGAGTGAACTCAAAGAAGAGGAGTCTCTCGAGGAGAACAGAGCAGTGTGGACGACAGCGGCTACGTATAATATCAAGCATCTTGAGGCTCTTCCGGAAAAACTGTATCTAAATAATTAAGTTTTTATGTTTAATTGGTTCGAATATTAGGTGATTATTTTTCTTAATAATATTAGGCTAAGTGCACCAATAATTGAACGTTTAAGACCAGTGAAAGAACAGATGCATTGATATTTTCAATCTCTTTAAAGGAATAATAGGTTTTTAAATGTTTAATTAGTTAAAAGATAGATTATTTAAACTTTTGATATCAGAAGTAAGTTCTTATATCTTAGAATTACAAAAAAGTATTCAATTAAACATTTTGTCGAAGGAGTGTTCATTCATTCACTGGGGGAGTGTTTATACACTGGTGCAGTCACCCCATAACTAAAAAAGTCAGGTGACTATTATTTTCAAATAGATAGTAGAGTACTGCCCTAGTGGAAATAATTTGTCTGCCTAAATCTACTTAAGTCTGCCAAACTCTGCCTATCTCTGCCTAATTCTGCTAAACTTGGTACAGGTCTTGCAAACTCTGGCTAATTCATAGACTTCGGACATTTGGCAGAGTTTAACAGAGATAGGCAGAGTTAGGTAGAAATAATTTTTTTCTGTAACTGTTGTTAAGATATCGACCAAAAACCATATCTTAGCAGTTATTATTGTTAATAACAAAAATGTGTGGCATATACGAGCTTGCACACCAGGATAATCTAATTCTACAGTATAGAAGCAACGAAATTCAATTAAAAATCATGTCGCTCTCGCAAAACTGCAGCAAGGTAGTTGGCGTGTGGATATAACTAGGGTGGTGCGAAATCCAGGGGACACAGGTCTTACGTGCAGACGAAGCCAAGGTGGCTGGATAATATCAAAGCAGATTTACGAGCAATGTGGGATGCTATAAAGCTGGATAAAGTTCGCAAAGAAAAGAGTGAAGTAGCGTAATTATGTAAACAAAGCTGTGAACTATATAGTCCCAACAACTAGTAAGGGTAGCTACGGTAATGATGCAAACACGATCACTATCAATGCTAATCAATAATAGCTGACAATTATAATAATTTTAATAATATAATAATAGTAATAATAATAATAGAAATTAAAATTAGGTAATACAACGCAGTAATATTTAAAACAACGATGGAAAGAGTGACGTCATGCTTAACTTTTTTTCTACAAAGAAAAATTGATATTGATTGTAATTTCTTCTGTAAATATATTGGCTTTTTTTAGTCTGACCTTTGTTGTTTTTTACTGTTTGCCAATACAAGTATTTTATAGACGCACACACGTAAACAGCCAATATTGATAGTATTGATTTGAAATAACTTTAATTTTGCTTTTAGATATATGTCTGAGACCTTATACTCTATATTAATTTTCTTCTTTTCAGCAGTAGTTGCTAACTATTTTTCTCCAAGCAGTCACCTTTTTCTGTCATGTAACGATTTTTCAAGAAATAAATCATTCAGTCATTTTTTAAATATGTATTATTTTCATTGGACTTAAAGCGAAAATTTTAATACTGAAAATTTAAATTATTCACTTAAACGATGATATTAAATTTTATATACGGTATAAGTCTGCTTGCATTTATTGCAAAGTATGCCGAAACTATAAATGAAAACCATTTTATTGTCACCACAAAGAAGGATTATATATCTCAAGTAGTTGTAAGTATCATATTATTCTTGATATTTTAACAATTATGTTGAATGTTTGAAAAAATTTACAAATCTGTTGCATTTAAAGGAAAAAATAGTTGACAATTGTTTTAATTGGAATAAAAAGAACACTATATTCATTAGTGACCGAACAGAAAATGACTCAGTTATTTTGAATTCATTATTCAATGCACATACTCCTATGTATATATTTCGAAATGCAACCAACAATGTTTTTAAAAATCACAAACGTTTTCGAAATGTTTATGTATTAAACGAAACTATTGTAAAGAAAAAGAATTATCCGATTTCCAGCGCCGTTATTGTTGTTTCAAGAACTGCACATTTTTCAAAAATATTGGAGGAAATGAAGGATTCAATTTGGTGGAATCATGAAGCTTTATATTTGATAGTTAACCTGAATTTAGGAATAGGTTGCCAAATGGCACATTTATTTTTAAGTGTTGCGTGGACTTTTAATATTTTGTCTGCTACGTATATATGCAAAAATTCAAATGATCAAATACTGCTATACACGTTTAATCCTTATGCAAATTTAGCTCCAAAATTTTGGAACAAAATACAAGTTTTTCCCTTTTCGAATACAGGCTGGACATTGCTGGAACATTCGCTTGAATCATTGTACACGTATCGTAAGTATACCATGTATGATTGTATATGAAGACATTCTGTTATACAGGTATATTACTATTGTTAACGTGCGTGTCCTATTATAAGCAATACTCACGATTTTTTGGCAACAATTGAAGTAGGTTTAGGTTTTTAGTGTACTATTTTGTTCCCAGAATCCTGCAGGATTAATCTGCACGAATTTGTTATTTATTTTGTTCATATTCGTTGTGAATCTTTTTCCAATTTTCAACCCGGGCAATATATTGGGCACTGAGCATGATTTTTGGCTTTAGTATATTATAGAATTTTTTAGGGGATAAAATCAGAATGTTTATGCCTGCAAAAAGAGAGAAAAATTATTACTGTTTATGTGCGACATGGTCGAGCCCTGCAGCATCACTTTTACTCTAAAGTAATCACTTTAGCCGTAAGTTTTCTCTAAATTTTTGTACATATTAGTGGTCACTGCTGTGAACACCGTTATTTTTAATAATATTACCGATGGATAAACTTATATATTTAGAAGGAGAGTCCACAACCTCCGTGAAACTATATTTGATCAAACTTCAGGACGTAGTTTTTGGTACCTAAAAATGAAGCCTAGCACCCGTAATTTTGTCCAATAGACTCTTGTTCTCGACATATGAGGTATTTTACTTCAAATATGCGTTATTTTAATGAAAAAATGTACCTCTTCTTCGTACATCAACTTTGCAAGTATTTATGCTAGAAAAATTAAAAAAAAAAGTTAAAGATAGTAGGTAAGAAGAGCTATAATTTAACCTTTGTTTCGTATACAAATATAATCTGCTGCAAAGTTATTAACAATTGAAGATAGATTGTGGACTATCCTAATTAGATCAATCCTTGCAGAGAAAACGTATGGCAAACTTATTTTGGAGTAAAATAAGTGATGCATCGGGGCTTGACCACTGAGATTTTGATAAATCCCGATGTTTTTGAGGTTCCCAAGTCAGAAAAATATGTTTCTAAGAATGTCTATCTGTATGTATGTATGTGAGTATGCGTATGTATGTGCGTATGCATATGTATGTGCGTATGCGTATGTATGTGCATATACGTATGTACGTGCGTATGCGTATGTATATGTATGTATCAAATCAAAATGTGTCCACCATAATTCTTGCAGGGAAGCATGAAATTTTGTAGACTTATTAGGTACGTTTAAATTTATAACTGATTAGATTTTTGAGCTAATCGGATAATATTCAGGACGCTTTATGATAAATAATCACTGTTAAATAAATTTGAAAAAAAAAATTTCTTGAAGTTTATATTAAAGATATATAAAAGATAGACGTAAATCCTTAAAGTACGCGTGATATCCTTTGGATGTATGCCTTTTAAAATTATTCTTAAACTATTTTTAAGAAAGAAACGAGAATTTAAATAATTTTTATAAAGTAGCTAGGTTATCAAATAAAAAACATCTGCCAATTCATTGGCACTTAGCTTCCTCAAACTTTATAAATTGTTCCCATGTGAAATTATTTATTCTATTTAATACTGGGGTGAAAAATAAATATAACAAGTCTATTGCTTTTTAATGTCGCAATGCATATCATATTTAAATTTAGTAATTTAAACTTATACAAAAGTATAGCATAGAATATTTATATATAATGCATACCATTTTCACACATAAATTTAAAATAAGATGATAATATGTATCTAAGAAAATTTTAAGAACGTTCATTAAGCGTAATAATTCGAGTTAATTATTCAAAATAGTTTATTCAAACTCATTCTAACTCTGAATCCAAAATTTAACTCTATTAAATTGTATTCCTTACAAATTGCATTGGAAAAGAAAACATATAATATATATTGATTAACTAAAAAGTGTTCTATATTCTTCTTTTATATTGAATCGATTTAGTACAAAGAAAATGTATTTGCAAGTTATTAGAGTAAACGCATATTCTTTTTTGATAAAAATAAGTGCTTAGAAATAAATTCAAGAGATTTTTTTAACTATAAATAAACCTATGCTAAAGTATATAGCAGTTAAAACGCAACTTTGGAAGCTTTGCATATCAAGTTACATTTTTTCAATTGATAATAATAAATTTTGCAATTTGGGGACCTACGGTGGTTCAGTCGGTAGAGTGTCGGATTCCTACTGCGGTGACCCAGTTCGAATCCTAGTCTCTGACGATTGATACTAACACCTCTGTATAGGTTTGCATGTGCTTTGTTTACAAACACATTGCAGACCTCCGTCATTGCTTAGCACCATATGGGAGCACAAATATGGCGACGTTAAAAAAAGAGATTTGCAACACTATAAATTGTTAATTAAATTTTATTTATGAATATAATAAATGCATAAGGTAAAGACACCAGTACCTGGACAAATAAAATATCGGAATCTACAGTGGAACACGGACTACAAATTACTTAAAATGTGTTCATAAAAAATACAGCAATAAGTCGTATAGTATAAATTTATATCTATTGTAGTCTAGGGTATCAACTATTCAAATGAACATGAATTATTTCAAATCTACGGCAGAAATTATACTCAACGCTTTTACTAAAAATGTGTTCTGAATCGTACAGAATTGACTGAATTGCAAGGATTGAGTTTTGCATTCAAAAGAAATATTTTACTCTACCAGTATCAAAATAATGTTTTTATCAATAGACACACTCATGAATATGATTAAAGTTGTATTTACTAAAAACAATAATTATTCTCTGTATAATTAGGTGTCCAAGTTTTGGTCCTATATTTTTGCGAGGGAGCAGTAGTGGGACGTTCAAAATATACAAATTATAATTAGATTATGTGGTTGAAAACTACTTTAGAGCTTACTAAATAAAATATCAAATAACAATCAATACTGTAAACTTGAATGAATTTCGGAAAAAGTGGATTTTGGAAATCTATAACTATTGCTTGGTGGGTGTAACCTCAAAAAGTGGGGTTACGGGTTTCTGATTATCAATTTTTGAACTACTTCCCGAAATACAAAAGCATGTAAATCGATTCGTATTATCGAATGAATAGAGAAAATGAGCTGTTTTTAATTGTTTGAAAAATGATAACGAATAAAGCTACTTAATAACTGTCCCAGTATTGGTGCTAATTACTTGTCCCTGTACTGGGTCAACTCGAAACATCGTGTCCCAATACTGGAGTCAGGAACTGTTTTATTTAAACAACTATTTATTAGCATTGAAAAGGTTTAAAAAGTAATATGTTATTTTTAATCGATAGGAAGTATTCCGGGCTACACGATAATACTAAAATATTTTTTTAATTTTACTATTAGATTTCAGAATTCAAGTCTTTCTAAACGGGTATCCCAAATGTGTTCCAGTACTCGTGCTTTTACCTTACTACTTTTACAAATAAAACTTCTTTGTAATTTTGTTTGAGTTTATGATCAACGAATTTAGATTTATTCATTTATTAGAAAAATATCATTAAAATGAAAAAAACGGTATAAAACGAAAACAAATCAATAAATCTTTAAAATCCTTCTTGATTTTTTTTTTTTTTTTTTTTTTTTAACGTCGCCATGTTTGTGCTTCCATGTGGTGCTAATCGACGACGGGGGTCTGCGGTGTGTTTGTAAACAAAGCACATGTAATTTTTACAGTGGTGCTTGTATCAATCGGCAGAGACTAGCATTCGAACCCGGGTCACCGGCGTGGGAATCCGACACTCTACCGACTGAGCCGTCGCAGGCCCCAATCTTCTTGATTTTAAATCTCCATAAAAACATCAAAATAGAGCTTTATGGCCAAAAATTACCACATAATTCTCAAGAAAAAACCTATAAAATATTAAAAAAAGAAATTTCATAAAAATGAAAAATGTTATAAAACAAAAACGAATCGATAAATCTTAACAATTCTTCTTGATTTCAAATATTCATTAAATAACGTAAGAAATGACCTTTGGTTGATCAAACATTACCTCGCAATACGCAAAGAATCGCCGATCAAAAATGTTTTGAAAAAGAAAATATACAAAATGAAAAACGTTGTAAAACAAAAACGATTTGATGAATGTTGGAAATTCTTTTTGATTTAAAATCATTAAAAGACGAAAAAAATTAGCGTTCATTGGTGAATAATGCCTGTGTAATGCCCAAGAAATAAGCAACCAATCATTTTTTGAAAGAAAATATAACCTCGAATATCTCGAAAAATTAAAGTCCTCATGATCTGGGCAAAGAACTTAGCCGAGAGATAGTAAAAAGCTATG
Source organism: Gastracanthus pulcherrimus (assembly GCA_949152435.1). Lineage (NCBI taxonomy): Eukaryota > Metazoa > Arthropoda > Insecta > Hymenoptera > Pteromalidae > Gastracanthus > Gastracanthus pulcherrimus. The sequence continues at coordinate 16,669,602 of OX424575.1, forward strand.
TTTTTGGAAATTCTCAGAAGGAATAATGTCATTTTACTCAAGTTATCGTTTGTCATAGAAAATCGATTTTTTTTACAAAATGATGTGTGTATGTATGTATGTATGTATGTATATGTGTATGTATGTGTGTATGTATGTATGTAGATGTGTATGTGTGTGTGTAGGGGGAGTTGTGTGCATGGGTAAGTCTGTGTGTGTATTTGTGTTTGTCCGTGTGAGTGTGCGTGTTTGTGAGTGCGTGCGTGTGTGTGCGCGCATGGGACGTATATGTGTACCTGTATGTGCGTTCATTATCCGTGATTCACAATCACTTAATATAATCTAATCAAACTATGTGCAAAACTTTAACTTCCCTACTGTGAGAAATCTATTAAATCCTATTAATTCCTTTTTCCAAATCTGAAAAGATCCTATTTGCGAATAGGATGTATATGTAATTTTTGTATTGGTGAATAGGATTTAATAGATTTCTCACACTAGGGTTGCAGTAACAATTTAAACGTAACATATGAGTATATGTTGTACTTGTACTCTTAAACGAATTTGCTTTATAATAACTTTCGTAATTTGAAAAAATCCATCAACAGATGTTGGCATCTACATAATAATGTAATATACTGTATGATATAATTAATACCTCTTTGAGAAAGCCGAGTGCCAAATCATGTAGCAGTATTTTTCTCATTTTTCTCAGAACATTATTTTACCGTGCAATTATTTTTGTAAAAAAATCTTGGTAGTTGCTTAAAACACATACGTTCAAAATTAATAAAACCGTTTTAAGTATTTTTAGTTCAAAATTCAAATAAGAATACCGATTATATTGTATTTTTAAAAATTAGATGATACGTTCTGCAAGAATTTATCTTTTGATAAAACAAACAATTTAAAAGGCTATAACTTAAAAATAGTCCTAACAACGGATAATGTCATACGCCGTTATAACAAAACAAAAACTGGTTATCACAGATTTGGTGGTCTTGGATCTAGGATCATTTGTACAGTGTTAGAACGTATAAATGCAACGCTCACCGTAAAAGAATCTTCTATTTTTGGCTTTCTCGATGATCATGGCGAACCTCATGGAACAGTCAAAGATGTTCTATCTAACACAGTTGATATTGTGATTGATGCTTACATGATACGCGGTTATTGGCGGCAACAAGCACATTCCTTTCATGCAGCAGCGGTACAAATTTTCTCTTTGAAAGCACCGGTAAAGTATATCGATAAAATTTTGTCGATCATCACCACAAAGGTATGGCTTCTTTTTATGATAAATTTGATCGTCCTTATTGTTGCATTGAAATACATTCTACATCAATCGGTGTCTTCGGCTACTCTAGAATTTATTCGCATGTTTATTGCAAATTCAACTTTAAATGAACCCCGTAATTCATCAGGGAAAATACTTCTTATTACTTATATAATTGTTATATTTGCATTTAGCTCTACGATACAAGGCTACCTGAGTGCAATAAATACTATGAGTGATAAATTACCAATAGTTGATACAATTACAGGTTTAATTACGTCCAATATTCCAGTTTATGGTCTTAAAAATTATAAGGAATTAATATGGCAAGAAGAAATTCGAGATCAGTTTAACGCAATTAAGGACATCAATATCTGCTTTGATCTTCTTGTTAGTGGTAACAATGTAGTTTGTATATTTACTGAAGCAGGTTTAGTTTACTACCACCTTAAAGAGAGTCCGATCGTTCATGTATGGGAAACTACTTTGTTATCGAGTACTTTTGCATTTACATGCTCAGAAGATTCACCACTTCTTCGTAAACTGCACTTTCTGCTGTTAAATGTGAACGAAGGGGGCTTTATTAGGTTTTTTATTCAATCTGAAAGCTTTCATTATGGAAAACATTATAACCAGGAAAATACAAATGAAGATCTTAATATTGGAAATTACATCATCGTATTTTGCATGTTAGTGGGAAGTTGGAGTATAGGAATATTTATATCTTTAATTGAAATTGCAGTTGCCAAAATTAAGTTTCATAGATTCAAGAAATCTATTAGTTCTACTATTTGAGGTGAAGGTGAAAGACTGTCTGCAATTCGAGCGAACTCCAAGAAGAGGAGGCTCAAAAAGAGAACAGAACAGTGTGAATGGTAGCGGCTACGTGTAATACCCAGGGCTCTTCCGTCAAAACCGACGGCCATATGTCATTTTGTAACTGAATAATTAAGCTTTAATAGTGCAGTAGTGAATAAAGGTTTAAGACGAGTGAATAAACAAATCACGTGACATTTTCATTCCTTTGGATATTATGTTTCTATTTTTAAACGTTTAATTAGTTATAGATAGACTATTTAAGGTTTATATCAGGGGAAGCAAGTTGTTATAACTTACAATTATAAAAATGTATTCAATTCAACATTTTATTGAAAGAGTGTTCATTCACTTGTGAGTGTTTATACACTGGTGCAATCACATTATACCTGAAACAGCCAGGTGACTATCATTTTCAATTTGATAGTACTGGTACGGAGTACGGAGGACACTATAATATTAAAACAGATTTACTAGCAATGTAGGATGCTGTAAGGAAGACTACGTGAAGTTTGAAAAGAAAAGAGAGAGCTAGGGTCATTGTGTAGTTAGGCTATGGACTATATAATCCCGACAACTAGTAAGGGTATAAGCTAAGGTAATAATGCGAAATTGATCACAGCGAATATTAGATTATGATATCTGCGGCTATTCAAACACTATTACTGCTAATAAATATTAATAGTAGTAATGATATAATAATAATAGGTGTAATGATAATATAACAATAGTAATAATGACAATACAATAATAGTAAAATAGGGGCCTGCGGCGGCTCAGTCGGTAGAGTGTCGGATTCCCACGCCGGTGACCCGGTTCGAATCCTAGTCTCTGCCGATTGATACAAGCACCACTGTAAAAATTGCATGTGCTTTGTTTACAAACACACCACAGACCCCCGTCGTCGATTAGCACCACATGGGAGCACAAACATGGCGACGATAAATAAAAATAAAAAAAGAAAAATAATAGTAATAATTATAATATAATAATAGTAATAATTATAATATAATAATAGTAATAATTATAATATAATAATAGTAATAATTATAATATAATAATAGTAATAATTATAATATAATAATAGTAATAATTATAATATAATAATAGTAATAATTATAATATAATAATAGTAATAATTATAATATAATAATAGTAATAATTATAATATAATAATAGTAATAATTATAATATAATAATATCAAATCAAATAAAATTTTACGTAAATATTATTATTGCACTATACTTTCTCAATTTTTTTAATCCAATTTGTGAAGAGTTTATTAAAAATAACACATTCATACCTTAATGAATAATCGTACTTTAAAATGTCATTTTCAAACTGACAATTTGATGGACATCAATAATGCGATGCGTTTCTGTATTAAGAATGTTTTGAAGAATCGAAAAATAAAATTAAAAAAATGGTAATAGGTAATCCCCCTTAACTATAATAATAACTGCAGTCAAATTCCACGTACTGTGAATTTGAACACTGTTAATCCTAAGTTAATCCTAAATTTAATATTATTTAGCTATGTTTGAAAAATACCGGTTCACTTTACCCAGGCCTTTCAGTGTGGGGTAAAGTGAACTAGAGAATAGAATTAAATATTTTGAAAATATTTTACTAGTTTTTGTACAGGAATAGATTAAAATGTTAATTTAGATAATAATAAAATTTAAATAACATCGTAAAACCTTTCAAATACGGTAAAATACGAAACAGTTAAATATTGAGGTTACGTTGGCTCATTTTGGCATAAATACGAAATGTGTTGCAATAAAAGCTTTCTATACTATACTAAAAATTACCTTGATCAATATTTTGTTAAATTTTCCATCTGGCCGCGTATATATTACTGCAATCGCATTTTTTCCGCACCACTTTACCCCGATTCACTTTTCCCCGAGACGTCGATTCTTAAAAATGCTTATTCAAAAACAGAAAAACATCATTTAATGCTCTGGATTCTTGGCAACAATAAGTAAAACAAATTTTAAGTAATTATAAATAAAATAGCAATAAAACTGATTATAAACATCTATAATCGTAATAATTAATTCTACAAAGTTTTTTTTAAGATCGAAAAAGACAATTATTTTTTTTTCGTAGAATATTAATTGTTATGTAGTGAAACTTTTTTATTATCATCCTTGCATAATTATCTTTCACCAAGATTAAAATTAGGCATAAATAATACTTTATTGAAGAAATAATAAACATGATTCACTTTACCCGTGTGTTCACTTTATCCCAGTTTCCCCTACGTGTACACAATGCTCACTTCTTGAGTAAATTATGGGGTTAGACATAAAAGTGAATATAATAACACACCTATCCATAAAAACGTGTTTACCAAATCACAGATCATGTTTATGATATTCGATATATGTGTGATATAAATAAAGGAAATAAAAATAATAAATACAGGGAACGTTTTACTCTTTTTTATACATATACCATTGTTTTACTCTTAGCAGAAGGCACACTATTGAATAATGATTTGGAAAAAATTATTCCAGCACTGTCATTATTTAAAAATTTTAATGCATTATTTATATCAATCACTGCAAACAATGTTAATTAATTATAAAATTAATCATAAAATGTTAATTAATTATAAAAAAAGTAATTAATTATAAAATTTGTTTCTTATACACACAGACAGAATTTACCGATAAAAAGCCTCATAAAAATCATTCTAAACGTGGGACATCCTGACTTCAGGAGGAAAATTACTTTGATTAAACGGTAAAAATTAACATTGTTCATTATAATTTTTACTATTCAGTACGGTAAATTTTACTGTGTATCAGGGAAATTTTCGGGTGGGGATAAATGCGCCAAAATATAACTTTGCATATAGGCATATTCTAATAAAAGCACTTTCTTGTCCACATTTTCGTTTTCGGCATTTTTAACTTTCGGCATTTACTTTTTCGGGATTCTTGTTTTCGGCATATTTAACTTTCGGAATATTTATCTATAGGTATTAAGTTTTTCAGCAATTTCTACCGTTCGGTAAATTTATCCTTCTGCAAATTTATCTTTCGGTAAATTTATCCCCACCCCATTTTTAGGTGGGGTTGGGATAAATGTGCCGAAAGATAACTTTGCAGACGGATAATAATGCCGAATTTATTTTACCGACGGGTAAATTTTCCGAAAGGTGAAATGTGCCAATGAGTAAAGTAATCGATTAACAAAAGTGCCGAAAAAAAAAGTTCCGACGGATAAAAATGCAGATGAATAAAAATGTCGAAAGTTAAAAATGCCGAAATGTTGAATGGCAATGGGTAAAAACAAAAATTATCTAATATTGAAATAAAACGACCTAGCAACAATTAACACATTAATATAATATATGGGCATATTCTAGTAAAAGCACTTTCTTGTCCACATTTTCGTTTTCGGCATTTTTAACTTTCGGCATTTTCTTTTTCGGGATTCTTGTTTTCGGCACATTTAACTTTCGGCATATTTATCTATAGGTATTGAGTTTTTCGGCAATTTCAACCGTTCGGTAAATTTATCCTTCTGAAAATTTATCTTTCGGTAAATTTATCCCCACCCGAAATTTTCGCCGTTCCGTAATGTAAATTTAACCATTAATCAGAGTAATTTGTTCCCTGATTTCAGAATGCCCCACGTTTACTATGATTTCTGCGATGTTTATTATTATTGGAAAATTCTCTCTGTGTATTAAAAGAAAATTTAATTTCGACGCATCTTACGAAGACTAGTACACTTCAGCTTATTAAAAAATAGCTAGTCTTTTCACGGGCTTCTTACAATAATTAGTATTTTTTACATTCTCTAATAAAGGCTAACACTTTTTTAGGACCAAAAATTCAAAAATGATTATGCCTCAAAAAATCATATGTTTTGTCCATGAATCTGATAATTGCTAGTTTTCTTAAGAATTTAGCGTCTCTTGGTAAGGAGACTCGATATATATATAAATATACAATATTAATTTTAATCATGTATTATGTAATAACATAACTAAGGCGTTTTGAAATCAAGGGGTACGAGTGACAATTTAGAAGAAAATTAGTTATAAACTTTTCTCGGTAATAAAACCGTGAAATACACTTCGTTTCTATACATTTCAAGTAAAAAAGACTCCAAAGGATTCAAGCTGAGCACATATTTTATTTACCTATTAAATACATCTTTCTGAAGAATTATTACATACAAAAGCAAGCGCTAAACACTAAATTTATATCGATTATTAAAATGAAAATAGAAAGTTTATCTAATTTAAATACATTATGATTTATCTTAATTATTTTCGAATGTTTCACAAAGCCCGTCATATAGAAGCAACTGCGATTACGCTTCTTACTGGCATCAATCGTAAAATCGGTGCCTGTCTTGCTACAACCCGATGTCTAGTGTCTATACGAGAACAATAATTAGTAATGAATATCTGCGCACTTGAATTTCAAATTCTTGATGTCGTACTCGACAAATACCTTCAATTTGCCCATTTGTATCGTAAAAAAATGTTTGTCGCCTTCCCAACAATTTAACGTAAGCGTTTGAATAAGAAAAAACCAGAACTACTTGTTCGCCGAGCGACGAAGGGCTACAAGCGTTAAAGCGGAAGAAAGCGTCGAAGAATCGAGCTCGAGAAAGAGGAAAACGACTCACTCACTCTCTCTCTTACTCTCTGCACCCTCGCAAGTCCAAGATCAACAGATTTCAGAGGGCGGCGCGCGCGAAGTGTCGCGAGACACCCCCGGCCGAGAAAGAAAGAAGGCAGGACCAAAAGGAAAACACCGAGAGAGAGAGAGAGAGAGAGAGAGAAAGCGATCATCCACTTGCGAGCCTTTCTCACGTATCGCCTTCTCACGTGTTCGCCTCTCCGCTCTTGGACACACATGCGCTCTTTCCTCGTCCTCGAGAACATGTATAGCAGCGGTAGCAGCGATGAAGGACTTCCTGTGTCCTCGTGTTTTCCGTCCGGTAAAAAAGAAAACAGCGCACGCAAGAGAGAGAGAGAGAGAGAGAGAGTTGAGTCTAAAAATATGAACACCGATCGCTACTCTCTTTTTCAGAGGGGTTAAGGCTTATGAGCATATAAGTTTTCACTCGATGTATATAAATCTTGTCGCAGGCGGTGGCGCGGTGGAACCGCATAACACGAAGAAAAATAATAATTAAGCTCTCGGGGATGTGGGATGCGTGCGTTTGCGTATAAGTTTGTGGGCTGGGAAAGTTTCGGGAGTGGTGTCGCGATGAGGCTATTTACACGGAGACCTGTACAAACAGTCATTAACGGTGATATCGTTGGTTTATGTGGTTTACCGTAATAGTATAGATATAGCTGCGTATATTGTGTATAGACATTAGACAAACATTTTATTTTAATTGTACGTATAGTAATTTTACAAAAAATTTTGATCACAACATCATTGAAAAACAGTTTTTGGTAAATAATTCTTCTTATCTACATTTAAAATCATAATCGGATATAATTTGAAATAAAATGTTTAATAATAAAAAAGAAATTCTCAAGAAAATTGTTCCTTATTTGGGCGATTGTTGTATTCTAAATAATGATGCATATTCATAATCTAAAAAATTCTTTATTTCATTAAAATCTCATATTTTTATAAATTTTATATTAATCATGCGATGAAAAATAATTAAATTTTGCAATAAAACAAGGTGCGCGTAAGTTGAAATTAAGGATCCATGTTGGGTAGACCGGGGTTGGGCGAGATGGGCATAGTTTATGTTTAATGCTATATATCTCAATATTTATGTGCAATAATAGAATTTCTGCGACGTATATACGTTTTTAAACTATTCAACTACAAATTGCACTTGGATTAAGACGGAAGTCAACTATAATTTTTACGTGAGAGCCGAACCCGTAGAAAAAAAACATTGTGCCCGTTGAGCATCGTTCGCCGGAGCTAAATGAGCACTATTTCTGGGCTCAACGGCCACCCCTTTCTACCGTCATAATTTGTAAAAAAATAACTTTTTAATACGAAAAATGTTTATAGATAGGTATTTGGTGATCGAATTATCAATAATTTTGATTTATAATACATAACCTATAAAGTATAAGTATTGTCGGTTATAGGTGAAAAAACACTTAAATATTATTTTAATATTATTTATTAATTTCTGCGTAACTCTAACACTTATAAACGCTATAGAATTGAATAATGAACAATTTGGGAAGAAAATTAAGATTTATTTGGATTTACTTATACTACGCGTATACCCATTTAGCCTAAAGTTGTTATTTTTGAATATGCATTGTATTTACATTATTTGCTAGCGTAATGCATTCCAAATACGTATTATTTTTCTGTATAACAAATTGTAACTCAGCACTACACAAGGCTTTATAAGACCCGAATACAACAAGATTACAAATTTCATTTGGAACTACTGGCCTGCCCAATTCTATTTGCAAACAGACGAAAATTGACCAACTCGAACGTGAAACGCGCCACAATAGCCGCACAGCGTCGATCCGCAATTTTCCGATCGACCGGCCATCATCCATAATATCCAATTTCGCTACAGCGCCTTGTATATCCCTTACTTACTCCTTTCGAGGCTATACTTCTAAAATCCGAGGTGCGATGCGCCTTGTTCGCATACGTGCATGCAAAGAAGGAACAAGAAGTAGCGGCGAGCACCAAAAGAGAAACTCCAAATAATAGAATACGCGCGACAGGAAAGAAAACTAGAGTGAGAGAGAAAGAGAGAATGAAAAGCTAGCGCACGCATCTGTGCGTACATTGTGATGCTTGCGAGTAAAGAAAGATGGAAGAGAATGAGAGAGTGAAATACTTTTTAAATGAAGACTTTTACGGTCATTGCGAATCTAAGGTTTTGTAATCATTTACACGAAGTTTGATAGAGTAAATAATATTCATTTCATTATAATAGATGATTAGGCAGACTTCATTTTAATTTAAATCTTATAGCATCCTGATTTCTAACGATGAATTATCAGTTATTAAAATTAAAATTAATATACTCTAAAAATAATAAATAATATTCACTCTACCCGCTCTGGTCCACTATTTAGATATCATTTTTTTAAATTAAATTCTGAATATACCAAGATTTTTGTATTTTGTTTTGTAATACACAAAAGTAAAATAAATAAATAACAGATAAATTATAAACAATGTAATAAATGTCTATGAATATAATGATCAAAAACAATTGAATGAATGGTTTTCAATAAATTTTATCGTATTTCTATAGCAATTTTTTTATTTATTTATGAATAGACATAGCCCTTGAAAAAGCTTTTACATTCCCGAAAATCAGAAATAAGAAAACTAGATCGCTCAAAACTCACCAAAAAGTTTCGACCATTGCCTCGGGAAAACCCCCGAATAATGCAGTGCACCCGCAGGTAAAAAAGATGCACGAGCATGCCGTCTTACCTACATATTCACATACATTCTACATAAACGCGTGGGCGCACCCCCGACTCGCCATGTACTTTGCATCCCTCGCTAAATAATGGACGCGGAAGCCCGGAATGAAACCTGCTGCAGTAGAGGTAATGCTTCACTGCTTTTGCTCTCTTTCTCTCTCTCTCTATGTAGCTACAACAAAAAGAAAGCGCGGAACATAGAAAAGCCGCCGCTCCAGCGGGGGGATCCGCAAATGAGATTGAGGCTATTATGAGCTGCGAGCGACACGGGTAAGCCTTTTCAAGGAGTTGTGCGCTTCATAATGCAGTACGTCCAGAGTTTGCAAACATCGGTCTTTGTGATCGTGCTTCGGATCGGAGAAGCGGAAAATTCATGCCTCCCCCGGGTGTTTTCGCGATATCTTTGTCCGAGAAATGCGAGCGTTGAGATTTTCGGGCAGGTGGAACGAGAGAGACCGCGATTTCATTTCTCTCTTAGTTTGATTTAGTGTGAGGTGTATGTCTCTAAATTTGAACCAGTGAAAAGTATGTCAAATCCACTAATTAAGCAGTGAATATTAACTTTTCCACTGCAAATTAGTGAATATTCACTGCTGAAACAGTGGATTTTTCACTATTTCAGGGGCAGTGACGTATTTTTCACTGTTTCGTTTTTGTCCAGGTATTTACGATTCAGATTGAGAGCTTGCATGCTCTTTTGATTTGCATATAATGCTCTTTTGATAATTATATATAATTTTCTGTATATGATTTTTATATATAATAATTATATATAACTATATATGACTCATTTCGTCGGTTGGGAGGAAATTTGTGTCATATCCGTACTGTCAGATAATAATAGCAAAATATAGCACACCCAAAAGCAGTATTAAATTCCCATAAGGTGGCGAAAGTTGGAACTACAATAATGAGAGCGCAGTACATAGCCAGGATAGGAAAAACGACAATTTTATCGCTATTCAGGATATTTAAATTATTTAGATAGAATATTCATCTTAAACAATCTTTTTCGTAGCCCGGATAATTATTATACACATCATTATTTGTCAGAAATGTTTAAAGATATTGTACAACATAATAAAATTGTCATGTTCTCTATTTCTGCAATTAATGTTTCGTACCATCATTATTATATTTCCAACTTTTGCCACCTTATGGGAATTTAACATTGCTTTCGGTGCTAGTGCTATTCTCGACAAGGCATTTTGATTAAACATAACAAATTTGAGTCTACAAATGTTGCATTTCATTATTTTTTAAAACACCCAGCCATAAAGTACGTACTTTTTCCCCGCCGAGCCGGGAAAAAAGCGCTACATTAAATCCCTACCCCCACTATTTTCCCTCTTCGGCGGTGAACGAGTACGAACTTTTTGGTAGGTACGCTAAAAAAACGTATAATGCACCCGTGAATAAAGTTAGCCAGCGATTGCAAGCGTGTGTGACGGCCAAACCACACGCAGGCATTTAATGGCTTACTTTAGTCCTTAGGTGCATAATATACTATTACGACATTATCGCGTTGTGTATAATGTATAATCTGCACGCGATGGAATAGACATCTGATCAAATTTGTTTGTAATTCTTTAGGAATATTTCAATATGGTTAGCGAAAATAAACATTTAACACATTAAAGTTACTGTATCTACAAAAAAAATGAAAGAATCTCGATATTATCTATATCATATTTATACGCGCGCGCGAGTCGTGACTTATCGTTTGGTTCGTTCAGAAGATTGTACACGAAATACTTGGTCAAAAGCGTCGATTTACTGTTTTTATTCTTCATTCAAACTGTATGAGTCGATGGTATATAGACGAAAGTTTTAAATCGAGAGTTGTGAGGGCGAGAAGAAAGTGTGCAGAGGTGAATTTGTATTTTTTCGATCGAGACTATTGAAAACGATCCAAATTTTCACGTAGCAGAAAGTGACAGTTCTATGTTTTCGAAAACATTAGTCAAGACTTGAAGAGTATGAGCCATTCTCCGTGAAAACGCTACATTATAATATATATTTTCGATTACATAATGCCGTTGATTCATAGTCATGCTACACAATCGCGCATATGGTGCATAGATAATTTTACTCAAGGAGCATATCAATGGTGTGAAACATGGAAATTAAAGGACATTTTCGAGGAGTCAATAAAGTTGAACTTAATATTATCATATACTTCTTCTTTCGCATCTGTCACCATTTGTACAGCTTCTTCATTATATGATAAGGTTCGTTCATATAATTATTTTTCGTTTTCGATTCTGAATAATAAAAATGAATGTTATTCAAAATGTAGTTGCGAACTAAAGAGTAATAAACAAAAAGGCATCTATTACGCTAAGATAGACAAATTCATATGTACAGAGCTGATTCAGAAAGCAAATAATTTACTCGTACACGAAACTAAAACAATCAGAATATTATGTGAAATGCATTCTATGTTAACCGAATCACGCCCATTAGTGATGAATATCCACAAGTCAATGGAAGTCAAATATCAACACGCTACAGATTTTTCAAATGACTTTGGTATACTTCTCCAGAGCCAAGGGTCCTACGATGTAAAGTTGGTCGCTTGCAATGGCGAAGAACTTCGCGCCCACAAGTCTATTCTCGCGGCTCGAAGTTCCGTTTTCGCCAACATGTTCGAGCATGATATGAAGGAGAAAAGCGAGAATACCATTCACATCGAAGACATTGAATACGACGTGCTGAAGGCAGTGCTTGAATTCATTTATACAGGGAAATGCTATAAGTGGAAAGAATTGGTGGGAGAAATTTTGCCAGTCGCAGACAAATATGACATCAAAGCGCTACGAGTTAAGTGTGAAAGTGCTCTTGCTCAGAGTTTGTCCGCAGATAATGCAGTGAAGATCGTCATTATGGCAGATATGTGCCACTGCGACGTGCTTAAGCAGGCAGTCATCGATTTTCTGATAGAAAATGGATCTCAAATCATTCAGAGAAAGGATTTCAAGACTTTGAAGAGTTCGCATCCGCAGTTGCTGGAAGACATTATTTGCGCAGTATTTGATAAAAAAAGCAATTTTTAAAATGATTCACTATAATTTTGTGACCAATGCGAATTTTAATGTATTTTTTTTACTGACTATTTGTATATTTAATTTTCTCATTAAAATAATATGTTAAAAGACAAATAAAGTTTCGATAAGTTTTTATAATTTTGATTTTTTATTTATTTCTTTTTAATTTAACCAAAATTATTAATTTATGTGCATAAAATCTGGAAGAGACCTTATGTACACCAGCATTGATAATTTTATAAATACAGAAATGGTTGACAATGATTTACTCTTACAGCCAAAAATTACTGCCAGAATATTATTTCAATTACCTCTAGTAGACTACAAAATATGTTCTATTGGGATATGATACGGGCGTGTGGCCACTATATACAGTATACATATTTTCGGGCTTGTCTGCGCCATGCTGACGTCTCAACCAATCACGTTCGAGAATTTCCGGGCCTCGTCTAGTTTAGCTCTAATCCGACAGAGGGCGAGTGCTCGGTGACAGATCCCAATGGATAATAATATTCATAACGGGATAAAAGTTGACTATCGGCATGGAATTGATTTTTCAAAGGATTTTGGTGACATAACCGACTCTTACATAACCGTAAATTCTGCGTTGTGAAATTGATCGCTTGTGATGGCACAGAACTTCATGCCCACAAGTCTGTTCTTGCGGCTCGAAGTTCCGTGTTTATTAAAATGTTCGTGCATGACATGAAGGCGAAAAACGAGAATGTTATTGAAATTGGTGACGTACAATACGATGTGCTTTAATCACTGTTTCACTTTATCTATATAGGAAATTGCAAAATATTGTTTAAAAGATCAGTCACAGAATTTATGCTTAATTGAGGTTACCTGTTAAATCAGAAGACTTTCTGTAACTTTTATTCAAGGAATACCGAATTAGTTTACGATGATAAATTTTTATTTAATAATGCTATAGCTTTGTACAGCTTTTCTGTGTAATATTTCTACCAAAATACTTTTGAAACAATAATTAAATTTATAATAACTTTATATATCCTTTGGTGTTTTCTTTTATTTACATATTTTAATATTAAAGGTTATATTGCCTTCAAGATTTATACCAAAGGTATTTTTTTAGGTAAAAATTGCAATATATATAATTCTGTACCTAATAGTAGTCCTCTAATTTTTAGTTCTGGAAATTTATGACAAAACTTAATTGTGTTAGGTACCATGAACTATGCAAATAATAAATCGAAGCAAAATTGAAGTACAAGTCTTCAATATAATCATGTATAATTGTAATCATAAAAATTACATGTGCTTTGTTTACAAACACACCGCAGACCCCCGTCGTCGATTAGCACCACATGGAAGCACAAACATGGCGACGTTAAATAATAAAAAAAAAAAAAAAAAAATAATTGTAATCATAATAATTTTCAAAGTACGCTTGATAAAACAAACACCTGTATTTGTAAAAGAATTTCTAATTAGGTTAGCAGAAACTTGCATTCATTTCAACGGAGTTTTAGTATATGTATTATTTTAAAAATGTAAACAAATTCGATTAGATATTTGTTCTGCCGAGTGTACATGTTCAGATTATATTTCTCCACAGGATTGCGAAAACTTCGAATGACTGAACTATACTCCACATAATTATTTATTGTAGTTTTTACCTCGAAAACAAACTTTTGTCAGGGATTGTAAACTGAATACAATCTTAACTTGGGAAATATAACCTTTTATTTGATAAAAATTCTCGACTACGGAAAAAAGTATGTATATATTAGAGAATATGTCAATCGAATTAAAATCACATATATTTTAATATACAGGGTGTCAATTAAGTCCCGGGACGGCTGAATATTTTCTAAAGTACTGCTTTTCTGGAAGAGGTCAAGGTCATTCCTTAAGTAACTTTGAACAAGGAACCCAACGGTGACCTTGGATTTGACCTTGAACCTCATTTTCAAGGTTATTTTGAGGTCAACCTCATTTTTTCAAACGGGAACCCCTATTTTTTATAGCGGAATCGGAAAGAGCGGAAAATTTTACATCCGGATATGTATTGAGGTATTGGGTTGAGGTAACCCCTAGAGGTCAAATAGAGGTCAAATAATGACTTCTTAAAAATCTCGCGAGTTCAGTGGTAAAACAAAACAAACAAAGGTCATACCCTAGGTAAATCTTTACGGGGTACCCGACGGTGACCTTGGATTTGACCTTGAACCTCATTTTCAAGGTTGTTTCGAGGTCGACCTCATATTTTCAAATGGAAACCCTTATTTTTGATACCGGATTCGGAAGGAGCGAGAAATTTCAAGTATGGATGTGTTGAACAAGGGATGTAATTGTGACTTTCAATTTGACTTTGGACTTGACCTTGAAGGAAACAGATCTTACTACGTCCACGTCGTTGTTTCTGGGTAACGCTAAAAGTGAGAATAAGGACTGAATGTAAAATTTCTCGCTCTATCGGTTTCCGGTATTATTACTGGGATTTCCGATTAAAAAAACCAGTTGACCTTCAAATGACCTTCAAGGTCAAGTCCAAAGTCAACTTGAAGGTCACAATTACATTCCTTGTTCAACACATCCATACTTGAAATTTCTCGCTCCTTCCGAATCCGGTATCAAAAATAAGGGTTTCCATTTGAAAATATGAGGTTGACCTCGAAACAACCTTGAAAATGAGGTTCAAGGTCAAATCCAAGGTCACCGTCGGGTACTCCGTAAAGATTTACCTAGGGTATGACCTTTGTTTGTTTTGTTTTACCACTGAACTCGCGAGATTTTTAAGAAGTCATTATTTGACCTCTATTTGACCTCTCGGGGTTACCTCAACCCCATACTTCAATACATATCCGGATGTAAAATTTTCCGCTCTTTCCGATTCCGCTATAAAAAATAGGGGTTCCCGTTTGAAAAAATGAGGTTGACCTCAAATTAACCTTGAAAATGAGGTTCAAGGTCAAATCCAAGGTCACCGTTGGGTTCCTTGTTCAAAGTTACTTAAGGAATGACCTTGACCTCTTCCAGAAAAGCAGTACTTTAGAAAATATTCAGCCGTCCCGGGACTTAATTGACACCCTGTATATATATAATCTATATCTATTATATACGTTTTTGCAAAAATAACACATTATTCAACTGTTTAGGAATGAGCAATATCCACGGCTTAATCGAAAAGAAGTAGATATGTTATTAGCCGACTTTTTTTTCGGCTGCAACATTCCTTTTGTCATCGTGGAATCAGATAATCGTGAGTGACTTTTTGGAAGGTTGCAAAAAAATTTTATCCAGAATTAAGTAAACTCGCATTAAAATTGCACAATGTATGTGCATCGACGGGTGAGTTAGAAAGATTTTTTTCGCAATGGTCGTACGTTCACAATCCAAAGCGCAATTGGCTGAAACCTCGTAGATCAGCTAAATTAGTTTGCTTGTATTACGCGTTGCCAATAAACAATAGTGTCCGCAATACCGAGCGCGATACCCACTTTGATGATGAAGATGGTGAATAAATATGGATGGGGATGTATTGCGTAGGTTTGAAAAAAGATGTTCATAAATTTTATTTAATGTTTTATATTTTATTCGTTTTAATAAAACAATACATAATAATAATACATTTATGGATTTTATTCTATTAAGTAAGGCTTACAACATACACAAAATTATTCGTTTATTTTAAGTAAATGATAAAGCTCTGAAATCTTATTCTGCTCCTGAGAATTTATGAAATTTCGCGTTAATGTAGTTAATTTTTTTTACTCGTAATCGCTGGAATATTAAGAATTTGCGAAGAAAATTTCGATAAATTTTTGTGATTTGTTGCTGCCGCTCGCCAAAATATTTCTGCTGATTCATAGTTTTTAGAAAATAAAATTTCAAATATGCCGCTTTTCTCTTGATATTGAAAAAAGCTGTTCATTGATTCTTCATCAAGTCTTTTAAAAAACTTTTTCCTTGATATCGATGCAAATAATTTGCCGATAATGCTATTGGATCAAAAATTGTTTTGATTTGTCTAATAATAATCTGTTTGTAATATTCACTTTCTGTGTCGCTCAATAACGCGTTCCAATCTTCAATTCTATCAGCTAGCGTATATTTTAATCCTTGTTTATTTGTTACTTCTCGAACAAATGTTAAAATTTGTATGGATTCATTTAACTTAGCTTCAAATTGACTGTTTTTAAATAGTAAATTAATTACATTTTCATTAAATGAATAAATATCATTTCTAAACATTTTACGCAAAGTCTTTAAATTTTTAGGGCATGAAAAAAATCCATCATAATAAGAACTTGAATGATCAATATTTAATTTTATAATTGATACCCCACTTTCATTATAAAATTGTTCTTGCAAAACTGGTATGGAAAACTGAGTTAACAACAGATCTACTTGATTTAACAGTTCTTGGTCAATAACAGATTCGATTCGTGATTGCAATTTGACAGAGATGCAAGTCAAATAATGCAAATTTTGAATATGATTGATAAATGTTGATGATAATTGTACATCAGAAATTACGGCGTATATATGAGTATTGTATTTGTTTTTAATGATTTCAATTGAATTTTCAACGAATAATACAAAATCTTCATTTGATGACTCTTGTCTTTTTACAAACATATATTTTTCGTTTTTGTAAAATGTTAAACTAATAAGAGGTTCTTGTTTATTAATTAATAGTATTCCATTCGAATAAAACTTGATTTTATCATTAAATTTATTAATGATTAACATGCTTAGTATAAACCTGAGGTAAAATGTCGTTGAATAATTTTTCGATTTTCGGTAATTGTGATGCATACACTGGCCGCAATAGTTGAATCAGGTTTTTTAAATAGTTAGAGTTTATACTTTCAAATTCTATATTAAAAACAATGAATAACTCAATTAACACTTCATCAATTTTCTAACGCTCGCAATCATCAATTTGATCGAGAAAGTTTGTGAGTTTTTTATCCGTTTTACGCAATGATTTGGTGGAGTTTTTCTTGACGTCAATTTTCTTTTCCGCAACCTGGAAGTGATGAAATCGATATTTATTATATATATTAAATTACAAACAATTTTTCTAGATTTTAAGGGGGTACCAAAGTCAATTTAAAATTCAAATTTCGCGCCAAAAAATTACCGATTGAGAAAGAACTATTTTAGCTGCAATTAAATATAGAAACCGAATTAAGCAAAACGACGAGATACTTGCCCTCCGTCGTGTTATGATCTATTATTTTACAAATTTCCAAGTTAAAATTTCAATAGCTCGACGAATAAAGTTTGAAAAATGTCTGAAAAACACTTCGTTCAAACTTTATTCTTCGAGCTATTGTAATTTTCACTTAAAAATTTGTAAGAAGATAGATTATAACACAACGGAGGGCAAGTATCTCTTTATTTTCCATAATTCAGTTTCTATCTTAATTACAGCTAAAATAGTTGTTTCTCAGTCGGTAATTTTTTGACGCGAAATTTGAAATATAAATTGATTTTGGTACCCCCTTAATATTACTTACTATGCTTACACTAGTATCTTCAGTGGTATTACAAACTTCAATACAGTCATCAATGTTTGATCTATTTAAACTAGTACTTGCTTTCCTTTTGATACCTTGAAGATGTTTGTTCGGCTCGTTGTGGCTTATACTAACAGTATTTGTGCTGCTGTGACTGTCATCGATTTCAACCTCATTTAACGTTGATAAATTATTATTGTATTCTTTTTCGTGTTCTCCTTTTAGCTTATTAAGATCTAATTTACACACATTTCTGTAAATAAAATTTTGTTCATAAAATATGGTTTTCGTAAAAAGCTTGTTTCCAGATAAAATTTATTACGATCTGCACAATATCTACATACCTGTGCGATTGCAATCTCCTGACAGCTGTATTTTTTAAGTCTTTCTCACATTGTAAACAATGAGCTATGCTAACCGTTTTGCTATTTTCATTGCACCCAGTTTTTGCTTCAAAACCTAACTTACTCCACTCAGAGAATTTTGGCCTACCAACATCCATTATAATGAATAGTTTTATTCACTAGCTATACTTATTATTCCTAATACAATAACCGACGAATAAAATTGAAAACAAAACACTACTTGAAGGCGGGAACGTAAAAAGCACTAAGCACGCGCACCTCGATCTCGTTTCGGTCAAGTAGGTTAGGTTTTAGAAAGTGACGACCGCGGTGTATATTATACATATGTGTATAAAAATTGCAGCGTAGAAAATGTAACATTTGACACGTCGTAAAATACATTTGCGACACGTAATTCTCTACCTACCCACCACTGCTCCTGCTCAACCGGGGAACGCTCCCCCTAATTTCCCTGGACTTTCTTATCCGCCTAATAGCAACGTTGCATTGCAAGTCGCGCGCCCTCGCAAGTCGTCACATCATTCACCGACAGCTCTTATACTTACAGGTTTGTTATATTGTGGGTAATGGCAACGTCGTATTGCGATTAGCGAGAAACGCGGTGAGCGCGCTATAGACTCGTCTGGACGTCACTCATCGTCAGATTCCATCGCGTATCGGTCGTTCTTGGAGCAGAAAAAGTAATCGTTCGCTTTATCTCAATGCTTGTAATTTGATCTGCATTCATTGCTGGCCGCGGAACGATGCCAGTGTCCAGTCTAAAGCTCTGAATGTAACATAGTATAGAAAAGAAACTGGAAGAAATTGCGCAAAGCTGCAGGATACGTGTTTTGTTGTGAACCAGCAAGTCTATAATAATAGGTAACGCAGACGACGAACTTAAATCTTTTAGTGACAGTAAGCGTGCATTTTTGCATTTAAAAATGCCGATCGACCGATTTTATTTTTCGTATGTATTTGTATTGCGCATAGATAATTGTACTCAACTGACAAGTGAAATAAACGAAGAGAAATGACAAGTGAAATAAACGATAAATTCAGATTCACAGATCTCGATAGCACTGCAAAGTCGTGTAAGTTCACATTATCGCCTAGCAATCTTATTACACTTGAAATCGTTTCTGCGAACATTTATGCTGTAGTTTACATGAATTTTTTTATTATAAACGCTAAAGACGAGCGTTTCTTTGAAAAAACTTGCAATCTAATGTACAATAACGGAAAAAGAATTTTTAGCACCAAGATAGCCAATTTCATACCTTTAGAAATTTTCGGGAGTGCAAATGAATTACTCCTGGACCCAGGTACTGTCAGAATATTGTGTAAAATGTATTTCTTTCTATCGATGCAGCTAACAATAAGTAACATTGAGTTGACTAATATTGTAACGGAAATGACGACAATTAATCCGCACAATGTGATTGATGCCTTGAATGACTTTGGTGCACTTTTGCAGAGTCAGAAATTGTGCGACGTAAAGTTGATAGCTCGGGATGGCAAAGAACTCCAAGCCCACAAGTCTATTCTCGCGGCTCGAAGCTCCGTGTTCGCCAATATGTTCGAGCACAACATGAAGGAGAAAAACGAGAATACGGTAGAAATCGAAGACATCGAGTGCGATGTGCTGAAGGCAACGCTTGAATTCGTCTATACGGGAAAATTCAAGGATGAGTCAAATGAATTGGCGGGTGAAATTTTAACAGTCGCAGACAAGTACGATATTAAGGCTTTGAAAGTCAAGTGCGAAGATGTTCTCGCTCAGAATTTAACAGTAGAAAATGCAACGAAGATGTTGATTCTCGCTGACATGTGTCATTGCAATTTGCTTAAAATATTAGTTGTGAATTTTGTGATTCGTAACGGATCCAAGGTAATCAAGACAACAGAGTTCAAGAAGCTAATCAGATCGCATCCCCAAATGATGGAAGACATTCTTTGTAAACTGTTTGAAGAAACATATGTATTTAAAGTAATCCGTTTTAACAAGTTATTTGTTCTTAAATATAAATAATGTAAATCAAATTTAAATCTTTAAGTTAAATATTATAAGTATAATATTTCTATGATAATATTTTTTGCAAGAAATAAATAAAGGAATAAGTTGGTATTCTTTCGTGTTTATTTTATATGTTGATAATTTAAACGAGTGGTACGAGTTTTTTTATAAAGAATTCACGTTGAAATAGATATTGTTGAAACTATTAGGGAGACCGGGGCGAGATTGCCAAACGGGGACAAAGTAGGGTACCCCCTAGATTCCCGAGTATTTTATTTTCTTTACGTGCTCATTTTAAATATATTAGTAATTGGTGTAAATAAGTTATCCAATAACTTGCAAGTGCGCTAAATAAAGCCAATTTATTGTTAAAAAAACATTGAAATATTTTGCACTTGTCTGTCCGATTTTTACCGGAATTGAAACTAAAAATTATGTAGTATATCTAAAAATTTATGTTTGCTTTTCTCTTAATCCAAGTGCAATTTGCAGTTGACAAGTTTAAGAACATAAATGCGATGCAGTTATTGCGTAATTGTCCATAAGTATCGAGTTGTATACAGCATTAAAACAAAACTGTGCAGCCGGACTCACCCCGGCCTCCCATATAATATGGCAAGCTCAAGTTTATAACAATAAATTTTAAATTGTATTTAATATTTCAAAAACAAGAGATAAACTTCTTAAAAACAAGTTGTACACTCGATGGCATTATCCATCGACATGAATGTTTTTCGAATTTTTTAAATCCGCTCTAATGCGAAAGTTCAAAAAGCAAACAAACAAAAACCTTGATCTATCAGGTCTAAGATAATGTAATCTACGTAAACATAATAAAAAGTAATCTTCATCTTAATATAATAGCAACCGTTATAATAAATGTAAAAATTTAATTTATCAGCACAATTTCAATAATAAGACAACAATAAGCTTAATCAAAATAAAGTCACACATTTTAGGTTGTCTGATTACCGAAAATCTCTATAGCATATAAAGTTTTAAAGAATCGTTGGACACTGCTCGTCAATTCCCAAGTAAGCGACAAGAAAGAGACAAAAAGAAGTGACATAAAAAGTCTACATGTTACTTCACTTCTGTGCATAAAATTTACTTTTTTAAAACTTGGTGCAAAATTCGATTTCTCGTGCGAAGCACGATTCGTGCACTGCAGCAGTGAGCGAAGTGTTATATTTCTGACACACCAGACAATCAGGAAAAAATTAAGTTTCCCACATTCGTATAAAAAAATAAAGTACCGTAAACCGGTGTGACTTTGGACACTGGAGTGAACTGAAAACTATTTCTTAAAACAATTTTAATTAATTTATGTACCATTATTTTAGCTTAGATGTAAATTATTAATCGTACAGCTCAAAGTCACCCTTAACACCAGGGTGACTGACCACCATGTTTTTGAATTTTCATAATACAATTTTGTTATTCTTGGAATATGTTCTATAGACTGCTATCATAACGTGAGAATTTTTTTATGTTAGTAGATATGATAAAATAATAGAGATACGTACATGAATTTCCAAAGTGGCTCAAAGTCACCCCGGTTTACGGTACGCAACGCGTGCGCAAAGTTGGCGATTCTCGCGTGAGTGTTTTTGTCGCAGCATAGCGAGAAACTGCACCCGTGCAAGCATCACCTAAGAAAAGGTCGGACCCATGCAGTATCATATAATTGGCATTTCTCTGGAACCTTTGATATTTGATTAATAAAATTAATTAAAATAAATTAGCAAGCATATTTATAATTTTCCTAATCTGAATTCTTAAATAACTATAGAATTAATATTCATTTGTGTACACGTTTTTTACAATTGCCCTTTACGTTTTAATCGCTTGTCGTAGTCATATCTTTTTTCTGGAGTTTTATTAATTATAAAGACAAAAAATAGATACTTACATTTATTATATTGCTTTTTAATTATTATTGCATATTTTTTCGTTGATTCAAAACGCTAGAGGTTGCTCTTTATTAATTTTTTACAATTAGGTAAATATTTAACATATTTGATACATAGAAACCTTGATTAATAATTTATTTTTCTTATAATACCAAAATTAAGAGCAGGGACACGAATGTTAAAGGTTCCGGAGAATCGCCCATATATATACATAACCTGATAATTAACAGTTAACTTGGAAAACCTTTTAAGGAAAGATAAAACATGTGTACTGCAGTTTTAAATGAGAATCATACTCGTATATATTTGGCGAGTCAAAAACGCCTGCGCGTCGAGATACGTACCTGCCTATATACTTATACGTGTTGAAGTAAGAGTGTTGAATGTCATGAAATCTTAATTGCTTATAGGGGAGACCCGGGCAAAACGGTCATACCGGGCAAAACGGATAACGCCTATTATTTCTGATATCGCTGTTACGAAAATTCCCAAATAAATCAAGTATATTATGTGTGTCATTAGCATCTAAGTTTAAGTGCGCGCTGCTCGCGGCACTAACATCGCTTAGAAATCAAATCATTGATTTTAGTCTGTGAGCTTACGATGTTATCAAGGTAAGAAAGTCAACTTATTTTTTACACGGATGATTAAATTAAATGAAAAATAGTACCAGGGTATTGTATTTATAGATATTTTAACAAAAAAACTTTTAGAATCGATATCAATTTTTTTCACTAATTTTATCAAAGAAAAGTAATTTTATCCGTTTCGGGCAAAACGGTCACTATGTCCGTTTTGCCCGGAATACACAAATTTGAATTTTTTCTTATAAAAATCATTTAGCAAAACTTTTCTTCCATAATTAAACGTGTAAACTTGAAATATAATGTTTATTTGTGAAATTTATTTAGTTTTACTATTGGATTTTGAAAATTTTCAAAATTAAAAATTTGTATTATTTTTTATTGTTAATTTTATTCAACAATAATTTATTTGTTAATCTATTTTTTATTAGTACTTCATCTTAAAAATATAAATACGATCAAAGTTGATTATTTAGCCAATTTTGATTGATTTTTCCTGAGGGTGTCCGTTTTGCCCGGCAATTTTTGAAAACCTCAAAATTTCAAAATTTTTTCAAAAATTTTTATTATATGCTTAAGCAATAATCCATCGCTATGGTTGTATGTACTTATTTATTTAGATGTCTACTTGAGAAAATAATGTTAATTGATTATATTTTTTGTTGTTGAGTCCATTTTTTATTCGTTTTTCCTTAATGGGTCCGTTTTGCCTGGACCTCCCCTATCAGTACGGTATTGCATTAATCCTCATTTTTTAGGTCGATGATACGAGTAGTATGTAATTTTCATTGGAAGCTATATATTCTGCTTTTATGTACACGATATTCGAGTACAAAAAAGTACGTCCTCGGACGGAAAACAAAATCCTCGGGCGGAAAATGCAGGGTATTTTCTGCAGGCGGTAAAGTAATGCACTTTCCACCCTCTTCATACATGCACGAAAAATCACTTTTCAGTATAGGTAGGATAAAAAATAGCGTGTGCATCTCGGGCGGAAGGCCATTAACCGCTCGTGCTGGTTGCAGCCCTTGTCTTGGCCTGAAATGTGCACTTGCATTTATAGTGGCCTACTTTCCGCTCTCGATACGCAATATAATATTCTATTCTCTTTAACTCCAATCTAGTATAGTATAAATATCCACAATAAATTTTCTATATTCCGGTTCTTATTATATAAAAATTTTGGCGTAGTTCGAAATAATACTCTTATGTAGTATTATTAATGATATTTACATATTTGTGGCTCATGCCCACCATTACTTTTATTATACATATTGCACATTGTCTATAGGTATAGAATAAACGTTTACTTTATATAAATCACTATCTAATTTAAACTTTTTTACTCCTCATTCCCTTAATAACCACAATAATAAGAATTGATTAATACAAAAGTATTTTTCTATAAAATTATTCAGAAAAATTAATGTTATAGCAAAAGTTCATCTGCATTTTATATCAAAATAATTAATTTTACTATACGATTTAGTATAATATAGGTATGTAGGAACAAATATGTGTATATATGAAGAATACTACGTGTTATTTAGTATTCTTCATCAGTCTAATAGTTTTTCTCTACAAACTAAAAATGTATTTAATGACCTATTAAATTCAAGGAAAATGTATATGGGTGATTGTTGCCGTAACTTGTCCAGTTTAACGTTGAAAGTATCTATAAGTAAATTTATTTATAGACCAAAAAATGTATTTTTTCCAAAACTCTTTCTGAGTGGTTTGAAAAATTATAATGCCCAAATTTTGTAAGGCCCAAATTTTATAATTCACAAAAATTATATTATGCAAAAAATTATAAGGCACAAAAAACTATAAAAACAAATATCTATAGAAGTAAAACATCATAAACGATAAGGCCCAAAAAATTGAGAGGTCCAATAAATGTTGAGATCCAAATATTATTATAAAACGCAAAAAAATATGTTGCCCAAAAATGATAATACTCAAAAAATTATAATGCCCAAAAATTATGATGTGTAAAACATTATCAAGCCAAAAGGTACTGTTTGACAATACATACCTAGGAAGTCAGCCATCCACTCGCCCACCAAATCATCCACCCATACATCCATCCACCTATAGCTATTGATCCACCCACGAACTCATCTGTCCATACTTCCTAAATAAATACTAATAAAATAAATGAATACTAAAAAAATGTAACAAAGATCCACAATTATAGATTTTCCGTAAATAAGAGATAGGCTTGGCTTTGTTTCATTTTTAAATATCAACCCATTTCGAGTCCTGGCGCTTTTTTCTCTAGCTGAACGTATACCATGCCCTATCAGTCCAATCATTCTCATATTAAGCGCATTATCAGTTGTTTTTGGAATAGAAAATATAATCGCTGACTCTCTCAATACTTCACTATTTTATCTGCAATGTGTGCCGGTCGCTAATCAACCATACAGTAACCATACAGTATCCAATCCACAGCTGCGTGTGAGTGTCATTAGAAAAATTTCAAAACTTTTAGCGTTTTATAATTCTTCCTTAAACTTGTAATAATTTTGTATCCATTAGTGTTTTTTTTTTATTTATTAACCTACTTCAAAAAGGAGGTTCTATATTCGATGAGTACGTTTCTTTAATTTGCACTAAATCTTGAATTTCGTTTTGAATATAAAATACTCAACTACAAATATAACGAAAAAATTCATAACTTTAGTAGAAGTACATCTACATTACAATAGTTTTTCTCTTATATAAACTAAAAATGCAATTAACTAGATATTAATTTCAAGAAAATTAGAAAACTATAATTTAGAACATGTAGTATATTGTTACATACAGCCACCGACAAACCCAAGAAATAAAAAGAGACCACCTCCTTACAGGTAAGTAACTATAGAGCACAACCGGAGAACCAAACCCATCGCGTCCTCAGCTCTAAATATTGCGATGTGCCGCGGCCGCTACTGTTTTGCGCCACGGCAAACATCTCCATTTCCGCCGCCGCCGCGGCGGATTAACCCGGGTATACAGGAGGGAGCTCGGCTCTCTCGAGTCGCGCCCGGCCGGAAGAACAATAGAGCGCGCGTACCGCCGGCGGCGCCTCCCGCTGTCCGGGAATCCGCTGTTTTTCCCAAACAAGGATTTTCCTCCCATTGATCCTCGCCCCACGGGTTACAGCGATACGGATATATATAACGCAAGTCTAAGTTTCGCGCGCGCGCGCGCCGGATTTTCCGGCTTCTCCTTTTTCTCGTGGTGAGGTATACAGTGTGTATAAGAGTGAGGCTCGGTGTCAAGGAGCGATCGGCGGGATCTGTTGGGAGGATGATGGACAGAGGAGAGGGGGAAGGGGAAATAGGATACAGGGATTAGAGGTCGAGGAGATCGGTGAATGGGTGTAGGATGCTTGTTTCGCGGTATGAGTGTAGATGTTATGTATAGTTTGCGTAACGTAAGAACATAAAACAACGTTCTTTTTTTCAGTTTTGTAGGTATTTCTTTTAGACAATTAGAAAACGTTTAGAGGTATGAGGTTTTTATTGTTGAGACGTATAATTATTGAACTTTATTTATTAAATTGATTTATTTTTTCTTATTTCATTTAAATATTTTGCTTTTGGTTCAATATCCTGTATATTATTTGTTTTGTAAATTTTGTAAAATCATACAATTTCTATGAAGCTCTTCATGTAATATATTGAAAAAGAAATGTAGATATCCATGGATTATATAGCATATTTATAAGTAAAAATAAAAATCTTTAGAATAATATAAGGCCTTGAAATTATTAAAATTATACATTTATGAAGAAAGTCATTATTTTAATTTAATCTTATTTGTTTATTATTCCCCTATTATCGTAGTAAAATTGCGTTTGTTTTATATAATTTACTATCAGTGAATGTAGATTTACGAATATAAGCTATGTTTGAAAAAATGGATTCTATACGAAAAAGCTTTCTTATACGAAATTTTATACGAAAAAGCATAATGTATCGACAGGCATATTTTTTACATCAATTATATAGTTTTTAAAATATGCAATATTAATAAATTTGTAAATGATATATAATCTTACACGGTGATCCTTAATATGATTTTAATCAAAGATGGTTGCACTGCAATTTTCTTTTTTAACCCTTAGCGGCCACACCTCAGCCAGGCCACATAGCGGCCACATGGGGTAACTCATTACCCCACGCTGAAAAACCTAGTTGTACAAGACATATGGGTGTTTTAACACTTGTAACCGATTTTTCATGTTTGTTGAAGTGTTCTTCAATATTTCTAATGATTTTTATCGGTCAATTTATAGATGGCGTTCTAAAAACTGGTCAAATGTTTTAAATGTTTTAGACCTCCAATTTCACTTTTTCTGAGCCTGGGGTAACTAGTTACCCCGTATGGCCGCTAAGGGTTAAAATACTTTTCTTCGTCATGTTGAATTCGTCATTTTAAATTTTGAAAATGTGACAGCGGATTTGGAACGATTGACCCAGAAATCTGTTATATACCAATATTCATAAGAAATCGATGGTTAAATAAGTGCATACTTTAAAAGGTTAATAAAAAAAATTGTTTTTATGAATCAGTGCCAAATCCACTGTCAGATTTTCAAAATTTAAAATAACAGGTCTAATATGATGGACAAAAGTGACATAAAAAAAAGTAAATAGCCGGCATTGTGAAAATATTAACTTTTTGGAGTCGGCGTCAAAACCGACCATTGCGTTTAATTGCGACACTTTAACTAACTGCTTAAATGTTTGCTCGAGTTATCTCAAGTGGTTTACGACCTTCACCGAGATACGTACATACGTGCATACGTGCATACATTTCTTTTCATGGCTCATTTCGATCCAACCACGACAAACAATACGCGTCTACATGAACACCCCCCAAAACCAAATTTCTATAAAAACAATACTCTCTCTTTACCAAAGAAACAAACGAAAAAAAGGAAATGCCCGCGCAACACTCCTGAAAAACCACGTCACCTTCCTCCTGTACCTCTCCATTCCACTCCAAAACCTCCAAGCCCCTTTCAGTCCTACATACCTCTTCCTTCCTTCCGTCCTTCTCGGTCCGCGAAAATCCCCGGGCGCCGCACAGCGCACGCTCCAGTAGCCAGGGCTAATGCGCCCTGCGCCCCGCTTTTGAGCCTCGTTAAATAATGCCCACCTTTAATGTCCTCTGTCCTCTCCGGCACACTGTCGCTACTGGAGTGCTAAATGCGATTTGCGCAAGGACGGAAGTAAGTACGGAGATCCGCGAGATATGATCGTTGCGCGCCGTCGCTGCGGGGCTCTCAAGGAGTTGCGAAGAGCGCGCCGCGCGGGGCTCGGGGGGAGAGACGGGATCAGCCCTCCTTTGCGAATATTAATATTGCGTTAGCCCTGGCGTCCGAGGATGATATTTTCTTCGGGCGTCTGTGTAGAGGATGTATAAGTGGAAGGATGGGTCGTGGGCTCGACGCGCGCGCGTACCTTACGAGGTTGCGTCGATGGAGCTTACGCGGTGGTGCGGTTGTGTTGGTGGGTATTTACCGAGATGGGTGAGGATTTCTGGAAGTACGTTTTTCGGAACGAGGCATGCATGCAATTGGGAAGGTGGGAGTAGAAGATGGGGGCCAGGAGTTTTTATAAAACGTTTAGGAATGATTTATAATTACCAGATAGAACTCAAAGCCTAGCACTTGCCCCATTAGCCAAATGTATTGTAAATTGTTAGCAATTTGACATACAAGTTTTTCTATCGATTTCCTTAAGTTTGATGTAAAAGTGCGTTCGTATATGCTGGAAATTTTGTATCAAGTAATGAAGTAAATTATGAGGGCAAATTGAAGGCAAAATTACAACAACTATTGCTCATGATGTGCAGGCGTATTATAGTCATAAATTGCCATCATATTGTCGTCACATTTCTCGATTTTATGTTACACAAATTTCCATCAATATGCTGTTATTAATTTCCTCCCTCTCTCTCTCTCGCACTGTCGCATGTATGAGTAATTTTATTGAATATTATGTGAATAATATTGAAAATAAAATAATATAATATATTAATAATATTGAAAACAAGTTGAAAGCAAATTGATGTACAAAACTTGCAACAACAGTTACACATCAAATATAAGTAAATCTGCGTCCGTATATGGCAGAAATTTGATGGCAAGCAATTGCAGTCAATTTTATGGCACATTGACATCAATCCTTGATATTCGTCATTTCTTGAGCGCAAGTTGGAAGCAAATTGCTAAGAAAACATTGCACAGCAACTATTGCCGCGATTTTGCCACGGCAAGCCTGGCTAATGGGGTGTATATTTTGCTTGAATATGAGGCCTCGAATGTCGACGGATGGCTAAAATGTTAACGTTAGCAGTATATCTATATAGACGATTTTTAAAGAATGAACATATGGGCAATGTTAATGTTTTTGGCTATATCTCGGCATATACGGCCTATATTCAAGCAAACTACGGGTGCTAGTCTTCATTTCTATGAGGTACTAATAAATGATTCTTAAATTCTTCTTCAAAAAACATAACTACACTGAGAGAAAGAATTCTTTGCGGCAAAGAATATTTCTTAATTGTTAAGATTTGTGGATTTGAATACGGTCAAATGAATATTTCTTAACAGTTAAACGCATTGTCTTAATAGTTAAGAACTGAGTATTTAAGTAGCGTCAACGGCTGATTGCCTGACTTTAAGGTTAACTGAATTTTTCATATTTCTAAGATGTTTATATGACCGTTACATGTTAGTATAAGTTTTCGCCTGCCACGATTATGTCTACGTATATGATCTTTTTATATTCTAATGCTTGAAAAGCATCATTATATGCTAGAAAATCTTCAAATAACCTTTCGTACTCGGCAGGTTTATCTTACTCGTGCAGACTTTTCTCAAGTACGAGTTTCCAACTATTAAGAATTCAACATTTGCAGCAAGTGCGTGAGAATTCGATTCCGCAAGTACAGGATTCATTTGCCACAAGGAATCCTTTCTCTCGGTGTACATCTCGTACTTTCTCCTTGTGAAAATGATTTCGGGTAAAAAACAAATTTTGTATAGTAATCTTCATTTAAAAATCATTAATCTTCAATCGAAAATATATTAATTTGAATTCAGCAATAATTATTTTTGCAGAAATATAGCCAGTATTATACGTTTTTTCTATTTTTCCTATTATAGCTATTTTTGTATTTATTTCGGGAGACACTAATATTCTGTTGATATTCTGGCAAATGAAACAAATAATGAGACTTATATTCAACTGTAAACTTTTGTCTATATACAGTAGAACCTTCCGGCACCTCCTGTAAAACTTATATGAACAGGTTTAAACCGAAAAAATGTGATACAATGAAAGAAAGACCGGAGCTCAGGCAGAATGCTTGATTTGTCTCAATTAATCATAATAATAACTTTCTTCTATTAGAACACTCTAAAATAATTTGCAACAGTATTTAATTAAATTACATCACTATAACTAAATATATTGCATATCAAATAACAAATTCTTTAATCGTGATTCTAACACATAAACTAATTGTTTCACCATTCTAACAACACTCCTTCACAAAAATAAAGCTGCAGTACCCTCGCTCGCAAGCCATCGCGAGCCAACTCGAGCCTCTCCCGAAAAATCCGAAAAAAAAACTGAAGCTTGTCAGCGGCTGCCAGACGCGCGTCACGTGCTCTCATTGTTTCCACAAGTCCTCGCGTGCATCCCGGCTCCATTCATACCCTACACATAAAAAAAAGACGTAAAAAAACGCGCGCGCGCATAAAGAGGGAGAAAACGCGGGCTTTTCAAAACTAAACTCTCTCTCTCTCTTTCTCTACTATACATAACACGTATGCCCTCGCAGGCTGGAAAAAAAGGAACGAGAGGAGGCGCGAAAAAAAATTCCAGCCACGCGCGCGCCTCCTTTACATATTTTTAACTGCTGTGCCTCCGCCCAGTATCTCTGTCATCTTTTTTTTTCGCGCTGCTCTCGTATATTTGCTCGGTACAGGCCGCGCGGGTGAAAATCGGAAAAACGTCGCGTGTACGGGGGGATCACAAAAGGGGGGCGAAAAGCACGGACGCACCGAAATCGGGAAAAAGTCGTGATACGCACGGCGCGTGACTGGCTTGCACGGGAGCAAAAAAGAGAAACGTAAGCGCGCGCTGCTCGCGTGCATGAGGCTTTAAAAATATATATATCGAGTTTCCGATTCGTGTGTATGCGTAAATGAGGAAAAGGGGGATAGGCGTATATATGCTTGCGTGTATTTCAAAAATGGTCGTTTCTTTCTTTCTCTTTTTTTTCTTTGCTTGGTTGGTTTATGGTATAATTTCGTCCGTTTTTTGTTTTGGAGTCTCGGTCTTTTTTACACTGTTTTAGATGCGAGGGCGGAGTGAGTCGTTTGGGTACAGGCCTGAGCGACGCGAAAACTAATTGGACGTAATTGCGTGGCGTTGGATTTTTTGTGGTTTTGGAGAAAAGGGGGTTTTATAGGAAAGGAAAAGCGGTGGATAAATGTTTATTTTGCCTGGGGGGCGTTTGTAGGTGGACCGCAGCTGATAATAGTTGAGTTTTTAGGTGGATTGGAAGTTCAAATTCTGTGTAGTGCGTGATTGATGATTAGTTTATTTTGCGATTGCGTTGGATAGAAATTATTCGTTAATTAAGTACCTAGATATTGAGAGTAATTATACTTTTCTTTTAAAATGTATGTGATACATTATGAGAGAACTAGCAAAAGCAAGTTTGTTTCACGCCATTTTGAGTTTGGCGCCATTTTTGTTGTTTGATTTGCATTTGAACAGCGCTCATAAATTTATTTAAACACAGCGTTTTTCACGACTTTACAGCTTTATTTTTCTTCTTATATACTCTGCTCGCGAATCGGGAGCGTTATTATTTTCTGGTCATTTCTATCCATTTGCATCGACGTTTGGGTAACTAAATCATTTAATTGGAATTTAATCAGTTTACTTTTACGCAACAGTCAAATGCTGATTTGAATTAAAATAATATACTATTATGTTTTATTATTACTGAAACTGTGAATTGTAAGAGTTCTTTAGTATTCTAGTAGAAAATCACAATAAATCTTTTACAAAGTATTGTAAATAAATTTTTGAGGCACGCACAATAGGTAATAATTAGTTTAAATTATAATTAAGTTTAACAACATTTTCTTTTCAGAAACGCAAAAGATTCGCCTTTTTTCATAGAAATCTAAAAAAAGCAAAGTTACATCAAATTTGTAGAAAATAACAAAATTGTAACATTTATAACCCTTTTTCATTTGTTTCTCCAACAATAATTAATGAAATGAATAAGTAAATGCGTTTAAATACATACTTTTATAAAAAACTGCAATTACTTTACCTTTGCATTCCACGATGATTCATTATTAATTTCTTTTTATAATTTAATGTCGCGCAATACACAAAGAATTTAAAAAAATTCAATCACAAATATTAAACAAAACGAAGATAAACCAACCGTATCAATCCCACGTCCATATCACGTTACGGAAACGATCCCACAAGTGAAATCCAATCGATGACTCAGCAGCTGCCGATATAAACCCTTGACCTTCTCTCTCTCTCTCATGCACACGCTTTCTCCTAAAATCTGGCCATTGTCCATCCCAACCCGTAATATACATACACCTAACATACCCCCGGATCCTGGGAATCGACGAAAAACGGCTCGCGGCCCCGAAGAAAAAAGGGGAGAATCCCGAATCCGGGAAAAGAAAAGGGGGACTCATACACTTTCCCCGGACATCCATCTCCAATCTCCATGCGGCTCGCGGCCATTGTTACGATATATATATATATATATATGCACGTGCATGCGTAAGCGCGCACTGACCGACCGACTTATATATACTGACTCGCCTTGCGCGGCCATGACCGATTAGGCGATATTGCATAATGGGGCCCTGCGAGCGAGCAGATGCACGCGACGTACAAGGGAAAAACGTTGAGCCATTAAATTTTACGCCGGTGTGTATATGTATATGTATGTAGATGGGGAAGGAAGAGGAGGCAGTGGGACACACACCTGGTGGCATCAACAATTTTCGGATGCAGGTATAACCGAGAGAGAGAGAGAGAGAGAGAGAGAGAGAGGGAGGATGATGACTCGAGAGCGCGCGCGCGCGCTTTTTCGCCCTTTTGTGAAAAATTTATGCGTGCACGGACCTTTTTTTCCCTCTTTCTCTCTGTAGCCCTTATGTATTTTTCCAGCGGTATATAGGCTTTGTGCGCGAGCAAACGAGTATTCGGCCGTTTCGATTATGTGTATGCGTGTATTGCGCGGAGTTCCGGATATATAAGCATTGTGCGAATTGTATGTGAAAAAAAATTTATCGATTCGAATGGATTGCCGTTTTACATTTATGCGCGGGTTTCGGGAGTTTGTAGTAGGGTAGGGTAATTTTACGATGGCTATCGCATGCGGGTCGTAACTGATTATGTGCCAGTTCGGATTTCTATTTTATGAGAGTTTTGAATCGCTGAGAGGTCGAATGTATTATAGTGATTTTCGTTTTGGTTTTTCGATTGTGCAACTTAGAATAATTAAGTTAATTTAAAAAGCAATTTGTTATCAGTTATTGGTATGGAAGAGCGAGGCAATTAAGAATTATTAAGTTTTAAGGTTACTAAATCTGTGTTATTTCAAAATAGTTCATTACCAATTTGGTTCAGATCTTTTATCAGTTCGCGAGGTAATAGACAATTTACGTACATAGTTAAGAAAACTTCTAATTTGTCACTTTTCAACAGTTATTATGACAAATTTTATAGTATTATAGCGATTTGTCATTTTAACAAATGATCCAAAATTGTTAAGCACATATGAATACCAATGTTTACTGCGCTTTATTGCAATGAAATTCAGCGTTAGATGACGTTGCGATTTATTGCATTTGATAAGATTTACCTACGATTGTTGTTAATTAATATCTGAACATTAGCACTTACATAGTAAAGTTCAGTAAAGATTGCGAGGAATTTCTTAACTTTATAAACATTTAATAATATTATTAATTCAAAAGGAATGAAAGCACTGTTCGTGAATATATGAAATGAATAGAGTGCATGCTTATATTATATCAACGTGTATTTTGATACATCCTATCCCAAAATATTGTTATACAAAATAAAAAACTATCTTTTATGAAACCGTAACACAAATAATTTCGAAAAATTTTTAATTGCGCTAATAGATAGAATTGTTAACAGTTGTATTATACTGACCTGAAAAAAATGAATTTGCACTGAAGTAGGAAAGGGCGTGATTAAAAAAATACCTAATAAATAAACAAACTATACTCCAATTCTTCATATTATGGGTCTATTACGATTATTTTTGACATGTACTGGAAAGTTTCCAAGCGTTGTCGACAGATGGCGTGACTTGTAACGCTAGATGGAGCCCTTCTGTCACTGTGCACTGTGCTTTGTTTTCTCCTAAATCTCTATGATAAGCCGGATTGAACCAATATTAATTTGCTTTACTGCATTTTCGACAAAATTATGCCATACAAATATAAAGAGCTAATTATTTAATACAGTACTTAAGGCTACCTCAATTCAAACATTTTGTAAATTGAATTCTCTATAAGCCAAATTTCCTTTTGGTCAAATAAATTCTACGCACGTGCTTGCACACGTATTTTCGATCATTTTAATTTCGTTTGAACCTGTACTCTTTTGAATTATGGAAATTAACCTGTAATTGTACCATTTGTACAATAACTGCAGTTGTTTAGTATATTATATATTATTATTAAAAAAGAAAGAAATACCCTAGCGGAAATAACAACTGTGAAAAACTATGAAAAAAATGTGAGAAAGTGTGAAAAAATTTGAAAATACACATTCTTTTGGAACATCTGTTACAAAACAAATATGCACATTTTTCACAGTTTTTCATAATTTTTCACATTTTTTCACAGTTTTTCACAGGTTTTCACATTTCTTCACAGTTTTTCACAGTTTTTCACATTTTTTCACAGTTTTTCACAGGTTTTCACATTTCTTCACAGTTTTTCACAGTTTTTCACATTTTCTCACATTCCTTTTTCGTTGCATTCTCTTATATAAAGGAAATTACAACTGTGAGAAATTGTGATAAAATGTGAGAAACTGTGCGAAGCTGTGAAGAACTATGAGAAAATGTGACAAAATTTATGAAATATTCTATAATTAGTTTTTAAAATCCTGTTCCAAATGTAAGCCCAATTTCACAGTTTTTCACGAAATTCTCATGGTTTTGTACACTTTTTCACACTTTTGTCACAGTTTTTCACATTTTCAAATCTCCACTAGGAGAGCAATAAATAATTGTAAAATACATAAATTCCACACAGGTGATACAAATAGTAACATTTCATAACAAATTTATAAATGAATGCATTAAAAATTATACACTCTAACACAATTTCATCAATTCCATTTGTTTATCGTTTTCATCTCAGCCGAAAGCAGCCCCTCGCGATTCAACCCCAACCCCCGCACACCCATCTTGCGACAAAATGGCAAACTTTCTTAAATTCAATATAAGAAGGGTCGGGGGGGCGCGACCGACGCGCGTTAATTGCGCGTCTGTTGTTCTTCCATTAAAAATCCCGATCGAGCTCATCCTCTCCGCCTCCTTTTATTTACACGAAATCCCTCTCTTCCTTCCTTCCTTCCTTCCTTCCTCGTCGCGCGCGAGCTGTTTAATTTATACAACGTTATCTCGCGGCGCGCGCGCTGCAGAGGAGGAATTTTAATTACTTTACGGAGAGGCACGAGGCGCCCGCGGTAATATCATTTTAATCTCAAAGCTTCGCTCGAGCTTCCTCCTCTCCTTCCTTTCTTTTTGTTTATTTTTATTTTCAGCGAGTTCGCGGGGACGGCGCTGGCGTAAAGCGTAATACAACTCGAACTGCCACGACGAACCGCAGAAAGTTTGTTCCTGGCTTCTTTCTTTCTTTCTTTTTTTTTTACGCGCGGGGTGTGCTCGGGCGGCGGGATACTCTCGACGAGATTCATTAAGAAATTTTAAATTTGTGCTCGAGAGTAAGGGGGAGAAGTAATTTTAAAGGCGTCGTTGGTTATATTGACGGTGCGCGCGGATTTGTCGAGAGGCGATGTGCGTTGAAAGTGGTTGGGGTCGTTGTGAGACTCTTTTTAGGTTTTTATGAAATTTGGGTGAATTAAAGTTCATTTGAATTATGAAAGTTTTTATGCATTATCTTATTATGTAATGCAATGGTACATCCAAGTATTAATCGCAGTAATGAAATTCATCAAATTTTACTCACTTATGTTACTAATATCTAAATATTTGCGAAATTTCTAATATAAACTTATTTTACTTATCGTACTTAACGCCCCCAATTAAGCTTTGATTAAATTTTATTTTAACCCTTTTAGTCATGACTGTTAATTTATCGTTGATGCCTGTTAGGTTTCTGTATGCTGAAATCACACGTTTAAACTCAAATTCCAGAATAGAACTTGGTTTGATAACCCTTATATAAAACGGGTATTCGGGTATAACTTACCTGAGTCAAAAAATTGATATTTCCTTTGTAATTTATATATTTTTCGTTTTAATTGCATTAAAATATAACACAATAATTAAAATAATTCTTTTGTACTATTCTTATTTTACATACATACTCTTTTATAACAAATTTTTTAAAACAAGGAAAAACTCGTAGTAACTTATTTTTACAAAGAATTATCCAAATATCATAGTTCAAAGTTGAAAAATTAAATTTAAAATTACTTTTGTACCTGAAAAAGTAAATATCCTTTAAAAATGATACGCTGACCGAATGAAAGGGCTAAAGTCTTGGATCCAACATTTTAAAACATCATAAAATACTATTTTACCAGTATTATCCTTAATTTATCATTGCGAGTATACTCCCCAAAAAAACTATGTTTATAGCCTAAAGCCGTAGATCAAAGTTGTCTCCATTACAATGTACTTGAATTTAGCTCCCGTGTAACAAAGTTTCTCTCCCTCGTACACTAATTTTTTCTCTCGCTCTTCGCCCATCAACGAAGCTCAACTTGCGCTACAAAAAAAAATCGCTTTATTCATTCACAATTCACTATCTCGCCCAACCGCAGCCTTATATACCCCGCGTGGACACGAAAAACTCATCAGAAGAGCTACCGGGGAACAAGAAAGAAGAACAAGAAGTTTTCTAAACAACGCCCGGTCCCTCTCGTGCGGCGTAAATAACGAATTTCGTCATAAAAAATATACGCAACACAGAGTGCAAAAAGAAGAAGAGGGAAAAGTTGCGAAAGTCCTGCGTTCTCGGCCGAAGGGATAACGTCGGCCATCGCGACCGGGTATAAGAGTACATTATACCTATGCCTGGTAAAGAAAAGAACATCGAGTCAGCCCCGCGTATACGCGATTCGCGATTCGCGCTACCGCGTGGAGAATCGATCGCGCAATCTGCGAGTCCCGTAACCGCGATCGCACTCATGTCTCCCCGTACAGCGGGATCGACGTTCCTTTTTTTTTTGCTTTGCTGGGTATTATTAGAGGAGATTGTAATCAGTGTTGTTGAGCAAGAATAAACGGGATTATGCATGATTTAGCGAGAATGATGTATAACTATAAAAGTGATCAAATATCTTAACGTATATTTCTTTAATGTGCATAGTTACATAGTTTATGTAAGAAATTTATGGTATAAAGAGTAACAAAAATATTACGGATACAGCGAGAAATTAAGTATATCTTTGTTATGAATCATACAATATATAACTCTTTTGCTAATATTTTATTCGATTCTTTTATCTTTGATTTTTCATCTTAGATTCAAAGCAAGCGATGAATAATATATTTTTATACAAAAGATTAATTCATTATTATTATTATTCAAGGATACTTACTTTAAAGCAATTTGGTGTAATAATATTCACGTAGATGTAAGAGATTAAATTTTATTCGATGATTAAAACGTAAATTTCTCATCATTTATGGCAAGAATATTGTGTTTTACTCTTACCTACAATTTATGCAATAGTAAGAACTACATGTTTTAAAAATAGTATTTTATATTTGTAAATATAAGTTATATAAGTATAAGTATATAAGAGACTACAATTCAGGGAATTGATAAAATATGGACATAACATCAAAAAGGAAAATTTCTAATACATAGAACATAACTACCATAGTTAATGTTCATACGAATATTCTCTATCAGCACAATGTGTATAGACGAACCGTTATAAAAATATAATTTTATAAATTGATTATATTATATTATATTAAAAAATAAAGATATCTATTTATAGGTATATAATGTGGGAGTAAGATAACTGGTCTCAAACCGCAACGTTTATTTGATAATCAATTTATAAAATTATTTCTATACTTTTCGTCTACACATTGTACTGACATAGTACTTTGTAGGTGTGTTATTATTATCAAATAAATTTGAACGATAGTATATTAAGATATCTAAATATATTAAAAAATTAATATAAAATACTAAAAAAATCGAGCTAGGCCAGTATCCCAAAATACGTTCCACACAAACAAAATTCTTATACATTACCAAAAAGACGAACCTCTCCGACACGCGCGCTTGCCACACACCAACTCTCACCTACGGAACAAAGTACAGAATAACGCACCTGAAAGGGCCGTCTTCTACACCTCCTCACCTGTGCAAACTCAATATACTTGCCATCATCAGCTTTTCCGCGGGGCTCGCTCCTCGTGTTTGCCTTTTTCCTTCGCGCCCTCGCAGGTGTCATCCTGCGCGCCTCTCTAATCTCGTTAAAAAAAAGGCAGAGGCGTGAAGCCCGTGTCCTAGATGTGCGCGCGTATAATGTTTTTTTCTTTCTCGAATCAAGCGACGTGAGTATGTAACTTGTAAGGCGTCTATCGAAGCGAATGGAAGTGTATTTTGCGTTGTGTTCGAGAGCCGACGATTTCGGAGTCTCGGAAACGCGTAATCGGTATACCGAGGATGAATTCGATATAGTTAGAGCTTGAGAGTCGACCTTTTTTTTTGTTAGAGGTGTATGGAGAGTTTTGGTGGTGTTTCGAGAAGTCCTGGATTTAATTACGTAAGGATGCGAGGTGTACGAGGCTTGATTTTCAAAGTCTTCTTGTCGGTGATGTATGGATGTGTTTGTATTTCGTTGTTCATTGCTATGGATGCTTCTTTGAATTAACGAATGTACTTGAGAAATTTTAATTTTGTAACATTTTGTAATGTTATGTTTTGGTTGTTGTTGAATTAAATATTGTTCAATAGAAATAAAACCAAATTGCATAGTTATGTATTTGATTATTCATTGGGAGAGTATATATTTTAATGTTTGTCCATGTAAAGTTGCAGAATTAAGATGTATTCGATGTTTGCATTCTATATTTCATATTCATAAGGTTGTAATATCTGCATGAGGCAGATTATTACGGAAGAAGAAATATAAGTGACATAAGATTATTTGCATTTACAGAACTTTATTAACTTTCACGAAATAGCAGTCTAAATAACCAATCTGGGGCGTGTTAACGCTACGGCGGTTCAAACAAGACTGATTCGCAATTATTAAAAGT
Organism: Gastracanthus pulcherrimus; assembly: GCA_949152435.1. Taxonomy (NCBI): domain Eukaryota; kingdom Metazoa; phylum Arthropoda; class Insecta; order Hymenoptera; family Pteromalidae; genus Gastracanthus; species Gastracanthus pulcherrimus. Next base: position 16,709,087 of record OX424575.1, read on the forward strand.
AGTTGGATCTGCTTCGCAACGATATTCATTTTTTTTTCAACATAATACTTCACCCGATAGACTATACTGAAATGTTTTCTAATATATTCTTTGCAACTTTACAAATATTCATGGAATACAATTTAAATATAAAACTATACATACATAAAATACAAATGATATATACCAGATTGAGCTGTAACAATTGTAAAATGACAGAGATATATACTTATATGTAATATAAAAATAAATAAATAAATAAGTTTTTATTATTACAAAATAAATTTAATTCGTAATAAATTACAAAATTTAAAAAATACATTTGCATTGTTACGCTCGATTTCGGCATAGCCCGATTTGCAAGCACCTGATTTATCCATATTTCCTAATTAATATTGATATTCAAGAATTCAAGAAAAAAAACAATTATTGCTAATTTTACACTTGATTATTGATTTCCACAGGAACACGCAGAACCTCTACACACGAATTCAATAATAAATCTATATATAACACCGCTAAATTAAACCTATATTTACGAATCGTGTTTGACCAACTTTTGTTGCCGGGACGCCGGTAGTTAAGTCCCGTATACTGATTGATGGATCCGAACGTAGGAGCTAATAAACAAAAGTTCCTCCTCTTGCGCCCAGCGACGAAAGAGGCACCGATGGATTTCGGCGCAACGACCATCGCTCATCGTTTTGTCATGTTTGCGCGCGCGCCTCCTCACGGCTGACGCGCAACGGTCAGCGGCTGCGGAGAGCTGCGAATGCTGGCGACTCTCGGTGCTGGTGTACACAGACTGGAAGGTAAGGCGAATCCGTTAAAAGCTGGAAAAACATTGCACGGGGTGGACGGTGGACATTTGTGGAAAATCCGCGCGGAGATTTTTTGAAGGATAAGTTTTATACGGGTAAATGAGGATAGAGAAAGATATTGTATTGTTATAACGGTATTTTATAATGACAGGGGTCAATATATTTTTATTTACAAAATTGACGGATAATTTAACAGAGTTGGATGGGATTATGTTTCTTCAATTTTACGGGAGTTCATCAGTTTTATTGTTACTTATATTTGACTCTTTTCATTGATTGGTAATGCTAATAACTATAATTTAAATATATAGTCAAATATTATAAATATTGTTAAAATTACTGTAGTCATCGAAAGATTATTCATTAACGAATACATTTTTTATATTATTTGTATGACACGCTGTGCGCAGGGAATGATTGGCATCCATTCTACAACGATTTCATCGATATAATAAGAATTGTATTGCAATGTGAATGATGGGTATTGGCAACTATAGATAATAGCGATTGAATCGAAAGTGATTTTTGTTGTTAAGCTTGCTTAATAATACATGCGATCAAATAATTCTTTCTTTATATTCGCATCGCTGAAAAACTATCAGTTTTGTTCTAGCTGTCAAAAAGGCCAAATCAATGTTATAGTACCTATTATTATACCCTTTGCGTTTAAAACAAGTTGGATTTTAATAAATATTTAAAATCTATACTTCTGTGATTATTCCTCAGTTCAATGACAATTCCATAATAATAATAATAACAATTTTCATAGTTTTAAATTGGGTTTATCTTTCTTTCTTTCTTATTTGATATTTCATTTTATATATAAATAAATAAATAAATAATTAATTTTTATTTCATACTTCCATATTGTTTATTATATTTATCTACTTCAAATACATAAGCATTCAACTTATTCTGCTCATTAAATCTGTCATTCCCTACGAATCCAAATATTGCTAAACTTTCTTAATACAACGAGTAATTACGACTCCCAATAACACCATCATCCATACCCAGCTCCCGCACGTGCGACTACCCGCGAACACTGTCACGCACAACCCCGATAACACCCCAGTCGGCAAACATCCGTCCATCCTCCAAATTCTCCTACACAGCCCTATTTACACCATACCCCCAAAAAAGCACCACCAGAAAGCCCAAAGAAGGAAGAATCATCAGAAGAAGAATAAAAAGAAAAAAGGTAAAATCAAGATCCCACCTTTCGCACGAGCGGAGTGTATATACCCTTACACACGGCTCGTCTCGTTCCGCGCAACGTTGCGCTCTCCGGATGTGTTTTTTCCGGGAAAGCGCAGGGGCAGCTCGACATCTCCCGCGGACACAATGGACCGCGCGCAGGTAAGCGCCCCACTTTGAATACATATACATACGTATCCATAAACGCGCGGGGATATAACGATCGGCTGACTGGTTGGTTGGTCATTGTCGGGCCCTTCTCTCTCTGTCTCCTTTTTTTGGGTGAAGAGTAACGTAACGGGGGTCGCTCGGGCCCGAAAAATTGCGTGATGGACGCTGGCGCTGGATGCTGGAAAGGGATGCACGCGTGGAGAGTCCTTTGAGAGAGCGTAGGTATAGTTGTAGGTACGCTTTTCTCCGGGAGAAGACGACGCCTTTCTTGCACTTGGGTATGCGAGGATAATGCCACGGGCCGGAGTTCTGCGCGCTGGGTTTTTTGTTTTCCTTGATTTAGTGCTTCTCTTTCTTGGTTGACGATGGAGTTTATCGATTTCTTGAGAGTCAAAGGAGAGAGAGAGAGAGAGAGAGAGAAACGAGGTTTGCTTTGCGATGTTCTTGCGACGCTCTGTGGGAACGTGGAGGTATTGGGTATTGTGGGTGTGCGGGGTTGATTTTTTACGCGAAGTATGCGTGGTTGTGAGATTGAGGCGATGTGGAGCGTTTTGGGGCATGGGAATCTTTGAGAAATAGTGCAATGGAGCATTTGCGACTTCTGAATGTTATGGATGTTTTTATTACAAAGAACTTTTCTTTTAGAATAATCTATTAAATGATTTATTTAAATTATTGATCATGACTGTTACGGACTTTCATAATAGTTTCGTAAAATAATTGGAACAAAGAAATGTAAGACTATGTTTATCGACATGTTTCTATTTGTGAATTTCAAATTCGAATTTAGAATTTCAAATGTAATAAGCGATACAATGTAGCTTGACAATACAGTGTGTTATTTAAGATTCAGGTAGGCTACAATTGTCTTGGGATATTTGTAAAATCGTTCTAACCCTTTGGATCGAAAAGTTTATTGAATTAAATTATTCAGTATTTTAAATAGATCCGTGTATTATTTATATCTTCCCCGTGAATTACCGTATCAATCGGTAACAATGTCTGTAACTGATTTCGCATGATCATGTAGTATTTTCTTAAGATTTTGACAGGACCGTGATGATGTAACGCCGTAACGCCCTTAGTTTTAGCGATTTTATCAAAATTTAAAGCTTTTCAAGAAGTTTCAATTATCTATAGATGTTTACATATTATTTGCTATACTATATCTAAACAAAGATATTCGCGTGAATACCATGTAACAGGTATATATTTCGTGTTGCAGAATCACAGTATTATAAATCCGAAACTAAAACAAACAATGTTAAATTCATCGAGTACAGTATATTTTCATATGTCAAAGAAAATAATCATCAAGGTCTTATCACACCCTCAGAACAAGACTCTAACAATTCAAAATGTTGTGCTTTTAAAAATGGACAAAGAAATAAACTTACATATAATATTACAGGTCTACAACCTATTTTTCTGATTTTTAGGATACAGTGAAGCATCTACAAGCTGACACCGCGATACATGGACACATCGGCAGGCACGACAATGCTCGATAGACTTGCATTGTTTCTTATAGGAGGAACACCTATTAATAGCAGCACCTCTCAATAGCGAACACACCTATTATGAACATTTAAATATAAAGGACAGTTGGTCATAAATTTCCCGCATTGTTCAGATTAATAATATTACCATTAAGGGTTTTACGTCGATCAAATCATGATCTTAATTCTCCTCTGCTTGAGTTTATGATCGAACGTGCACATCATAATTGCTTACAATGTCACAACTCATTAGACACTATACAGTTTCACACGCCAATGCTTTAGACTAAATATCGACCTCAAGCACAATATTTCTCAACCAAGCGAAGCTCTAATTTCCATCCAACACAACGCAGGCACCAAATCCAAAAAACGCACTCCTTCAATATCTCCCACTTTCCCGTAAAAACTACCCTCCAAAAACGCCCCAACCACCTCAAAATCATCAATCCACACTTTCCAAAAAACCTCCAACCCTCCCCTCCCGCACACTCTCGCACACGCTCGTCCTCCGCCAAAAAAGCCATCATCGGTCCATCTCCCCCCCCTCAACAACCAACACCATTTTCTCTCTCTCTCCATCACCTCCTATTTTTTGTTGCCACGCATACGCGCGCACACCGCGCGTCCGATGCACGCGCACGCAAGGGGGTGTGTGCAGGACCTAAGCGCGATTTATTGATCTCGGCTTTATAAGCTCGACCGCGCGGGCCAATGGCGCATCGGTCAGTCGCGCGCGCTGCTGCACGCTTCGCGTTAATCTATATACGCGAGGGGTGGACGAGGCGTACGTGTGTGTGTGTGGGTATAGATTGTAGGGGTGAAAGAGAGAGAGAGAGAGGGTTGTTCCTGCGTTCTGCGCGGGCTCGATCACCCTTCTTTGATGTTATGGAGTGTGTGTGTGTGGGTAGGGGTTCGAGTCGGTTTTTTTGCGACGCTGCGAGGATGTTTCTTTCTTGGAGGGGGGCTGCACATGGGGTGGGAGGGAGGGGGACAGTGTCCATCGTTTATTTTACTTGGCGGCGGTGGGACGTTGGGTTATATGGGTTGGGAGGTGGCGGGGTGATGTTGATGTTGGTGGAGGCTTTTCGATGCCTTTTTTTGGAGTCTTTGTAGGGAATTACGAGGTGATTCGCTTGAAGTCGGTTTTTGGATGGTAGTCGAAATTCAGTAACAATGCAATTTCGTGTAAGAGAAGATTTCAAAAGGTTGTAGTATATTTTCTTGTGGAGTTTTGGAATTCTATCGATGCCTTGAAAATTGAAAGACACGTGACGAGGTTTACTTTAAGAATCGATCATAAGGCGTCACCCATTGACGTTGTTACGATCGTGACGTCGTATAAGGGACTTTAAAATGCTACCACATTTCCAAGTACTTATAGATCAATTGCAAATTAAAAAAATTAAAATGCTGTATGAAATGGTTGATAATTGGGACTAATTGCATTATTGATAATGAGCTTTCGTAGAAAACTCTTTTATAGCATAATTGAGTATACATACGAAGAGTTAGATGTCAATTTGTTTGACGATGAAAATTAAATCTTTTATGTACAAAGATATTGCCAGAGTTGTGGATCCTGAAATCTCCTGAAACTTTGGAACATGTTTTATTTTATTAAGGATCCTATTCTTAAGACATAAGTTGTTCTATTTCAAGTATGCATTAATTCAGTCAAAAATCGCACTTTACCTCTAACCATAACTCTACTAGTTTTTATGCTAGGAGAATGATCCAAAAAACAGTACAAGTAGATGAGAAAAGGCTTTAGTTGCAAGCATTGTTTCGTGCCAAAATACAAGCAGATACAAAGTTATTAACAGATGAAAAGGGTGTCTAAATATACATGAATATTGGAAGCAAATAAACTCTTTTAAATGCATCAAACATTCACGTATTTTCACGTACCAACTTCAATCCTCAATAACTTTGGGACAAATTAATATTTTTATACGAAACAAAGCTTAAACTAAAGCATAAGAACTTGTAGACTTATGGTCAAATGCACAGTCCAAATAATCTTCCACGCGGCAAAAAAAGATTTTCATACGATTCGTAACAAAACAGATGTTGGCTTCTTCGCCACATTCATCGTAAAATTATATCCTCATACCGAAAATTATTCTTCACATCACGCTCGTAAATTTCACAATCGAAAATTAAACAGCAACGCACTCCCAATCGACCTAGCAACAAAAATAAGTCGCAAAACAAGCATTCCTTCATTTTCTCTCCTCTTTCCCCTCCACCACCCACGCGTATCTCTCACCCCCTTTCTCACCGTCTCCCCACTTCATTACACCTCCTCTCTCTCTCACTTTTCTCTCTTATCTCGTGCTATGCTCTCCTCTCTCAATCAGTCGTTCCCTGCATCCCTTCGCCCACCCCGACTTATGTTCTCCTCGCGTGCGGCCGGCGCAATGCTGTCCGCGCGCGAAGACGCGCTTTATCTCGCTCGTGGATATTACGGCGGCGGAACGAGGGGCGAGCTCGCTCGACGCGTGCGCTCGATGCCACTTTTATGCGCCGGACTCTGATTTTCTCTTTTTATTGGAGTTTTGCCGTAAAGATGGATGATGCTAAAATTGAGTTGGTGAAATGTTGTTTTTTCTTTAGTAGAAATGCAATCAAATTCCTTTTTTTAATGCATTTTTTAATAAAGGTTGATTTTTAATTGCTAATGCGATATCCATGATGCTTTTTGACATCATATTTGTTAATACTCGTTACCCTGGTAGAAAATTAACGAATACTGGCTAGAAAGTGGTTTAACCCCTTGCGCTATAGTTTATCCTCATAAAGTATCTACCAAATACAGAAAATTTTTATTCTATAGTGGTATTTTTCTTTAATTTTTCTTAAATTTTCAACATTTTTTATAAAGAAACTGTTGAATATCAAATTAACATTGCCATACTAATGTAATATTTAGCTATAATAAATACCTAGAATTTGTAAAATTTGTATCTATTATTTTTTTTATCTTACACAGAACCCGTCTTAACGTATTGCAAATTAACCAACGAGAGTAAGACTTTTATATGCGAAAGTATTGTTGTACATATTATATTCAAAAATGTATTTATAAGAACAAAAGAATTATTTTATTCTTCTAAAATAAAATAAAAGATTTGTCATTTTACCTCATCCGTTTGTTTAATGGAAAATCTGTTTGTAGAATCTTTTAATCATAAACTCTGAAAGTGCTAAAGCAAATATCAACGGTTTCTTTATTTTTCATACTTCTGAATAAGTGGAGTTACACCGTTTTTTCAGAGATTGAATATAATGAATAAACAACTCGAAAAATATGATAAAAATATCAGTTTCCTTATTAGAAATTGTCAAAGTGCATAAAACTGTTAAAAATCTGTGAAAAAGTATGTCAAATATACTTTAAAAATCCTTACGTAAATTATGAGCGACTCTCTCTAAATGCTAGTTGCAAGTAATAACCGATAGATGTTTTAAGAAAACCATATTGTACATTCAAAGAATTGTATCAGCATAATGGTATGCAATAAAAAATACAAGAAAATTTTATGGGCAAATTATTACAAATTTATTAATACATAAATCACATACATAAATATTTGCAAATGTATCAATTTATTTACAATTTCGGAATAATAATTAAAAAAGTTACAATAATGTGTAATTTTTTCTCCAATTCTTTGATTAAATAAAATTTATATATATAACATATATATATAAATAAAACTTATATATATATATATATATATACATTTTGAATAATAACACTTTTTACAGCAGTTTACGCAAGTCCACAATATTTAAATAACTAACAATCATTTGTACAATAAGCTCAGGTAGCTCAAGGATCGGTAGATTGCAACGCACTACTTTAACAGCATTATCCACTAAAAGTCTTTTCTCTACAGCTTTATTGTACTTGTACTTGAGCATCTCGGTAAATAGCGGGAACTCCAACGTTAATAATATCGACTCGAACGTGTTAGCCAATTCCCCATTTCTAGTATACGGAACGATCTTATCAGTGTTCTCCACTAAAATATTCGACACATGTACTCTTCCGAAGATCCTCACGTTGTTCATCCTCGTGATCTCATCCTGGCACTGGCTGTAATACTCCTTCAAGCGCGTCTTCTCCTCGATATATTGTATGTCACCCTCGGGCAGCTTCTCGCCCCGGAAGCTCAGTTTCGCCATGTGCTGGAGCAACAAATTCACAAAATTTGTATCGACCTTCGTGGAGAATTCACCGTTAGCTTTGAACATAGTTGTCAAGTATATGTGTGATTTTAAAGGAAAATTTGTTGATGCAATTGTCGAACAATTCGCTTTGCTAGCACACGCTTTACTGATTCTGAAGCATTGCTTCCTACATATATATAGCAAAGTGTTAAGGGTATAAAGGTAGCTGCAAAGGGTTTGATGTCGTTACATTACTTAGAAGAATCCTTAATTATAACTACATATAAGTTTATTGTACATTGTCAATCCTATTATACCTTACTAAATCTAAGAATTGAACATCTATATGCTATTATTAACCATTCTAGAAAAGGTAGTTATTGTACATTATAAATTCTATTACACCTTCCTAAATCTAAGAATTGAACTAGAATGGTTAAAAATTCCCAAAATATTTCAAATTTGAAAATTAGACAGAAGAATTATTAAAATGTAATTAATGGAGGTACAAAATTTGTTTCTGATAGATAATAGGATTAGAATAAATAATCAAGTTCGTCTCTGCCATCAAATTCTTTTTCTGCGAGAGTATAGTTTGTATGTCAAATTATAACCTAAAAGCACTTTCCAACAAAAAATAGGTCATAACAAATTACATGCATCCATTCATCCCACCTTCTCACAACCTCGCTCATAATTACCCCACGAACATCATCATTACCCTGCAACACTCCCTCTGCCTCGCTCTTTCTTTTTTCCTCCTCTCCCAGCAACATCAGCATGCAAGCTTACAACAATACTTAACATGCTCTATTCCTTGAATATATTCGTCCTTCTGACTACGGGAACAACTATATTTAGACATATACATTTGGCTCATTGCACAGGAAGGTTAATTCTGGTTATTTCGCCGCATTAGCTGGAATCTGTCTAGAAATCAAGCAAGGTTTCAATCGGGGTATAGTGGATTAATACGGATTTTGATTTTTTTGCATGAATCCCGATTAATGAATGATCTCCTTAGTTATATCACGATGTAAAATACTTGCTCGACTTGCGGTGAGCTTATAAAGTACTTGAGGTTATGAACGACATATTATTACGCAAATATGCAAAATGCAAAAAAGGTCTTTCGAAGTACCTCGTCACTGTGCAACGCGCTCGACAAAACCCAAAACAACCTGAATGAACTATCGACCGGTGTAACATATGTATTCTGACTGTATTATCATTGCTATTCCGGCACGCCACCGGATCGCACGCTGAGGATTTATGAGCCAGCAGGAGAGCAACGATTTAGCGGGACCGGCAATATTCTCGGGGCCCGCCCCGCGAATTCGATGAACCCCCGAATTATGCCGTCGAAGTTGTGTACGAAGCAAAAACAAGTTTGAACAGGTTTTTGTTAAAATAACTAGGGTTGCATTTGAATACAAACATCTAAAATTATAATATACAGCAAAATATTTTTTATCACCACAAATCGACTTCAAAATGTTAAATGTCAGTTTTGGGCCACCCAAAATTCAAAAACATTCAGAAAAGATATTTGCAGTCATTTTCGGGCGTCTAAAACTGATGGATTCTTAGTTTTAGACCATTGTTAAATGAACTTCATAAAAAAATCATGATTTTTTAGCGGTAAAGAGGTCTGAACGTACATTTTTTCTGAGGGTGACGGGCAAATAGTAGCTATTAAAATATTTTATATTGACGCATAAAATTTTATACCAAATGCATCTAGAAATATTCAAAATAATATGAAGAATGAAAAACTGCTAATTTTAATTTGTGAACGTCACGATAATGGTATTCCACTATAAATCTGAGGGTACAGTCAATATTTTTTTTTTAATTTCTATTAATACATTTCTACAATATGACGAACCAGAAATTCTTAACAATACTGCTTTCTCAAAGATATTTCAATTGAAATCAATGAGATTAATTCATCTTATTACATTATTGAAAATATGGTTTTAAACTAAAAGAATGTTAACATATATTTTACAATAGCGGCTTTATTCATTAAATAGCTATTCAATATATTAAAGAAGCGCTACTTACAGCCTCAACGCTAATGCGTTCATAACTATATAATTCTATTTTCGCGCGCACCCGGTTAATTCATGCAAAATCCAAAACTGAATTTCTCAACTCGCATAAATTATTACCCTAACCTCCGCTCTTCCTTGCCGTTCCTCTTTCCTTTTCCTTTTTATCGCGATCAATTATTCACCGTGTAACGGTGCCGCGCGACCCCTTAATTTTTTAATCCGTCTCTCCCGTTTCTCATCTCTCGCGCGCTTGCTCCTATTCGCATCCCCTCTTATAATTTCGCTACTCTCGCGGCGTCATTTTTTTTTCCTCTTCGCGAAGCTTCTTACGGAGAGCGACGCAATTACGCTCGCGGCGCATCAAGTATGTATTCCCTCGTTATACTCTGGAAGCGAGAAAGTTAGAGCGAGGAGAGAGAGAGGGGGGGGGGGGGGGAGAAACGACTTAAGGGGGACGGAGGAGGATAAAGGATGAGCGAGCGAGAGAAACGCGCAGGGTTAAAACGCTGTTGAAGAATTTACGCGCGAATTTCGCGGACTGAATATTTTAAGGAGGGTGCTTAAAAGTTTGCGTGATTCGAGGGAACAGTGGATTGTGTAATGTTGCATTCGACGATGATTTTTATAGATAGTGTAGAATATTTATTTATTTTTGTTACGTGATTATGGCGATTTTGTGTAATTTTTATAGTTGTTTAGTGATTTATTTATTAATGAGCGTTTGATAGTATTTTTCACTACAAAATCAAACATTAAAAGAAGGAATAACGTCTAATGGAGAATATTAAAAGCATTCCGTATTAATAATAATACTAACCAAGTTTAACTTATCTTTATCTACTAATTACATTTTATAAGGCTTATTATTGTCGATAGTACCTAATAAACCCAATTTATAGTGCATTAATTAGTATAGTTCAGCATTATTATTAATATAGAAGATATAGTAGTTCACGGAGATTATTAGAAACTTTGTCAACTCAACATATTATAGACGAATAATTTAAATTAATATTTTCATTTGGCAATTTTTATTATGCACTCGAACTTTGCGAAAATAGAGTATAATAATAATACTACAATTTGTATAAATATAATCAACCTTTACAAAATAAGTACAATTTTTCTCTGTGTATAAAGAACTATATACTTACTAAAACAAACATCAGCCACTAGTGCATCATTCCAATTCCGTTTAATGAAAATAATAAGATTTATGTATTAATCATAAAACGAAAAACCTCCTGCCATTTTACGAACGGACCCATTGGAGCGCAAATTTTCCCAAAAGATAATCTGCCATCGTAAAAAAACGCCGAGGCGCCGCCCGAAATATAATAACCCTAAAAATGGCGTCGTAAAGCTCGCTCGGCCAGCTAAAAATCAATGAAGGGGTGAGCGAACGCCGACGAGTCGACCGTACCTACGACAACCCTTTTGTCCGACCCTTTCACCCTCACTCGCGCGAGAGCCAATCACGATGCACGAGCTCCTCCTCCCTCGGCCTGAGCTAACCCTTTTTTTGCGCGGTCGTGTGTATAGGTACACGCGTGCGAGGATCGATGAACGGATGGAAGGGTTGCGAGTGCTATAGAGCCATTGTTGCGCGGATCGATCGCCATGCGGATAAAATGTCGATGCTGATTTTCGGTGCGTGTGGTTTTTTGTTCTTTTATAGATGGCTTAATGTAATAAAGAGGAGGCTTAGTTATAGTAAAATAAATTTCGAAGATAGTGTTAGAAGTATTGTTTTGAGTAAGCTGGAATTGAAATATGTATTTTTCTTGTAAAAATAATTAGTATTCCATGCTCAGTTAGTTTTATTACAGAGTTCTGAATCAATTTTTCTAGTTATTAAGAACTAAAGAATATTATTCGTAGGTACAGTTTAGGTCAACAGATTTCAATTAATTTATTGTTTTAGACAAAAAATAGAAATGAATAAAGTTTTGATAATTTAAAAAATAATGTGTATAAACATTAAAACAAAAATAAATAACTAAAATAAAGCAAATAAACATTTCTTATTCGATTTATCCTTCAACCAGTTTCATAACATATTCATCACCCTTTAAGTGCACTCGACGACCGCGTAAATAATCAACCCCGGCATTACCTCTTATTCTTCACGACGCACTTAAAACACATACCTTATTAAAATCACCAAACTGAACCCCTACATCCACTCGAAGTTCGACGAACTTCCTCCTCCTCGCTTGAAAAAAAGCAGACTTTTTAATCGCACGCGTACTACCGATCCCCAAACGGTGCATTGACCATAATGACCAGCTTTCATCGCGGAGCGAAACTCGCGCAAAGGGGGCGACTCGAGGTAAATCAACATTGCGTATAATACGCGTATACGCGTCGTTCATTATTCAGTGGAACCGCAATTTGCTACACCAGCTACCGAGAAGAGCGTCTCCAGCTCCAGCCGTACATAAAAAATGCACGAATCGCCGATGAGCAAAGTTTTAACGCGCGCTCGCGCGACATTATAAATCGTCGGTGGAACTTCGGTTCTGCGACTACGCGCTGGTCTTTGTTATCATTCGCCTGGTATGTACTCAATATGCTACTCGTTTAATTATGCAAGAGCGTTCTTTAAGTACTTGTGGAGCGATCAGGAGGTGAGCAAGTTTGTGGTGGTTATTATTTGTTTTGTGCGTGAAATTAAAGTTGTGAAGTGATACGTATATTAAGGTACTTTTGTGTTGTTTGTTGCGCACTGCTTTGTATTTCTACTTAATTGATAAATTCGACAATCAATGTATTTTATAAATTATTAATAGTGCAATAAGTACAGACAAGATTTCATCAGTTGCCGGTAAAACGTGCTATTTTTATTCCTAGAAATACGCATTGTTTAATAATGTGCATTAAACATAATTACATTCTTGAGACCGTTTATTACGTGAGAGTGGCACACAATGAGTATGATATTTTCAAAGGTTTATTGTATGAAGTTTGTTTAAATAAAGTCGGTAATATCTGATATACAGCATCCAATCTTTGTCCAATATTGATGCAAGGTTATTTTCAAAGATTTACCAGATTCGATATTTTTGCCTATGCCTTATTCAATCTGTAACATTTTATAAACAATATTGGTGCATACTATGACACACAATCGTTTCGCAATATTGTCTTATAAGATTGTTTTATTGTCATAAAGAGTAAGCTGTCAGCTTTAATTTGCGTGGTCGTAGGTACTCGAAAAGTGTACCAGTCAAATGTTATGACCAAAAATGTCAGGACGATATATCTCGGGATACTGCGCCAAAGGGTTAATTCTATATTTATAAAAATTAATTAATACTTTATGAAAATATGAGAATATTGCGGTAGCATTATGCAATATTTAAAAAATATTTCTATAATATTATATAAAAGTAACAATGAGAAATAGATCTGATTTCTGCAGTTCCATTCTTACTTGGACAAACTCCATTATAACATCAACTTCAATTTAATATTTATACGGACAGATTAAAAATAATTCATTACATCATGTCGACAGCTATCATTAATAAATTATACCATTGTGATCAATTGAATCTCGTTATTATTTAAATTCTACATCTGTCGCAATAAAGTACACTTTCTATTTGAAAAATCTTGCCTACTATAGCTTATCTATTACGTTTGAGAGTATTGAGTAACACGTCTTAAAAAGTGTACACAAGTGTAATTTTATAAAATTTTCGTGAATGTTAAGTATATATAGTTGGAGGAATGTTGACACCGTAGTCAGATTGAATTCCATTTTCAAAATGGCAAGTAAGCTTCTAGTTTTGGCAATTTGCCTTCAGGGTATTTTTCACTTAGCTGTGCAAGGTGGTCAGGTAACGCATTTTTAAAGTTTTTAAGAGAAATGACTGTACTCAAAATATTCTCCTAAAATTATTTTTACAAAACATATAAAGGGCATAAAGCTTCGTATCTCTTGAAAATTTGTTAAAATTATTTTCACTATCTTTACTGTTCAATTCCCTTTATAAAGAAAACTGAAATTGTATAAAAGTATAAACATACTATACATACAAATATTTTACTTTTTCATCATTTTATTTTCTACACTTATATCCCTGGTAAAAAAGTTATCTAGATCTGAACTAGATGAACCTCGATACATCTAAACAATTTTCTAGTAGAAAAATTTAAAACAATATTAAAAGAAGTAAAATCTGAAACGTCTAAATTTTTTTCGTTCACATTTCAAATTTGATAAACGCGTTCGATGCATACAGTAAAGGTTGATTCCAAACATTAAAAAATATATACATTTATAATACTGCGAAAGCACATTAAATACTGTATAAGAATGTATACAGTATGGAAATTCCGTATTTGAACGTACATTTTTTTATATCCAAGTCAGTTCTAAGTGACACGTATTTCTATGCATGAAGATTTCTTTTGTTTTGTATTTTCTATATTATGATAGTTTCAACATGTAATAATGAAATTTTAATCGTTTATAGTTTTCTGACAAACCGTTTCTAAATTAAACTTCTAACAAATCAAATTATCATAATATTTCTATTATTAGTTGCCATTAAGTATCTTGTTTTATCAGGTCGACAACAGGTTGACTGATACTGAGATCCGAAGGATATTCCATCGAAATCGCAATGAAGGTAAGATACATAACACAAACATACTTTTATTTCAACAAATTTTTAAAAAATTTTAAGAACAACTTCAATATAAAACTGCATGGCTATATACTATAAAGATAAGATAAGATAAGATAAGGATTTATTTTACACAGAGTCAAACAATTATTTACATTGCTAATTACGACATAGTCACACTATTCGCAACATACATTTGAAAGTTCTTACACCTGCTTAACAAAGATTGTCAAATTTACAAACTTATTGAACCATTTCTTTAATTTATCGCGCCAAGTTAATAAACTTTAAAAATTGAATAATAATGCAGACAGAAATCACAGATTAACGCATACTTATAATTAAACAGACTTATTGCTCGATGTACACTAGCTGTGGGTGTCTGCGAATGGCCAATTTAAATTTGTTTAACGATGTCAGACTGAGCAGTAAAAGATATTAGGCCTACATCAGTACGAGAACCTAGTTCTACTAATTTCCGCGAGACCCTGCCCGATGTTCTGGCCTCATGTTTTTTAATTAAAGCTATAAGATACGGCGGTTGGCCTATATATTTTACAATGGCTATATTCCATTTTAGTACCTGACTACAAAACTGTCATGCTGGAGACTTCTGCCACTCACAGGTCAAGAAGGGAGTTGAGACCAGTAGAATTTGAAGTTGATGGAACCAAAGTTCAGCTGAAACTTACTCCAGTTGAAGAAAACGTATTGAATTACGTACCAGTATGGACTGTGGAAACTGATAGACAAAACTCTTCAGGTCGAACTTACAGAAAACTTAGTCAGGTAAGACAATATATATATTTTTATTATAAGTATAAAATATAACTATATTATTTTAATTAACATTCATATTGTTTCATAGAAAGAAGCTGAATTTGATGGAATCTTTTATGAAGATTCAGAAAAGGCAGCAATCATGTTGGCTTACTACAAAGACCAAAACATTTACTACGTAAGCATAATTTCAACCATCATAACTTTATAAAACCTTTTTATAAATATTTTTTTATGTTCGGTAAAAATATTTTTTTATATATAAATCATATCTTCAAACAATACCTTCTAATGATTCACATAAAGCCACATAATGAAATTGATTTTTACAACTGGTTTATTAGAGTTTTCATTGCAAAATTCACTACATTATATAATGCAGTTCTTCAAATAAGCCGAGTATAGTCGAGATTAATCTTAAAGCAGATAAAACTATTCTTTGGGTATTTTTAGGATGGGATATTTGGTGAAAGTAGTATGGCCAAAATAGTAAGATCTGTTCCTGAGAAATGGTGGACGAGACCAGATCACGAAGCTGGTGATGACCATGTTGTTTTCGATGTCGACAAAGACAAAGGCACTACTGAACCAAGTAAGTACAAATTCTAGATCTGGGTTCAAGAAACTCAAGTTTTGTGCAATTTTAGGTAATATGACTAGGCAGTCAGATTTTGTAAAAATATTTTGTTTCCTCATAGAGGAAGCTTTGTGATGGTAAACAAATAGTTGTGCTAAAATCATTATAGACACATGTTGGGTGTGTGTGTTGTGGGTATATGTATGTGTGTATGTATGGATGTGGATCAGCATTACTCTGAATATAAACGGTGAAAATTAATGTTTCAAGGCTCATATTTTTTTATTTTTCTCTTAAGGAAGGCGCCTAAAAATATTTTTTTTTTCGATGCGTTTTTGTTTTTTAACAGTTTTTCAATTTTTGAGTTTTAGCTTTTCGGTTCTTTTGATACCTTAGAAATAATATCATAGATTGAGTGATAATGCATTTGAAAGAGCATAAAATTACTTATCTTTTCCGACCCGAAATTTTGTATAAGCTATTGGCAAAGAAAACTTCACCACGCCTAGAGTCCAAACAAGGCCCATTTCTTTCATTTTCTAATGAAGATTCGAAAATAAAAAGAAATTTAAAGATTCATTGACTCTTTTTTTAATACAATTTTTTTTACGATTTTCTGAAATGGATAAGATAAATTATTTTTGTATGTTCTGCAGCCTCTTGGCATAGCAAGTGTCTCATAGTTATTTTTTCCGTACCTTTATATTATCCTATTTGATCACATCCGGCATTTGCCCAGGGTTATGCCTATGAAGTGGGGAAAGCTTCTATCAGGATGGAACCCGCTCTCGGATAGTCGGTGTATTTGACATGTTCGAAAGTGTGCCTTCAACGTAGAAAGGCATAAGCTATATAATTTATTTATATGTTATAAAGAAGATCAAAGTTTTGACAATGATTAATCTTTTTGACGTTTTAATGACTTCATGCAACTGGTATTAAGATATTGTATTGTTATTGTCAATAAAAGATATAAATAAAACATTACAAGCGCTATTATAATAATCGAAAAAACGGACGTATTAAATACAAATATATTCAAGCTATTATTAGACTGAATTTGTTAACCTCAAAAACACCACTGAATTTTCGTCAATTATTGCGAAAATGAAAGTTATTTGAATTATGCAAATAGCATTTCCCTGCATTGTGTCTTCTTGATGAATGCAACTTTATAATATAAGTTGTAAAAATCACTGTAATAACCTCAAATACGACAACAAAAATACCGAAAATACTTTCGACTATTGCAAAAATAATATAGTAGTTAACAGCTAAGAAATAATAATTATTATAATAGCACATGTATTTTTGTACCTTGTGTTATCAGTAAAAATATAATATCAATGTTGAAAATAGCCGCACGAATTCTGCACGGAAATCAGTACGAAAATCGATATCGGAATCAGTACGGAAATCGAATGTGATCTATATGGGAATCCGTGTGGAATTTCAATAGAATCTGTATGGAAACTATGCAGAATTCCATTTTGAAATTCTTACGAAATGTGTTGATATAGGTACAGACTGAATCCCCACAAAAACGGTACAACATCGGTGCCTATACGGCATTGAAAGTCGTAGTAATGCAGAGTTTCATTTTGACATATTAAAAAAAGTAGCCTATATAATTATGTGCTATCTGACTAAAATAGATTTCAGAAAACAATTTTGGAAAAAAGTAACTCTTTTTTAAATTACAAAAAGTTATAAGTTAATATTTAATTTCACATTCAATTTAAAATTACTGTAGAAGAAAGAAAAAACAATATTTATAACAATAATATTGTAATCTTATAAAAATCATCATGTAGATGTTTAATTACTGTTCTGAAATAGAATAAAATATATGTAAAGAAATAATTCTTCTCTCGTACTGGTTAAAAATTAAAATTTCATTATTTCAGCACGTTGATAATTTAATATGGTCTACAGATGTACACGAGTGAGGGAAAAGCCGAATTTGTGTCAGCGTAAGCCTCTGAAATAAAAAAAAAATTAAACACCATTATAAATCAATATCTATACAAATTATATAAACAAATAATCAAGGTAATTATTATCCCACAAAAATAAACAATTCTTTTTAAGTGGCATATCAAATCATTGAATAAGATGTTATGTGCATTCATTTAATGTTTAATGTCTGGGCTTCGATAATACCATTAACCGGGGCGCATCAAATATTGTCAAACTTATTTTAAATGGAATAAAACATAATTCTTCATCTGCTAAAAATATATTTGATAATATAATATATTTTGGTGTAGAACATTAAAGAAAAATTTTATATTACTGATAATTAGATAAAGATTTTTCTCTCATACTGATAAAATACAAAATTAGAATACTAATCTGGCTTCAAAATACTTGAATAATTTAAGTAGAATTCATAATCCTTCATCAATTTAGTCTTGAGTACAGATGTGTACGAGTAAAGAGAAACCAAAGTTTCGCAGAGATCAAGTCTCACAGCGTAAGCTTCTGCAACAAAAAAGAAACAAATATTGTATAATCTAACAGTGTTTATCAAGATATTAAAATTGTATTATAGCTACTATCTTTTTTATCGAGTATACACTTTCACTAAAAAATTAGACAAAATCCATAATTAATATATTTTTAAATAATACCTTCTAAATTATCAAATGCAAAATAAATTATGTTCAAACTTTATTCTAAATCTTTTGATAAATAACTGAAAATTTTAACAAACTTATTATTCAAAATCTATCACATTTTTATAAGCAGATAATTAAAACAATTATTTTTCCACAAAAACGCACTTTTTCAATTGACATATCAAGTCTCGGAACAGATTTCACTTATTTATACGATTAATAAAGATATACCTATGTAACAATTATTTATCCAACTCCTCAAATGACTTTATATAGGCCATTTTTTGTAATATATCAAAATGAAATCTGAAATGTAACTCTGGATTACTACGACTTTCAATGCTGTATAGGTAACGTTGTTGTACCATTTTTGTGGGGATTCAGTCTATGCCTATATTCAACATATTTTGTGAGGATTTCAAAATGGAATTCTTGATAGTTTCCATACAGATTCTATTGAAATTCGACATGAATTGAAATACGGAATTCCGCATGATATTTGCAGGGATTCTGTATCTCATTTTCATTTTGTACACCAATAGAGATTTGAATAATGTTTACCTACGCATTTTCTACGATTTCTGCGTGGATTTCAATACAGATTTCTGCATTACTTCTGTACAGAGTCTATACTGATTTCCGTACTCTATTCCATTAGATATTTCTGTAATATTTCTCTGAAGGTTTTGTACGGATTCTACGCGGATTTAAATACAGATTTACGCACGATTTGTTTACGGATTCAGTATCAATATTCATGTATTAAAGCAGTGCGGATTTCCATACAGGTTTCATCCAGATTTCCGTACGGATTCCACGGGGCGTTTTCAGACCTATTGCATGCGGATTCCCATATGGATCACATACGATTTCCGCACTGATTTCGATACGGATTTCTGTACTTATTTCCGTACAGAGTTCGTGCGGTTATTTTCAACAGGGATCTTAATATAATAGTTGCATAAATTCATTAAAACGGAAAAAAATAAATCATTGTCAAAACTTTTATCTTATTTTTAACGCATTTTCTCACACAACAAGGCGGTATTATAAATAAATTATATAGCTTATGCCTTTCTACGTTGAGAGTACATTTCAAAATATTAATAAATATTGCTTGTGATTTATTATAGCATTATTTACATTTAAATCTTGCACCATCCAAGATTTACATGTAAATAATGCTATAATAAATCACAAGCAATATATATATATATATACATATACGAAGAAACTGTAGTTCTTTGTAATATATTACCAAGTAGAAAACCGCAGCCAATTCATCGGCACCTAGCTTCCTCAAACTAAATTAATTGTTCCAATATGAACTTCATTGTTCTGATAAATTAATTTCAAATTGTTATATCTCTTTCTAATTAATTAGGCTGTTTCACTTATATATATATATATATATATATATATATATATATATATATATATATATATATATATATATATATATATATATATATATATATATATATATATATATATATATATAAAAGTGAATCAGCATAATTAATTAGAAAGAGATATCTTATAAGATTTACAAACAACTATATAATATAGGAAGATATATATATATATATATATATATATATATATATATATATATAATATATTAGAAGATATATAATATATAATTAATTAGAAAGAGATATCTTATAAGATTTACAAACAACTATATAATATATATCTTATAAGATATCTCTTTCTAATTAATTATGCTGATTCACTTTTATATATATATACATATATATATATATATATATATATATATATATATATATATATATATATATATATATGTATATATAGTGAAACAGCATAATTAATTAGAAAGAGATATAACAATTTGAAATTAATTTATCAGAACAATGAAGTTCATATTGGAACAATTAATTTAGTTTGAGGAAGCTAGGTGCCGATGAATTGGCTGCGGTTTTCTACTTCGTAATATATTACAAAGAACTACAGTTTCTTCGCTCAATTGAATAGTAACATACATATTAAATTAAACAAAACAAATTAATTATTCAGTTGGCAGTCCTGGCCACTCAGAAAATTTGGATAAACCTTTGGACGTTATGTACCCGAAGCTTCTTATCGTCGTAGCAAGTGAACTTTTCAAGTAAGTTATATTATTTATAACGCATTTTACTTAAATTATTATAAGCATGACCAAATTTTAAAAGCAAATATTAAAAGCATTACCAAATTTTATCTTTTAATATATTGATTGATTTTACTAGGAAGTTATTTGTTATATTCTCATTTTGTATAAAAGTTCGTATGTCTAAAATTTAATTAATTGATATATTTATTGGAAAAAATTGGTTTAATTAAACTAATAAACATAAAAAAAGTGTATTTTAATTTAAAAAATTATATAAATTAATATTTTAATATGGACAAAATTGGCTAAATTTAGTTTTAAGCATATTTTATTGTATGTAAAATTTACTAATTGCATAATGGTTAACATTGAAGTGTTTGTTTAAATTTGATTTTGTGACTTTTAGGGCTCTTGGAGAAGACATTCCTGAAACCGTAAAGTATGTGTCAACATTCTGGAATGCAGTAAACTTGAAATACATTGAACTTACTTCTCCCAAAGTAAAAATTGTAATTACTGGTGTGCTTATTTCTAAGGTACGTTATGCCAAATACACGATGTTTTGTTACATTGATTAACGAATACTATATAAACAATTTAAATTTAATTTTAGGATGACACTGCACTAAGATACATTTATGATTCTCGTCGCCCAGAAGACATTACCAAAATTAATAATATGGATCTTTTAAACAATGCAAATGATTATTTCCGCAAGTACTTCAAGAACGATGTACATTTCTCAAATTATGATTCAACTATTACAATGACAAAGTAAAACATAATATTGTAATTTATACGTTCCTAAGTCTCTTACAATAAAAATAAAAGATTAAATAATTTTTAATTTGTTTCCAGCTTGAATAGCGGACCAGTTGCAGGTGCTTTAACAACACTTGAAAAATATATTTCACAACCATTGCTGGTTTTAATCTAATATTCTTTTTTGTTGTAGGCACTGCGTACATAGGACAAATATGTGCTAATCAAAGAAATATTGGTTTTATTAGAGACGACGGTAGCTATTCTGGCGTCCAAACAGCTATGCACGAACTCGGACATTTGTAAGTTTTTGCTTATGATTATATAAGACAGTAGGGGATAATGGTCCAATGTGGTGCACCTCAGGCACATTAAGAGAGATTAACATTCACTTAATGCTATACTTAAAAGTCGTAAGAGGTACTTTTGCATCTTAGCTACACATTCTAAGAATTTTTATTTAAGGCGTTACGAAAGCATAGATATACTATAAATATAGTAAATGGTGGAAAAACGTTATTGTGCGCTCTTGAATTGTACAAAAGAAATCTCGCTTCGCTCGAGCGAACAACGTCACATGAGGCAAATAATCTACTTCTGCACCCGCGTCGAAATGTACTATTTTACTTTATTCGGAATGACAAATATTTAATTATGAGTAACTTTATCAAACGTAAATTTTATAGGTAAAAGGCTGTACAAATGCTTTTACAATTTTTAGAGCTGAGAATTTATAATATGATATAATAACTTTTCAGGATACATTAAATATATTAGAGAACTAAATAAAGTCATTTTAACTTGGTTAAAGCCCATTAAAGTACTCAAAATAGGTGTGCGTCACATTGTGCGTTGCGATACATTGTACCGTTTTCCTCTATATTATATATTGTGCAAGATATAATTGGACAACCGCAGTTATTTTAGAGCAAATGCTAATATTTTTTCATACGTAAAAGTTTTTAATAACTTTATCAAGTTGCATAATTTAATTCAAGTTTATTCTATCAATAGTTACAAGAAAAATTATGTAGAAATGAAAAATATTAAAAATATTAGTTATGTAAATAAAACAAATGTTCTTGTGACTAACATTGTCAAATATATCGGAGCGATTAGGTGTGATTGTGCGCGCGTATGTACTTATTTAATAAAATTTTATGTCCACACTAACTCTTGATAGGAAGCATATTACGTGCTGACAGTTTGTAGACATATTAGATATATTTCAACTTAAAGCTGATTAGATTTTGAAACTGAATTTATACTATTTGTAACTTCTTAGAATAAGTACTAAAGTACCTTTTTTGAAAATTGAGCTTTTAGTATTTTTTGTATATATGCATGGTGCATTTTGAAATAGAAAGTAAAAAGTTGCGAAAGGTCATATATTATTTTTCTTTTTTCATAATCTATGCATTTTTTATATAGGGTAAACCCATTTCCCAAGCGGCCATTTTATAGTCAATTGGTCTTTTGCCTAAAAAATTGTCGAAAAAAAAAATAATAATAGTATATAGCACTTTTCTGAAGTAAAATTGTCCGCTCTTTCCGATTCTGAAGTCAGAATTTTTAAATTTCTGTTGGAAATTTTCAAAATGGCGGTTTTAGGCAAAAAACCACTCGACTATAAAATGGCCGCTTGGGAAAAATGGGTTAAGAGGTAATTGAAAACTTCAAAAACTCAATATCTCAACATTAAAAAAGAAAAATACAAAGCATTCTCTTCAAGAAAGCAAAAGTGAACTTAAGTGATCATGTTTGAATGCCACAGATATTATTAAGGACTAATTTTAATTAGATAATCAATTTTGCAAAAAAATGTTATGTTTTATTACATAAAACGTATTATACATAAAAGTATATATAAAGTATTATTATACGATTATATTTCTTGTCACAATTCCTAAGATGTCCGACCATGGGGTCTTTTACCTAAACGTTGCGATAGAATTGAACTATTTTTGTTCATTTCAGACTTAGCTTGCCTCATGACGGATATGATGCTGCTGCATCTTGCGACAGTTTTCCGAACCCAACGATTAGCACTGTTATGGCCGGAGTCGAGAAGGGGCGAATAGAAAAATACGTTTGGTCTGAGTGCAGTAAAAAGATTCTTCAAACATTTGCATCGTAAGTGAAGTGAATTCAATGTATTAACCCTTTCGTTCCCAAATTATTTTCGAAAAATATGATTTTTTTTACAAACAATTCATTGTCAAAACAAAAACTCATTCAAGAAATGCTCTCCTCTTAATAAAGTATGTTCTCTGGAAATACTAGAATGTAACTGTACTTCAAAGTTCCATATAAGTTATATAGGGACCTGATACAACTTGTAAATACATAACATTTGTGGGTGGACCGTTTGGTCCTTGTGGGAACGAAAGTTAACTGTTAGTACGTTATACTGCATTAACACTGATAACAAAACATACTTTTTACAGGACAAAATCAGCTGAATGTATGAGGAATCGATATCGCTCGTAAATGGTGTACTTTTGTATGACCTAACTTGACGTGTAAAAATATGTAAAAATATGTAAAAAAAATATGTAAAAATATATAAAAAAAATGTAAAAATATGTAAAAAAAAAAATATGTAAAAATATGTATAAAGTACTTTTAAATATATCTTAACGTTACATTTTTGTATTTTTAATTTACATACTTATTAAATCTACTTTAAAATGCATTTGGATGTTTTTCAAAATGTTTCATTAGTATAATACATTTATTATTACAAATTTAAAAATTATTTTTGCAGTCATTCATAAAATATAAAAAAATAAAGTTTGAAGATTTCTCAACGACCATGTTCTGAATTAATTTATCATAGTACGCTACTTTGTGAAGTACTTTGTAATTATCTACTTTCGATATTTCATGCAAAAATGAATCCTATCAACTTGAATTTTTAGCTAATATTGCAATTTATACTTGATAATATACACTTCATAAACAGATTTGAAAATATAAGGCCATATATACGATTTGCTTCTCTGAATATGCAGTAGTATGTTGAGTAATAAATTAAAGTAACTAATCAGAGACAATTTTCTAATAAAACTAACCATGGCAAATACGATGAACGTGGAAAATTCCTACTTTTCGTCACTTTTGACTAAAATCTACAATAAAGTTTATCGTACCAAATAGCAAAATCTAATCGGTTCAATGAATGCTGTGTATTTACAAATTAGCAAAATACAACTGCTTTTGGAAATTTTAAGTGATCATAAAATATTGTCTAGTACGTATGCGTATACACAGACACTCGTACTCATAATAATTTTTGCAAAACTTATATATTCCGATTCAGCAATCACAATAACATCGACATTCAACATAATATGGAGTTTAAAAAATCTCACCATTACAAAGCTTTATCTTTGAAAAATGAGCTACTTGAAGAGCAAATCCAATTTTGTGTATGCATTAGACATGTAAAAATGATATAAAAAATCTAAGTAGTAATTATATCTTCATTTATCAAATTATCAAACATGCAAATTCATAAGGCGATTGTGATCGAGTAACTCAATTTCATTAGTCATTCCCTTGGATATCTAAACTTTACTTAATTTGACATGCATTAGGTAATTATTGATAATCAACATTCAAGCAACGAATATAAGAACCTTATAAATATAGTAGAAATTTTCAGTGCAAAGTAAAAAGCAACGTTTTTGATCACAGTCTTCGTCTAACCAAATTTTAGTGCTGCAAGACTTAAAATGAATAAGCTGTTGAGCATCGCTTGTGTCGCTTTAGCGATTTTTATACAAAGTAGCTACGAGTGTACTATTCAAAATCCGCAGGTAAAGTATATAATATATTTATACACGAAAAATATTGGATGACCAGACTGCCATGCAATATATATTTGATAACCATTCAGGTCATGAGAGCTATTCTGTCGTTTGGTGGCGTAGTGTGACTCGTGGGTCGAAACATTCCGAGTATATCAATATATGTTTGTAGGATGCGCGCGCTGCATACGTATATATATATATATATATATATATATATATATATATATATATATATATATATATATATATTTATATATATATATATCTGTGGCGAAACAGATAAACGACTTGAATCCACTTTTCGCGTTTTCAATATATTAACGTTATAATGTTTGCACTGATATGCCAGATCGAAACATAAGAGATATGCATCCAAATTATATTTGTTAAATAAAGTGTCAAATATTACTCTAATTATAGTAATTACACATAAGAAATACCTTTTATTTTTCGAGTAACTTTACAAAAGAGTTGAGCTTAGTCGTGCTTCAGGAAAATGTGGAATTAAGTCGGTATAGGATTTTCTTTAAAATTTGATTTTTTATACACGATTACAGATATACTGGAATATCAGATCTGAGCCATTCGCTCAAAGAACGACCTAAGTCGACTTAGGTCGTTTTTCCAGACTTGGTTCTAATGCGTAGATATTGATCCTAAACGTATATAGGTAAAGTATTAAAAGGTTTTGAACAGTTTTGACAATTCAATGAAACCTTTAAGCCACGCGCCTACGGTATTTTTATGTCTATGCGCGACGCGCCGCATGTCCCCGCGCTACAGCGAATGTTGATACACGTCCTACTATGTGTTGTTATTACTCTCTCGCGTATATTAGCAGTTTAGAAGGTTAAATTAAAAGGTTCCTAAACAAAAAGGTACTACTTTTGCTATTCAGAGGTATGCAAAATTGGCATTGAAACCAACAAAATCTATATTTGGTTACAAGTAATGCAATGGCAGCGGTGTACATTTTAATTTCAAAACTAACGCTACTATTTAGAGAAAATATCAGTTGGTCTACAAAAACTGTTTGCAGTTAGTAAGCATCACTGTGGCTCCAAAAACGATCTTTTATTTTTAATGCTTTTTCTTTACAGCATATTTTAAGTCTACTATATATTTTCCGTATATTTGAAGAAAAGAGTTATTTATTTACGGTAGAACTTTGAACAGTACAGAGCTCGACCGTCAGCTGGGTCATTTTCTCTTCTACATGCGAATAAGCCATGAAATTATGGCATTCTATTTTTCTCAGTGAACGCTTTCCTTGGGGTTTACGCAATTATTTATCAAAGTTCTGTGACGGTCAAACAGTTTCCATTTAGCTCAAAATGATCTATTTTTTCCGCGTGAATGTTTAAAATGTTTTAAATTTTTCAAATATTCTCGAATTTTTCAATTGTTTTCAACATTGTTATAAATGTTTTCACATTTTTGTATATAATAAATGAAATTATTATTCACCTTTACAGTCATATATTATTTTACACGTATTTGTTCGTTTTTACCTACACATATTCAAAATTCTTAACATTTGCTCTCACTTTAAATATTTTTACACATTTTTACAGATTATCGTACATTTTTACAATATCCAAAATTTTATAAATATCTGAGAAAATTTAATTAATCAGTAAGACTGAAAAGCTGTAACTAAATATGAAAAATGAGAGTAAATATGAGAAAGTGTATAAAAATGTTGTAAAAATATTGTATAATATGTGGTGTAAGAATTTCAAGAGTATGAGAACATATTAAACGAGTCTTAAAAGCCATGTAATTCACTTTATCTCAGATTTATACACATTTTCTCACACTTACTCTCACGTTATTTTAGAAAAATTAAAGTGAAACTTCATTTTAACGAAAAGCATTATTATTTTTAAGGTTAAAGTCATTGCTATTCCAACACCGCAATTTAATAAAAAGTACATTAACGCACTGAAGTACACCATCACAAAAGGTAATGCAACTCACAATCGCGTTACGGCTCAGTGTGATATTGAACAAGATCTTCCAGAGGATGTGAAAGTAAATAATATGCATTTGTACTGTAATAAAAATATATATAAATTCAATGAGCATAAATAATTTGACCCACGTTTAAATGTTTAGCTCCTGAGCAAAGTATATGTTACCGATTCCTCGTACAAGAATGAGCGTTTGCTGTTGGTGGATGAAACGCCTGTTTGTAAAGAGAGCGCTCACCGCGACTTATTGCCTAGGGCATTGATAGTAAATAAGTCTCAGCTCAACCAAAAATGTATAAAGAAGGTGAAAGCTATGGTTGTTATCATATCCAGACATGTCATTTGTTGATACGTAAATAATATCTCATTTATAATACAGGGAACTCTTGACATTGAAGATGACGTCGGCGATATCAGATTCGAATATCTAATTCCGGATCTTCATAAGGAAGGCGATTACTACAAAGTCGATTACAAACTTGGCACAGATTCCGAATCAATAATCAACAAGACAATTTATTACGAATGGGGATACCTAAAAGATTATTGAACATGGTAAAATATACGTTGTAACAATTTATCCTGGGAAAAATTTTCCAGTTTTCTCAAACATCGCAGCTCACTATTATAAGCCAGATGTATTTATATATATTTTTAATGAAATGCACACTTAAGCAAAAGCATTAAAACTTGAATATATTTCCTTTATTACGTTTCCGATTACCTTTTCTATGTTGACTAAAATACCCTGCGGCATCAATTGGCACACTATAGCTTCATCAACCTTAACCTTAACCAATAGAAAATATAAGAAGCGGTTCGTTATCTCTTGAATGAATCCCCGGTATGTATACAACAGTTTATTGAAAATTGAATGAATATTGATTATAAAACAATTATTTATACTAAAAATGTACCGAAAATATCATATTGTACATAAATAAAATTGAATCGAAAAAATTAAATCAGATTCAAAATCTCGAGATTTAAATAGCGATTCATTTTTCTCGATTCAAATGAATCGAAAATGTGAATCGCGATTCAACTTCCCGATTCATACGTGAATCAAGATTAAAAATTTCCCGATTCAAATAAATCGAGATCTTGAATTGCGACTTAATTTTCTCCATTCAAATAAATCGATATTTTCAATTGCGATTCAATTTTTCCATTCAATTGAATCGAGATTTTGAAACGGGTTCAATTTTCTTTATTCAAATAAATCGAGATTTTGAAATGGACTCAAATTTTTCGATTCAATCTTTTAGGGCCCATTTTACACAAAGCAGGTTATCATAGTGTTTAGGCCTCCTTAAACATGTGGTATCATCCGAATGGTACCCGGATTTGTATAAAAATTTGGCCTTTCAATTAAATCGAAAAACTTGAATCCGATTCAAAATCTCAATTCATTTAAATCGAAAAATTGAATCGTGATAAAAAACTCGATTCATTTGAATCGAGAAAATTGAATCACGATTCTTCTTTGCATCGAAACATTTAAAACGCGGTTCAAAATCGGGATTGACTTGAATCAAAACATTTGAATCGGGAATCGAAATTTCTATTCAAATTAAACGGAAATATGAATAGCTATATTTACCTTTGAATCAAAAAATTAGTATCGCGATTCAAAATCTTGATTCAAATGAATCGAATTTCAGACGAATTGGAAATGAATCTCGACAAATCGAGTCACCCAACGCACATCTCTGAGATCAACCTTAATATAGATTATAAGTATTTCTGCTCTTAAGGGGGCCAGCCTGAGTTAAGGGGGCAGGGCTTGGTTAAACCCCAAAATAATTTCTTTTATGAGTTTAGAAAACTTTTTATGATTAAAAGAAATCATTCTGAAAAATTGTATGCTATCAATATTTAATAATATCTTAAATTTTACCTTTGTAAACCCTCAAAATCTTGATCCTACTTGTCACAATAAATCACTATTTTCAATACTATATTTATTAAATGAACTTTGTTCTTACACGATTCTAGGTGACATGATAAACAAAATGAGCAGATAAATTTTTCGTTTATTTTTTTTATTATTCTTTTTCGTTGATACAATAAACTTTATTTTCAATATTAAAATTTTTGTTTCAAAAAATCGATTGGATTTCCGAAAAAAAAATAGTAAAAAAAATTATAACAAAAAACTGCTCAGCTCATTTTGTAATAGATGTCAAAAGGAGTAGAATAGTCGGCGAAAAAAAGAATTTCGTTCATCATGTCACCTAGAATCGTGTTTGGAACAAAAAGATCCTTTAATAAATATGGTATTGAAAATAATTATTTATTGTGACGTGTAGAATCAAGATTTTGAGGTATTGCAACGGTAAATTTTAAAATATTATTATGTACTGATGGCATACAACTTTTCAGAATGATTGCTTTTAAATATAAAATGTTATCTGGACTCGTAAAAAACTTCTTTTTTGGGTTTAACCCAGGCCTGACCCCTTAAGGAGGTAATTCTTATAATATTTATAGAACCTTACATTTGCCTAGTGTGACTTTCTTTTAACCTAAATAAACATTAACATTATTGTATTTAAGTTTATACAAGTAAATGAAGTTAATTTAAAAAATTAAATATTTTACACTTTCTAGCAAGTTGGTTTTCAACCCAACAAATTATCAATTCTGAAGCGATTTTAAAAATCAGAAAGTTGTTTTGTTCACATTATAAATGTAAGGTGAACAAGTCGCCGTTTCGAAATTTACAATATCCCCACGGACTCAGTTCCTGATCAGCTAAGAGCATAGACGATATTTCAAAAAGCTGAAAAAAATTCTAACACACTCCAGAAGAAGAAAAAGCACACCATAGCCTGCTTAAAGGTATTCCTGTTTTTGCCCCGTACATCCCCGAAAAAAGAGGGTTTCCGTAAAATTAAGAGCCGCGACGGCACCGTATTACAAAAAAGCAAAAAACTCGTGCATTATACACGTAAGAAGGCTGACCGACGGTTGGCACGCGCTTTCTCGTAGCTCTGGAAGACCCCCCCTCATCTCTATCTATAACAACAAAGAACACAACTAGCAAAAAAAGCACGCGCCAGTCTCCGTTCGATCGAAAATTTTTAAGTCCGACTTAGGCGCGTGCCCCACGCGCGCGCGCGGATTTACAATTTTTTTCTCCTCTCTTTCTCCTTTCGATCCGCGCAGCAGATGCGGGATAAATGCCGTAAAGTCCGGCACGCTTCATCGGCATTTGTCGGACACGTGGGCCGCGCCGGATCGACTCTTTCTCTCTCTCTCGTGCCTTTTTTCATTCTCTTTCTTGCTTCTTTTTTCTCGTTCGTTTTGTGCGTAAAGGGGCTGCTGATGCGCTGGACTATGGGCGATTCGCGTGGCCGCTCGGGTCAGTTTTTTTAGTGAGGATTTTTGCTTTTTTTTTTAAGTGGAGAGAATAGAAAAGACGCGCGCGCGAGAGAGAGAAAGCCGTTGATGGTCGTTACCTCGTCTGCGTACGGGTAAAGGTACAGGGAGGCAAATCCGTTGGATTATTTTTTTTTTGAGTTTTTTTTGTGTATGTACGTTTGCCTTGGTTTCCTAGTCAAAATGAAATATTTTAAGTTAAATCACAACAATTCTTTTTTAAGGTATAGTTGTATCGCCAGAAATGGGACTGATCGAAAACATTTCTTGTTTCCAAGAGTCGGTGAGTGACGAAGAAAATGTATGAGGTAAATATGTATGTTATGAATTGTAACGAGAATATTTCATATTAATTTGTGTTTGTTGAGACTAGACATTGTTAAGTAAAAAAAGGCTTTTACTAAGAACTATTTCACCTACACTTAAGTTATTTTTACTCAAAAGTAACACATAATCTTTGATTGAAAATTGCTATAAATTCATATTATGATAACAAATATACCACGCAAGTCCCAGTTTCCTAAAATTGAAGGGATTTCTAAATGTCATCAGGAAGCCACACTCCTTATGAGATTCGTTGTAAAACCACATATAATAATAATTCTTTTCCATTTTCAGTATCATATGAACAAGTGCCTTACACTTTACATAAAAAAGTTCAAATCCCAGAGACCAACGCACTCGAATCTTCCAAATTTCCAGCAACTCCTTAACCATCTCCAAAGATCCCATAAATCAATTAGCATACAACGAACGCTCAACCGTATACCAGTCAATAAATCACGCTATAACTCGCGTCCTTACCTTTTTTTCCTCACACTCACTCCTCGTCTTTGACGTTTCCTCTCCATACTTAACTCACCTCAACCGCGCAACTACGCTTCGAAAAAGAAAGGAAAGCCCACAAAAAAGAGAGAACCGTCGTAGTGCGGAAACCTCTTTTTTTAGGTGAACTACGCGCGCATGTGGCCGGTTAATTTAACTGTACCGGACCATCTGCGATAATCCTGCGTGCAGAGAGAATGAGTCAAAGCGTTATCGTAAAGGGCCGAGAGGAGTGCAGCTGAAGGATGCTGGGCGACGAGGTGGACATTTTTTTGGTCGTGGTCGTGCTGGAGAAAAAAAGTACGAGGGGTGCACGTGCGGGGCGCGGAAGGCGGTTGGGTACTCCGGTGAAACGGACTTTGGTTGAATTTGGAATATATTTAAAACTGAAGTTTGTGATCGATGGTCAATATGAATGATGCTTCTTTAAAGATATTATTTATCATTTTTATAATAATTATACAAAGGAAATATACAATAATATTGAGATTTTGAATGAATCGGAAAATCGCTGCTAACTGCTTTTGCAGAATACTTTCTCAAAGAGTACTGGATGCATAATTATTTATTGAATATTATTACTCTGAAAAAGTTCTTCTATGAATATACAACAATTTTACGTTGTAAACTTATATAAAAATGGTGCATTGTTTGTATATTAAATTGATGAGACACTGCCCACTATACATCTTCTTTGTAAATAATTGGACATTATATGTACATGTATAAAACATATCTAAAGTAAAAATAAAAAAAATTAAATTTTTACAAATTTAAAATTGCATTTGATTAACAGAAAGAAATTTTGAGTATATGTAAGTTACATCAATCAAAACAAAATTAAGTCAGATTTACGAATGTATGTATTATTTTGACATATCTAGCGTATAAAAAGACAGAAACTTTCTTTTCAATTTTCATAAATTCACAAAATTTTAAATTGCATTTCTTTAACAAAAAGAATCTTTGAATACATGTAAGATACATCAATTAAAAGGAAAATAAGTCATCTTTATGAATGTTTGCATTAAGCTGACATATATAGCGTATAAACTGACAGAAATAAACTATCAATTTATACAAATTTTAAAAGCTCAAAATCGAATGTCTTAAACAAAAAAAAATATTTCTAAGATACACCAAGCGAAAGGAAATTATGTCTATTTAACGAATATATACATATTTTTGACATATCAAGCTCATAACACAATAAAAAAGTTATATTTCATTTTTAAATAATTTTTTATAATTTTAAGTTTTTTGAAATAAGCATAAGTGTCAATAATTTAGTTTCAATATTTAATTTGTTCTATGTTAGGTCATATCGGATATACCTGTAAAATTTCAGCCGGAAATAGGGTGGCCTTCAAAAGTTATGGTGACCACATACACACACACACACACACACACACACACACACACACACACCTACATACAAACAAACACTAACACACACGCACACACACACCTACATACAAACAAACACTAACACACACGCACACACACACAAACACACACTCACACACTCACCCACACACACGCGCACACGCACACGCACGCACACACACAAACGCACACGCACGCGCACATACAAACGCACACACACACATACAAAATAATTACAACGATTCACTCAATATTAACACACATCATTCAAGACGAAAACCACCCTCCAAAAAACAAATACAAAACTGCGCCATCAACCGCACCCAATAAAAATCCACAATCTTCCTCCAACGACACCGTAACACACATATCGCCAGCTCTCGTGCCGCAGAACCCCAGATAAAAATCGACTGCTACACCACCCGCAACACGCGACTCCACCTACATACCTACACCCACACCCACACCCACACGTACACACGCGCACGCATTCCTCCTTCTTCCTTCCGGGGACGAGTGATAAAGTGCGCGCGCCAGGATCTCGAGGAGTGGATCTCTCTCTCTCTCTCTCTCTCTCTCTCCTCCCGTACGTGCACACGCGCGCGGGCGCGGGCTTTGTCTCCTCCCGAAGCAACAGGCTGCTCGTGCCTTTTTCTTTTTTGCCGGTGGGTGGGGGCGGAGGTTGTTGTGTTGTTCTTTTTTTTTGCGCGCGGCGGTGTCTGGGTGTATACGTGGTTGGGAGTAGGATATGTAGTTTGTATAGAGGAGGTGGTGTAGTGATTCGAGGAGTACGTCGGTCGAGAGGCGGTGGCGCCGATGAGGGATTCTAGGAGTAATTGCGGGTGATTGGAGGGGGAGTGGTGCACTGCGTTTAGGTGTGCGTTGATTGTGGTTGTGGTTGGAGAGGATTTTATTTTTGGGGCTTTAGACGATTTTTAGAGAATTGTTTTGGATGTTTAGAGGGAGTGTGGGTATACGGGATGCAGACCTCGATGAGCATCTGTTGCGAAGAGTTGGAATGTATAATTAAGGAAATTTGATAAATTCTTATAAAATCATTGTATTTTTTACGAGATTATATTATTGGTATATCAAATAACTATAAGAGTTGGTCTTTAATAAGTCAGAAGTCGCATTTTAAACCACTATCTTCTGCGCGGATATAGTGGTTAAGATATAACCTTACTATTGTTATCAAAATGTAGGTATTTGACAAATCTTTTTATGCAACAATACAATTGGTTCGAGATGCTTTATTGTATTAGAACAATATGACAATCAACTATTAACCCCATCATTTCTAGTAAATAAATATTAATATGGATGTATTTTGTTTGATTTACATAATTTGTAGAATAATTCTTAGATTTCTAAAGAGTTACCCACATTTTTTCAAGTTCCTTTCCTTGATTTTAAAAATGTTTCAAAACTGTACGACAATAGATTGGAAAAGGCTTCTAAAGGGTCCTACAGAAACGAATAATATATTTAATATTAGCTATACATTAAAAAACATAGATTCTGCAATATTGTAATGTACAATTTAAACAAATCGCTAATATTACAAAGCTACTACTAAATCGATCTCGCAACCCTCAAATCGAATTCGAACAAACTTTCCTCCCCAACCTCGTACACTTACGTTCCCCTTTCCTCTCTCCTCTCGTACACAACTGCAGTAGCTCACGAAACATCTCTACCATCCAGACACTCTCTCGTCTCCATCAGCGTACATATAAATTCAGTTATCCGTACACACACTCACGCAGACGCTCCCAGCTCTTAATTGAACCTTTCCGACATTCTCGCGTCCCGGATTTATTGGACTCTTATACATATATATCTACTCGGCGCACAGGTGCCTCGTTCACTGCACCGCGACGACTCGATAATTATACGGCGCGCGATTCGATAATTCGCAGCGGCGGCACAGCTCTCTATAACGGCTCAATCCTGGACGAAATTGATGCCGGGCGTGTACCCCGCACCTCCCTTATTTTATTTTCCACGTTCGCTCGTTCGTTTATTCTTACTCTTCTTTTTGCGAGGATTGGAGAGAGAAGTAGGTAGTAGTTCGAGATGAAGTGGTGCGGATTTGTTGAGAGATCGAGACGCGCGCGAGAGATTGAAGTATAGGAGTGGGATGCAGAGAGGATTGAGATGTTGAGTGGAGGAGTTGGGAGGGTACGAGAGCTGTAATTATACGAGTCTTTATTGCGGGTTAATGGGGCTAGGAGATGCTTTTATCGGGATTCGCAAATTGACGGATTTGGGATGGTGGGTCAGGGGGTGTGTGTCAGTGGTGAACGATTGTTTTTTAAGTCTCGACGAAGGATCTTTCTTTTTTTAAGTTGTGGTGTAAAAGTAGCGTTTAGTGTATATGAAGTAACAACATTCTTTGCGTAAATATATTTTATACAATCATGTCAAAAATTGATTTTATTTCAGAAATTGATTTTTTGGAATTCAAATCGTTCCAATTAATTGTGACTTTTTTTAGTTATTCATAATTGAATTTTACTCAAATTATTAAATTGTTATAATTACAAAATGCCTCTTACAACTATTTGAATAATTACACCTTCACGAAAATCTTTTTCCCATTATAATTTTTTCGCTGATAGTTAATAATTTCAATATAATCAGGATTAAGCACATTATACTTTTATGATCTTTCTTTCGTTACTCAAGGATTTAACTATCAAGACATACGATTTTGCATACGGTTAAATATACACAGTTCTTAAAAGTTAAGACACCCTTATTTATGCCGAAATAAGCAATCATTTATTTGAAGCAATAAATCATTTATACCGAATATCTGGTTACACAACAGTCACAAAAATCCATGCTTTACAGCTAAATGTTTTCAACTTAACTTTTAGCAAATTCTTAACTATAAATAATTCTTTATTCAAATCTTTAACAGATGATTAAAAAACCGACCCCTTCACGATTCCACGCGCAATCAACAAAACCTCGTTACACCAATAAATCACTATCCCCAAAAACGAACGTTAACCCCTACTATAACCAAAACTTTATAAACTCAAAAGCCGCGACCGCGCAGCTCGCCAAATCCGTTGCGCACATATATACCCGCCATGTCCACCTCTACATCTAACACGCTCTCAATACCCTACCTGCGCGCACCTATATAACGTCCAGCGAGAAAAGGGCAAGGCGAATCGCGCTGCCTGCTCGGACAATTTATTTATTTAAACCGCTCTCTTGCGTCCGTACGTTACACACGTCATTCTCCGCACTCTCGCGCCTGTAGGGTCCGAGAAGAATAGCGCGCTCGGGGGACCTTATTTAAAATTCATCCGGTTTCCCATGTGACGTACGTATACCTATATACACACATGCGTTGTGTGTACATGTAAAAAGGGACGCCTCTCTCTCGATTCATTTCCCTGCGCTGTTTGGCCCCACCCCTTCGAAAGGGCCCTTCCTTTTTCGGGGCGAGTATTTCGCGCGACATATGGATCTTATAGGAGGGCATTATGATGCGCGCAAAGGTCGGTCATTGTTGCCGAGAGCGTTTTTGGGGAGAATGCTGGATATTCTCTAGGCGAGGTCATTGGTTTTTCACTTTTCCCGCGCGACGCATATGATTATGCATTGAGAGCGTGCCGTTGCGTTTTCGATGTGTGTGTGTATGCAGAGTTATAGGGTTTTATTTTACTGTATCCTGTTCGTTTTTTTCTTTCTTCGGGGGGTTGTCGATTATGGAAGGATGTGTGTATATGGGAGCGTTATGGATGGATTTTGCGATCGCTTTGTTTCGGTGCAGACGAGTTGTATAGAAATTCTGTGTATAGGTGGATTGGTGAATTGATTCGGCGCGCGGGGATAGTGCAGAGCTTGATTTTTGGGTGTGTGTGCTCATATTATGTATGCGAGGAATATATATAGGTGAGGAGTTGGAGAAATCGGTTATTGCGGATTTTCTGGGCATTGTTTGATTGTATTCGGGTAGAGTATTCATTGAGAAAAATATACGTTGATTATTGTCGAGTCGAAATTTCTTCTTTTTCTGATAATATTTGCAAGAAAGAATTATAGTGTATTATATAGTATAGTATAATAAATATATTAATAACTATATAATATAGTTATTATTTAGGTATTAGTTATTATTAATATAGTTATATATTAATAACTATATTATATAATATAGTATATTACAAGTTTCTTTGAGCGTTATGAATTTTTCAATACTTTGATTGCAATTAGGAAGGTATTTACGAGTGGACTGTCAAAAAGGATACAGTAGTAGAAATTATGATGTAAGTATATCTTATTACATCATGGTAGATATTTCCTTGTGCCATTGGTAAAGTAGAGACAAGGTAGAATTCTCATGAAATTTACGAATCTATATACGAATTCATTTTTCCCGTGTGACAACGCAATGTTTCACATATTACGTAGCAATTTTCGCCAGTGCGATTTGGAGTGGTATTGAGAAAATATGTGACAAGGCACGAACATACAAGGAATTCTTTTAGATTTGTAATCGTCATTCAATCGACCACTTACAAGATCACAAAATTCAAATTTTTCGTCACTCGAAAAATGACTAACAAAGGAAACAGTATTATAAAAATAGGCAATTTTCATATAAAGCAGGAAAATGTACTGTCTGAAAAAGAAAAATTTCTATTTCATAGAAAAATCATTCCGATATTTCACATGGAAAATATAAATATACAACAATATAAGTGCAATATAAATAAAATTATAAATATAATCCCTGTCAGTTTGGGTAATGCCTCATCTTCACTGGCAAATAAATAGAGACGCTATTGAACCGAGCTTTGGTGTAGCTGGACAAAATTTCTTAAAGTTTGTTGTAAAGTTGACCGCTGTTATAATGGAGCAAATCATTTTTCGTATTCACGTATATATAAAAGTATCCGGTTTCCTCACCACCGGCCGTTTAACGCAGAAAGATAAACCTAGAATGTCAGTAATAACAACGAAGAGCAAGAAAGAAAACAATTCAGCTGTATGCGGACGATTAAAAACTCATATGTAGTGTACTTGGCGCACAGTTTAACTATCTGAGATGTTAAATAGAGGCTGTTAAAGTGAGGTTTAACTGCCATGGAGATGAAGCATAAGGGCAGTACAGATTATAATCCGCATAAACAATTAAAAAGAAAATCACAGCAGGTTTTCGCTCTACTAAGTGGCACCAAAAATATTTGCTAGATTTTTCCGGGTAATTGGTACATTAAAATAAGTGAATAATAGATTCATGCTTCTAAGAGATTAATTTATTATCCTGTTTTTAATAATACAGTCCTCAGTGTCACATTCACTAAGAACTATCACAATATCATAAAATCATTAACTAACATCAGCAATCGCAACAACTTCTATTTCAAGCATAAAAAAATCTCCAACAAAACGGAAAATATCGCCATAAAAGCAAGAATAAATACGCACACACACCGCGTGAAATTCTCGCGCACTTCTCGCACGGAAGCCCTCATATTTGCCCAGAGAGAAAATTCCCTTTCACCAATTCTTCCCTCCACGCAACATCGGAAAACTCCTCCCGAGTCTCGAGTTCCGATTTCCTTCCTTCCCTCGTTCGATCCCTCCGCGTGGTCCATTTCGCGCGAGAGGCCCGGGCAGAAGGTAAATAGCACGCGTATACTCATCGCTAAGGACGGATGATCGAACGAGAGGAGGAGGAGGAAGTGGAGGTGGAGGAAGAAGACAGATGCTCGCAGCGCGAGGCCTCGGATAATTCCTAATGTGAGAAGCGTGTAATTCGCGCGGCGAGGGCTCGCTAATAAAAATATGACACTCGAGGAATGATGGAGTGCGCGCGGAGAAATGCGATGGGGGGGGGGGGGTGGGGAGTAGGTATATACGAGGTGCGTTGTAATTGTTTGGACGAAATTTCGGGGATGCGCGGGGGGTTTGTTTAATGAGAGTTGAATAAACTTTTTGGTTGATTTTTCGGGGTGGGGAGGGGTGATGATGATGAAGAGAGTAAGGGAGAAGGTTTTGGTTGTGTTTTGAGCGAGGAGGATTGGATTTTCAGGAGTTTTCTTTTCTTTGAAAAGTTCTTTTGTTATTTACTTTGTTAATGAAAAGCATTTTTATTAATGTTTTTGTTTCTGGTCGACTGCATACACTATTAGACTACTATATTAATTATATTCAGTTAATCGATTCATCAACTGCTGCGTTTCTTTAAATAAACTTTTATTTATATTTCATATTTTATACTCGTGAAGAGGGGCTTGTGAAAATTGTACTTTCAATGATTCGGTTATTAAACTTTGAATATGTACAAATGATATTGGTAAACCGATGACCCGAACTATATGAGATATATATTTTAAAATTAGAAAAATACAAGAAATTTCAATAATAAATATATTCAACATTTTGCTGTATAATTGTAGTATTTTCTGTATTTTTCACGCGTTTCTTGAGTGATTTAAATAAAGCATCTCGTAAAGGTTTGCTATTATATTTTATACATTCAAAGATAAATAACAAATCGCTAAAAGAGCAATTTTCACAAGCACCTCCCCTCAACTACAATTTAGTTACCCCGCAGGAAAAAATTTGAAGAATTCTTCTTTTCTTCACTAAAATCCAGCTCCAAATAAGTACTCCAAAGCAATGCAATTTAAAAGCATTGTACATCCAAATACTTTCAACAAACACAACAAAAGCCCACATTTAAATCCAATCGCTGGCAACAATTTAATCCACTCAATTCCACAACGCCGTCCTCAATAGAGAACTCGGACATTCAAAATTCAGCAAGAAATAAATCTCTTATACATTCGTGCACCCCATTCAATCCTACGTACACACCTACTCGACAAATGACTCTTTAATAACCCCAAAAGAGATTCTCAAAAGCCGAGAAAAAGAGAGAGAGCGCGGAACCAATCGATCAGCACCTTCAGCTTCTTACAAATCGCTTGGCGCTCGACGGAAGCCGGACGCGTACAATAAAAGCGATGATGGAAAAGTGGGCGCGCGAAAGTTCGCCAAATTCCCGGTTTCTCTCCCGCCTCCGCTTCCTTCCTTCCTTGCATCCTTCGGAAAAAAAAGAACCCTTTCGGACCTCGGGTCTGGGTCTATACCGTTTAGTTCGACCGGTACATAAT
This sequence comes from Gastracanthus pulcherrimus, assembly GCA_949152435.1. Classification (NCBI taxonomy): domain Eukaryota; kingdom Metazoa; phylum Arthropoda; class Insecta; order Hymenoptera; family Pteromalidae; genus Gastracanthus; species Gastracanthus pulcherrimus. The sequence goes on from OX424575.1 coordinate 16,749,017, forward strand.
TGGGGATTGGGAAAAGGAAGAGTGTGCCGGAAACTGCGTAGGCGGCGATGCAGCTTCTGGACAACGGTTGCGCGCGCTGGTTAAACGCTCGGACACGCCCCGGGAGCTGGAGCTGAGACGCTGCGAGACTTCTGTGTTCGCGCGGGGTGTACTAACGATCGATGGGTTTTTCTTGAGGAACAGTGGTCGCATGTAGACGATCGACTTGTATAAGAGTACGGTGAGAAAGTTCGCAGGTGAGAGAGGAGCTGGTGAGAAAGTCGAAATATTATGCGGTTGAGGGACAAAATGTTCACTTCTAAAAAAGATTAGTGGCATGTTGGGATGATGAAGTAGAAATGTTTGCAAGTAACTGGGCATTTTTACAATTTTTTTGGATGTCTGTAAATGGCTGAAAACATTATAATGCAGAATTATTAAAAAACATATTGAATACGAAGGGGGAACATTTATATTATTAACCTTTATCTACATTTATTTAACTCATTGATTGTGTTCTTCACATAACTAGTATTTATAAGAAAATATGCAAAAATACGTGTATTTTAAACTTGAAAAGAGCATCGAAATTCAACGTAATGATGACATGCGATACAAGAATGTATGACTCGCTAATGCAATCATTAAGTTTCTTTATGAAAAATTGCAGATGATGATGATGTAGAATAATAATATTTTTACGAGCTGCGATTACTAGCTCTCTCGAATAGATGTTTCTTATTGAAATAAAAATATAAAAAATTGCGTTTAAAATTGGTTCAATTAATAAATACACATTTAAAAACAAGTCTTCAATCGTTAAACTTCTTTCTAAAAAAGTGCAGATGATGATGAAAAATAATAATATTCCTACTAGCTACGTTTACTCGCTCGCTCAAATTGATGTTCCTTATTCAAAAATAAAATTGCTTTTATAATGAGTTGAATTAATAAATACACATTTAAAAAAAGTAAGTATTCAATTCAAATATTAATTCGCGATTTACCAAGTAGGGACCCCAATAATAAGATAAACCTGTGTAAGTTGACCAATAACTGAAATTATCCAAAGCTCGCTAATTACGAAATCTTGATCTAAATTTTAAAATTTTAAAATGAAGCCGAATTTTCGTAGGTTTTTTATCCTTGGTGTCATTATTTTGTAGAGCGAGGGTTAAGCTGCCGAGTATATTTCTATTTTAACATCCATATAAATGATTTCATAAAATAAAATAAAATAATAATATCATAAAACAATTAAGCTTATTAAGACTGTATTCTAATAACATTAAGAAAGTACATCAGGCTCGATTCCCAGCCTTTACGTCACAACTCTTTTCGCGACGCAACTCGCGTACAACGACCCGCGTAATAAAATCCAAATCCACAGCCAAAATAGAAAGAATCTCTCTTCCTACACTTCATACCTATATATCTGTATACACCTCACCCTCGCGCACTCGTCCAACAACACGTAAAAATAAGTCATTGAATTTCGCATGAGCTTCCCTTAGCTACATAAAATATCTCTCTAAAACGGGAGAAAGAGAGAAAAGGCTATTCTTATTTCCATGCGCGGCCCACAAAGGCACCGAGTGGAGCGAGCGCCCGTTCGGTCCGACCGGGCGGGAGCGAAAGAGAGACGGAGAATGATTCGACCATACCTTTCAAAGCGAGAGACAGAGAGAGAAATAAAAAGGGGACCACGAGCCTCGGGTTTTGAATGGAGCGGACGGGTCGAAGTGAATGCGAGGTTCGCGATGATCGTGGCGACTTTTTTGTCATGTGTATATTATTTTTTATTGTTTTAAGTATTAGTAGGTTGTTTGAGAAATAATAAAGGTTTTTTTAGTAGTTACTTGTATATTGAGTGTTATTTATGAACATCAGTGAGATTTAAGAATCGTTTTATATTTTAAGATTGAGAAAATAATAAATTAAAAATTGTAATGAATTTGGTTTAATAATACAATTTAATTAAAATTATTATTACATTCGACATAAAACCGATGTTGATTATTCTAAATTTACATTATAATTATAATTATCAGATATGGGACATTTATTATACGTTTTGTCTTGCATATTTTTAAATTATCGGCAAATGTCAGATAAAATAGTTTTGAAAACTAATAATTTAAACTATACATTTTTTATCGCAAAGCATCTAGTTCATGAAGTACGACTCTTCTTAAATACATGTTATTTCTATGATGCTTATAGTTCACATCATGTAAACAGTCTCAACTTTCTAGATTTTAACGAATAAGAGACAAAATGTGGAAAAGTGCAATAATTGTTTCCATTTCCAATCACACGTAAACGCCAAACCAATTTCCCATCTTCATTAGCGCTAAACCCACATCCGCGCTTCCTTCCTCGCTCCTTCTCACCTCTCCAAAAAAAAGAAGGAAGAAAAATCCCCAAAATTGCACCCGAACCTCTCGAAAATTCCTCGTTATACACCTGAAAGCGGAAATGACCGAGCACCTACATAAACCCATCCAGCCGCGCGCTCAGTGTAAATATTTCTCACACGTCCCTCACCTTCCCAATGCTAAACCTCGGCTTCGAAATCGCGCTCGTCATACGTGTTGCGCATCGACGCGTCGAACGAATCCCACCCGAAAGAGGCTCTCTACGCGCAAAATTCCGCCTCTCCCACGTATTTATAATACACACGAGCTCTCGTAACCTCCATCCTTCATCTCTCCGCGATTTCCATTTCCATTTCTGTATTTCCCTATTCAAGAAAAGAGCTGCGCGCGCGCTTGCAGTTGTGCACCCTTCCATCCATAATACGGGGCCATCCTTCCTGTATATAGGTATGCGAGAGCGAAAAATAGTAAAGAGAGAGAGAGAGAGAAGGGTCGAGTCATCATCTCGGTCGCCGTGGGAGTCGAGCGATCCGCGCGCGTTTACATAATTTTTCCCATGATGCGAGCGCGCTCTTCCTTTTCACGCTGAATCGCAATGCACTCACACTTGCGTTTAGTAACCTGCGATTGTCGTTGGATTTCGCCCGCTGCGCGCGGGACAGAAGAGAAGAGTTCAATAGGAGAGGGAGAGAGAGTGTGACAGTGGGATGCATTCATGAAGGAAAATGGCCCTTTTTTGAATTTAGGGCCATCGATATTATTTTTTCTGTACGCTTTTTGGTGACGGATCTGTATCTTTTTGCATTGTAGCAAGTGTGGACAATGGGATTATATATTTTCAGTTTATTTGGAGTTTAAAATAAGTTATTATTTTTTGTTTTAAGCAGAAAAGTTTTTAAAAAATTTTGTTAGCTTTCCAGTAGTTCTTTTGCAAGAAACTCTTTAAATGCACAATAGACTAATTTTATGTTTAGTTTAATTTAACAATAAAATAAAATTAAGAAATACTGAATTTTACAAATTTGTAGTATGAGAATGTATAAATAAGCTGTTGCAACTGCATTCTATTTAAAAAGCGTATTGTCATAGCAGAAAAAAAAATTAATACCTTTTATACGTTACAAAATACTTTATTACTATATGAGTTGGAGAAATTCTGACCATAATCTGGAACGGGATTTGTATTTCAAAGGCTAAAACCATATTGATTTACAATCACTATAATTGAAAATTAGTAGAATTGATTAGGGTTTAGGTTGGGTGTTACTGGTTGAAAAGGTGATTATTAGATATTAAATATGATTTAATATTAAAATTATGATTCCTCAGTCGAAATTGAAATAACTTAAATTAATTTTGTTTAAATTTAATCAGTCTAAGCTGCTTCATAACATTTTATACGTATATTTATTATACAAATAAAAAGAATACCTATTAGTAAAAATATGAATGCGTTCTAATCGATTGATCTTCGATTTCACAAGAATGCATTTGATTTAAAGATTGAACTATTATTTTAATACTGTTACATTATTTGCAAATATTTTTAAAAGCATTCCATGGCTTATAAAAATATCTGTAATAGTTATTTCTTAAATGTCAGAGATTTAATTTAATTACATAGCAAAATTATGTGATGCATAAATCTGCAAAAGAGCAGGGCTGTAACTATATCCATTAAATTATTATAGTAAACTGAAATCACTAATTTATGAATGTTAATACATAACTTGTTTTACAATATTTTATAGTTTAGTTTAACATTAAAAAAAGAAAATCCTATATCATCAAAAAAAGAAAAATGTTACAGTATTTTTTTCTATAAAAATATGTTTCTAACAATGTGCAACTAATTAAAGTATAAATAATATTTGTTAAATTAAGCAACTAAATAATAAATTTGTATTTACCTATGCAAGTTGTAAACAAGTGGTCAATTGGTTAAAATTACACTTGGTTACATTATTAAAAATCAAATGACTCATTAATTAAAAGATTTTTATAACTACAGCTACAAGTACGATACAACTGTAGCAAACAATCTAAACTACCTATCCACAATTACTAATCACTCTAATTACCAAAATTAACAATACCTCACAAAACTGTCCTCAACACCCAACAAATATCCCATTGAATCAGCCTCGAACTCCATCCTCCGTAAAAGAAACTCCGAGCAAAGAACCCGCTCCGCGCATTAAAGTAAAATATCGTCCATTTACCCCGACAGCGTCAATTTACGTCCTCGTCCGCGCTCGCGCCATCTTGGCACATCCCACCTCTATATACTCCAAAACAAAGAGAATATCCTCCCTCTCTCTGTACACCCATACACACACACACCTATACACTCGCCCCGTTGAAGGGGTCGCTTTTTCCATTCTCGATGGCCAATCTCATTAACCCTTCTAGCCCCCTCCTCCCCCTTTGTTGCCCTGGCAACGCGTATAACGGGGCGCGCAGCGCGGCTCAACCCTTCCGCGTTGCCACCCCAACCGAGACTCGCGCGTACACAGTGTCTGGCTCGCTGGGTGTACTTTGCCGCTACCTGCTGCGCGGATAAAATATATAATAGGCGCAAGGTGGATTTTACTTTTATGCCGAGCTTTGTTTACACCCGGGGTAGGTATACGTGGATGGTGAATTCTTGGATAGGTGGTCGTTGGCTTTTTTACGGGGTGGTGGTGTGGGCTCGTTTTTTTTCCTTTTTTCGTAGTTCTGGGAGAGGGAATGATGAATTATCGGCGCGTGCCTGCGGAGAGAGAGAGAGGTTCGCGACATTAATCATTACGGGCTTTTTGTAGTGTGTAGAAGAGAGAGAGAGAGAGTTTTATCGGGGATAAAACCGGAGGTGCCGGGTGTACGGGAGACGACGTCGATGAGTTTTATTGCCCGACTGATGGGGTTTTTATTAATTGCGCTGTGATGGAATTTGAATTTTCCGCTTTTGGAATTGGGTGGTATTTTTATATTGAGGTTGTGCGTGTATGTGGGTACTTTTGTTGGGTTGATTTTATATGATGGCTGGTCCCTTGTTATTTTTGGGTAAAAAATTATGAAATTATAATATACATAGTTCGAGGAAATAGTAGTTACTATATTATTTTATAACTTTTGAAATAAAAATGTCGAGGGATTCAATAATCGGTGTAAGGCGTAGTAATTTATTTGGGTCTCTTATCCGGTGCACTTATTAATAGCAATTTTTATTAAAATGCTACTTCGGCTCAATAGGATACAACAACAATTTATTACACAGTTATTGTTAATTACAGATTTTAATTTAAGTTAATCATATAGTGTATTTATTTTATACTTTTAGCTGTTTGTTTATCTCTAATTTATTAATTAATCTGTACAAAAACAAAGAAGTACAATAATAACGATTTTAATAGATAAATATATGGAGTATGAATATACACTAACTAAATTTATATCACATATATTTAGTTATGGGCATTTATAATATATATTACAATATATTTAGTAATATATAAATATTTAAAAAGGGCTCTAATTATAATCCAGGGAATGTCGAAGAATACTATACTAAATTGATTCATTAAATCAATCAATTTGCTTCTCTATAAAGAAAAACTCTACAAGTGATCAAATTAAAAATATAAAGAATTTATATTCGTCGCGTTAGATTTACGCTGGTAAAGTACAACCTGCATTTTTAAACTCGCCATTTTTTTGTCAAAAAAGAAGATAAGTAAACCGTTTAAGAAGAATCCACCACACTGCATAGTTAAAACAAAAAAAAAGGAACTTTTCAAAACTGCCCCAAATTCAACAAACGTTCGGCCATAAATAAACAAGTGCCCATTACAAAGTAGTCAAAAAGCACGCGCCTCGGCACCCCCCGCCTCTATCAAACCCCTCCGGGAAAAAAAAACTTTTAAGAACTCTCCGATGCAGACCGTAAAGAAAAAAAAGAGAGAAGAGAAGAGAAGGTACCCCGGCTCTCGCGCGGGCGAGAAAAATCGCTGAGCATTTTTACAGCGCCCCTAAAAACTCCCTATAGCTATGGGGGTTTAATAAAAAATGAACCTCGCCATTCGCCCTCCCTCCCCCTCCGAGAAGTTGAAACAAGCCCGAAACATCATTTTGCATCGAGGCGTGGGCTTTAATAAGAAGGTATTCCCTACACTTTCGTCGCTTCGTTCCGCTCGCTGCCTAGCGCGATCGCTTCCTGTACGGGGGAGAGCGGGGCGAGATGGGTTACCTTGAGATTGATAGAGAGTAACTTTCATACAGTTTGTGAAGTAATGTTTTAAAAGTGGGTGTTTTGGTAATGAGTTACTCATCATTAGTGTAATGTGTACGGGTAAAGAGGGATGTAATAGTGTTTTTCTCGCGATTTATGAAAGAAATTATTGTTGGTATGGGCTTTGTAAACTTTTATGTGAAAAACATATCGGTAAAGCCATATTTTACCTTTATTTTACCATATTATTTTTAAGCGAATAGATACCATAAGTTTAAGAAGAATGCACTTTTAGTTAATCTTTTCAATATTAAAATAAAACTAAGTTGATTATCTCCGAATTTTCACCATTTCATTCATACATACCGATACTGCTAAATGCATTATATTATTAAGAACCAATAATAAAAGAATATAAAATTAAACTAAATTAAGCAAACTCTTCTACAGGTCTTATCCCACATTTTTTGTTCATCTACCAAAATCCCAAAAATTTCTTCAAAATTCTCGACAATCCTTTGCAATATTTCTCTTACTTGAAATATTCCGTTTATCTTAACAGAAAATTGAATGCCAATTTTTATACCCGCCAATCCCATCGTGCCCCACTCCTCCCCCCCCTTTACACTCGTGTCTCGCTCCCCCTTTCCTTCGTTTTCTCGAGTGATCGGGGGCAAGTATAAGACGATCATGATCGTGCCACATCAGAAGTACGTGGCTGGCCTGACGATGCGACGCGCTCCCGTCGCGCCGCGGAGGGACGTACAAAAAATAGGGTGGGTGGAAAATATGCTAATCGATAGGAGCGGAGTGAAGGAGTATACAGAGGCGTACGAGTGGATAATGGGGACGGATTAATTTCTATGTGGGTGTATGATAGAAGGGATGGAGTTCGAGGTTTTTGGGTTTGTTTTGCTAACACTTCTCGGTAGTTGTGTATAGTTGTAAATTAATTTGAAGAGTGATTGGGAAAATAATTGTACATTACGATACGTGTGACCTAAGTAGTCCTTTACAGCACGGCGTGTATTAGTTAAACGCTAAACGCCGTGCTATGAAGGACGACTTTGGACACGAGTATCGTATACTATTTTATAGCACTGCTTGTCTTAATCCGTTGTCACGCCTAGCCGTGCCTTAAGCAGTCCAGTATTGCTCCGTGAGGTTAGCGCCCGAGCGTAGCGAGTTTAGGACGGTGCAATAATGGACTACTTAAGTCACGGATAGGTGTGACTTAAGTGCGGATTTAGGCCACACAGTGCTATAAAATTATATTAAGATACAACCACAATAGTTTGTATTTCTTTTAAGTAATTCGTTAACAAGATTTGACAAATTTTCACAAAATTTCATTCCAACTATTTTTTAGCGTTTTGATATGCGCACTGAGTTTCATATTATTACTTAATTTAGTGCAAGTAAATTAAAGTTTGTTTATAATATGGTTCAATCAGTAATGTAGGTAATTGACTTTTAGACATTATTAATTACCAAAAACGAAATGATAGGTACACAAGTTTTGTGACTATATAAAAGTTCAAATTTTATAAATATTTTTGCAGTCTCGAAAAATTTTATAAATATATCGCCAATAAGCCGCAATAAATTTTAATATTTGCTTTTTGCACGCATCGATTACTTTTACTCTTACTGAAGAATATAAGGACAAGTAATTTTCTCGCGATAACCATAATAAAGTTAAAATCATACTTCTGAAAGAATGAAAAGAGCTTTATAAGATTTCATTCAAATTCGCTACAAACGAATATTCACTGTTATCAAAACAACTATCCATCTATCATTTCATACAACTACCAAAGAAAATTTCCCAAAAATTTTCTTTCTCTCTACACACTTTTCTAGTACACAGGTATATATAGTATAACGTTTCCCACGCTATCTATCCACCTACGTGACACGAAAATGCCTCGCTAAACGCATTAACCCTGCCACTCACAATGGAAATCAGAGCGCCTCGCACTTTGAATAAATATAAGTGCATCGGGACGATCGCCGATACGGAATGCAACCCGTGCATCCGTAAAATCCTGACAAAGCGCCCCTGTCAAAATACGCGTATAGGGGAACCCCTTTTTTCCCGTCTGATCGATCTGCGAGATCATCGGTTCGTGTACCTACGGCGCAAGCGAACGAGTTTCCGAGATGTTTAAAAGGTCGATGTGTTTGCTGAGATAACATCGCGAGGAGGAGCCTTTTTGAATATATTTCAGAGCGGACGCTGCGCTGCGGAATCTCGAATCTCGGAATTTGTGTGTTATGCGTGTGTTTTTAAGTGTAGGCTTAGTCTGAGTGAAGATTCTCGGATTAATGGGGTGTGTATGCATTAATTTATTGCTTTGTTTGTCTGATTCCTGTTTTTCGTTGAATTTCGAATTGATTATAGCTTTTCATGACTGTTAATAGACACATTTTTAATTTTGATACAGAAACATGGTCACTGATTTTGAATTTAATGTATTGGTGAATTAAATCTAACAATGTTATCTTTTAAAAAACATTAGTAATGAAACTTTAAAAGTCAAGTTATTAAATTTAAATTAATAAAAAATATATTTATAATTTAATTACACCTTATTTTAAATGCAATTTGAATATACGAAGCATTTTAATTTTAAATCGTGAGTGATTTTGAATGCAGAGTATTATAATTATCAAAGAATAATTTTTATTTTTGAAATTTGAAATATAATTGTAATTACAATATAAAAACGTGAGATAAAGTTTCTAGATTGATGTCTAGGTCAACCAGTAATTGTTAGTGCTTATTTTAAATTAGATAATACGCAGTAAAAATGGTCAAGATATTACACCAAGCTAGCAATTATTTATAACGATATTTAACGAATTCACTTTACCAAAATGTCACTTTTTATTACAAATAAATTTTCCTTACATAGCTAAATTCAAAAAATACACCGATAACAATGACCCAAAACCCCTGCAAAGAAATTTCCAGCCCCACCAGCCAAACTTCAAAACCCCACTGAAAAGCCCCACTCGTTATCTCCCACTCCCATCCTCATAAAAATTCCTCTCCGCGACGGATATAATCCCTCGGCAGCGCAGCCCCCAAGAAAGACGGAAGAGAATAACAAATCGACTTCGAAATTAAAGGAGACGCGGGCGCGCGGAGATATCGAGTCTCGCGAACTTTCTTCCCACCCCCCACCCCTCATCTCGTCGTTGCGCGCGCGTCCCGTTTCTTCTCCTGCACCCTCCGCGCGGCCCGGGCGACTCGAGAGTTTAATGATATTCCTGATTACGCCGGCACGTGGAACTGCTACGAAGCGAGCGAGCGAGCGAGTGAGAGAAAGAGTGAGAGGGTGAAGGCAGCGCACCCTTCTGTACGAGCGAACCCCGTTACGTTCTTTTTCTTTTTCATTTTCCTCGGGTATGGCGTGCATCGGGCTGTCTCTGTCTGGCGAGATGCGATGTATAGGTGTATATAGGGAGGAGGAGGAATTGCGTTCGTTCGTTATCTGCGAATGGTAGGGAGAGAGAGAGAGGGTTCTTGTTGTGGGTGGGGAGAGTCGTTGGTTTTAATTTTTCTTTTTAACGACTGATTGCGTTTTTTTTGGGTAGGCGAGGTGTGTGTTTGTTTAGGGGACGGGGTGGTTGGATAATTTTATTGGTGAAATTGGGAGGTGGGAAGTTAAGATTGGAACTTTTTTAAATATGGCTGTAAGAATTAACATATAATTTGTTTGCTAGGAAGGAATAGCAGGCAATTGTATGTTATATTAAAAAAGAGTATTGAGTAGATTGTGTCCAAACTATAAAAATGGGAAGTATATAATAAAAGAATCTGATTGGACCTATCGGTTGAAGTTTGCTATTTTTACAAACAAATGTATATGTTCTAATAGACGAACGAATTTTAACAATCAAACAGAAGCATGACGAATTACTTATAATTAATCTAGTGAAGCATCGTTCAGAAAATAAATAAGCATAATAACATTTTATAAAAGGTTCATTTTCAATCAAGATACTCTTAATGCTCAAGAATTCGTTAATTTTTCATAATCGATTCGTACTTTACAGTTACATTTTTTGTTAACTACATATAAATAAGGGGGTTCAGGTAATGTTGCCACCTTAAGGAACTTTCACATGTTATTTGAACCTTTAACTCTAATAACGCATGAGCTTTTTGTTGAAAATTTACTCTCTGAATTTTAATTAAAGAAGTTCTACGTAGTTAAAAATTGGTCACTTTACCAACATTGTTAGCTATCTATCAGTTCTTATAGTAAAGTCGTATATTAAGTGCTTTAAAAAGTAAAGACTAGCCTAGCAGAGAATTCCTCTATGTGTTATTTAACTACATGGTGCCGTAATGTACGTCTTGGTGTCGATATTTTGGACCCAGTAGGCCTAGGAATTGAACATGCAACCGCCGTTTTTATCGACGTCGATTGCCTTTTGCCTTGCAATACATTTGTATAGCCACTTTACCAACCGATAAACGTCAACGAAAGTTGCAATTTCCACATCATACATGCATCTTCAAGTACGTAACAAAAGTTACAATCTTATGTACCGTGTTATTTTTTATCGCTGACAAAAGTCTCTACATGCATGCACTGCTAAGAAATCAGAGTTTTGATCCTTTCGCGCGTAAACATGACACTACCTTATAATTAGAGGGCGCTAGCAGCGGGATCTATTGTCACATATACTGTAGGAGTTACGGCGCCCTAGAATATCGCATTCAACGATATCTCGTGTTGGTGGCCACATTGCCTACATGGCCACATTACCTGCACCCACCTTATTACAAGTGGAGAAATTCTAAATACATGAATTGTTATTACCAATAAGTAGGTAATTATTTTTCTTGTTGCACATTTGATACTTTAAGTAACTAAGAATGTTAAATTAAGTTTTACAATTTCTATAATAATAATAAAAAAGATGACGCAGTATAACACATACAGCAACCTCCAATTAAAAAAGAAAAAGAGAAATCCAAATAACCACCTCCTCTCTCTCTCTCTTTCTCTCCCTCCTCCTCTCCTCTCCACTTCCTCAAATCACCAATAAAACTCGTTAATTCCACCCCACTCCCACGGCATAGTCACCTCTTTCCCCGCGGTCCAGGCCTGGTATATACACCTCCTCTCGCGTAAAAAGTATTGATCTGCAGCGGCGGCGGTGTACTACAGCAGCCCCAGCGAGAGGGTTGAAAAAAGAGCGGGCGAGCGCGCGCGCGCGCAATGCCACCCGCGCTGGTATAACGGGAGAGAGTCGAGCGACTGCCTTTATATTCATCAGCCGGGAGCTGCTGCCGCCGCGCCGCTGCGGATGGAAACGAGAGGGAGCGAGAGAGTTGGTGGGTCGGTGATGGGGAAGAAGGAGAGAGAAGGAGAGAGAGGCAGAGGGAGAGAGATATGGGCTTACGGTGGCATGATGATGGTGCTGCTGTTGTGTTGGCTCTTTTTAAATTTTTTTTTTATCAATTAATTGGAGTAATTATTATTATTATTATTATTATTATTATTATTATTATTATTATTATTATTATTATTATTATTATTATTATTATTATTATTATTATTATTATTATTATTATTATTATTATTATTATTATTATTATTATTATTATTATTATTATTATTATTATTATTATTATTATTATTATTATTATTATTATTATTATTATTATTATTATTATTATTATTATTATTATTATTATTATTATTATTATTATTATTATTATTATTATTATTATTATTATTATTATTATTATTATTATTATTATTATTATTATTATTATTATTATTATTATTATTATTATTATTATTATTATTATTATTATTATTATTATTATTATTATTATTATTATTATTATTATTATTATTATTATTATTATTATTATTATTATTATTATTATTATTATTATTATTATTATTATTATTATTATTATTATTATTATTATTATTATTATTATTATTATTATTACAAGGTTTTTGAAAGTTTAATATAATAAGAAGTTATAGGCAATTAGTTAAGAAATAAGTACCTTATACTCTTTAGCAGATAATTATTTAGTTATGTCTAGATTCACTGCTTATAATCGAAGCTCTCAGCTTAATTACTAAAGTTACTCAGTTTAAAACTAGATAATTTTCTATTGGGGTGCGACAGGTGAGTTATGGAAATAATTCACTCACCAGTACGCACTTTTAAGACACTTTATTATACTGCACGTAAACGTGAAATGCAGCGTCATAAATTAATTTTTTCACTTATTAACTATAACGGCCACTTTATTTATCTTTATTCCCCCAAATTTACTTTATTTCCGCAAATGCACGAAGAAACTAAACTCAGTTTCCCTGACTTTCTTTCTTTTTTCAATTTTATATTTATATTAATATTAATATAAATTTTCAATAAAAGTCAATAAAGTAGCCACAGTTAAGTCGAAAATAAAGTTCTAAATGCAACACGCGAATAATAAGTTGACTTTATTCCTGTGCGGCACAATGTGCTATTATTTATAAAGATGTATATCAGAGGAGATTGGAGCATTTTTTATAAATTGTTCTTATTTATCATTATTTTATTAGAATAGAATGAATCATAGAATGTTTATATATAATACATATGAACAATTTGTAGAAAAGCTGTACGTACCTCGTTTTGTCTCGACTTTCTCTATGTCTATCAGAATAATATTTAAACATAATTATATCAACAACTCATTTTGTATCGCATACAGCAATAATGTTTTCAATGCCGTTGAACTGAATTCGTACTTTTATATAAAAAATACAGAATAATACTATATTGGTATTATATATTATAAGGGGGTGCAGGTAATGTGGCCACCTTAAGGGACTTTCGATTTCGAGTAGATATATATCGGATTTTGGGGCTTCGGAAACTATTGAGACATGTTATTGGAACCTTTAACTCTAATACCTCATGAGTTTTTTGTAAAAAAATTTACTCTCTGAATTTTAATTAAAGAAGTTCTAAGTAGTTAAAAATTGGCTACTTTACGAACATTGTCGGCAAAAACTGTCACATGCATCTTACAGTACTTAAAAAGAGCTACAATCTTATGTACCTAAAGTGGTTTCCTTACATGTATGCACTGCTAAGAAATCAGACTTTTGATACTTTCGCGCGTAAACATGACCCAATCTTATAATTAGAGGGCGCTAGCAGTAGGGTCACCACGCTTCTCAACAACTATTGTAACAATACATATGCTATAGGCATTATAGCGCCTCAGATTAACGCATACAGCGAGATCTCGTGTAGGTGGCCACATTACATACATTGACACATTACCTGGACCCACCTTATATAATAATTATAATTGTTTGTGTATTAACAAAATTCATTATCGTAAAATTACAGACATTGTCGAGGACACTGTCTTAAGAGTAGCACTGTAAGATTCTTTTGTATTGTACTTACGTACATACTTAAAAAGTGATTTATTAAACCTGTGTGTTCATACATTTTTTGTTGAAATATCAGAATCTTAGAAGATCTAACTTATACATTCATCTTTCACGTAATAAAATTTAAAACACTAAATTATTTTAAAAATGTCCACCTAGCAAAGAGTGTCCCTTACAGCTTTCACCCTAAACCCCTCTCCAGAAATAATTCAATTATCTTGATAACGAAGCCTCTAAACCTTTAAAAAGTATCCTCTTGCGAAACTATAAGAACAAAATCCCCGAGCTACTATAGCTACAATATCCCTCCAGTCCTCGGTCCTCTCGGGTTAATGTCTAAGCGTATTTTGCGAACGAAAATATCATTACCCGCGCCGCGTCTGTGTCCTTATACCTGCGCGTGGCCGATACTGCTTGAACTTATCGATGCACTATCTATACGCCGGCACCTGGACAGCACCGCGTCGCAGATTACGCGGATTTCGACTACACTTTTAAGCCCGATAATTACGTTTGTGCGAGTGTGGCAGGAGAGAGAGAGAGGAAATTCTTTAATGCGTCTTCGGCGAAAATACGGGCAAATAGGATTTTTGGAAGCGAGGAATGCCGGGGGCCGACGTAATTGGGCGCCGAATTAACCGGTTGAAGACCGGTGCACTTGCAAATAGTGTCTAAATAAATGCTCGTTTCCTTTGTTGGGGGGTAAATGTTTTCGAAGGGATTTAGGTAAGTAATTGGTCTGCGGTTTTGGGTGTGTAGTCTGGTGATGAATAACATTTGGGTAGTGAATGTTATTCATAATGCTACTGCTGTGTACGTAAATAACAGCTTTATTGAGAATATTTTTTGTTAACAATAATTTATGTCACTGACTTTATTTAGTATCTTTTATGAAGATATGATAAATAAGTTTGTTAAATTGTTTTAGTGGAATTTGGGAACTATACGTTTCGTCTATTATTTAAAACAATGTTGTTTGCTTCTTTTTTAAAGTACAAAGTTTCGAGAAAATAAATTTGTGCTCTAAGAAATGCTTTAATAATATTGATTAGTTGTTATTTAGATACATATCTGTTTAATCCTTTTATTTCAAAATATATTTTATTCAAAGGAAACTTCAAACTCTTTATTGATCACCACGAGTATAAATACATTTTTATTGTATTAATGTGTCAATGTATCAGGCGTGCCTTGGTATAAATTTTGCACCAAGGATAAAAGTTATATAAAGTGCATTCGACAAATAAATTAATTTTTATGCACCTTAAGGCACGAACGTTATGAAATAATAATTATAGATTATAATCAAATCTAAACAATAATAAAAATAATTACTATCAAACGTAACGTATAAGTAATTGTAAATGCATACGACAAAATGTATTTTTGAGTACCCGAAATAATCAAAGGTGCTATAAATTTCGAAACAATAATATGGATGCCTTAGTAATTGGATGTTCCAGATGCAGTACTTTAGTTCTGAACGCGAAAAACACGTTCAGGTTACAGCTATAGCTATTTTTTTTTTTCAAATTATAAAGGTTTTTGCGTTCGAAATTAAGAGAATGATAAAAAATTTCGAGTTATAGAGGTTTTGCTATATAAAATTAGTCTCAATTTTTTTTTTATTAATTCATAATTGTTTTGAAAATTGTCTAATGCTTATAAAGACTTTCAACCAATGTCCACCCACTGCCAGATCATTCGATTAATCATGTCATAATCAATAAAGAATACAAACAAACCATAATCCAATCAAGCTTGAATCAAAAAATTCTTAAAAAGCAAAACCCTCCTAGCAACATTCATCCGCAACACGTAATCCCAAAGCCCGTCAACCCAAATTTCGTCACGCTACGGCAATGTGCATCCTGCACTCTCCCGCAGTGTCATATTCCGCTCTCCTCCCAAGTCCCGTTGCACATCTCTTGTGTACACCCTATTGCGTCTTCGCCCTCGTATTGCACAATCTTCGAGCAGAACTACACTATGTAAAACTCTTCGCAGACGACCTCTTCCAAAACGCAGGCGCGCGCGCCCCTGTAAATCTCGGTCGGGGGCGTGATTTACAATAGCGCGCTCTGAGTTTGTGCAATTCTGGAGCGGTACTCTCTCTCCTTCACCCCGTGTATATGTATATATATATATATATATATATATATATATATATATGCACGAGCAGATTGCGTATTACGGGGCAGGTAAGGCTCGTAAATCTCGGCGCGTCGCGTCCCCCGAGTGCATGCGCAATTCTGACCGAAACTGGAGCAGAGTCTCCCTTTTTCTGCCACAATGGCTTTATGGGCCGAGACGGACGGACGGACGGACAGAGGAGATAGAGATAGGAGAGAATGCGACACTGCGTGCGGCGACCTTCTGCGAGTTTTCGTTTGCGTTGCGTTGCGTCACGGGATGGGAGGAAATGAAGACTGCGCGGCGTAATGCTGGTTGGGACGAGGAAGAAAGTTTGAGCGGTAACTATAGCTGCTGCCGCGCGATACTTGAGATTTTCTGGAAATGCGGAGGCTCTTTTTTGTTTGTTTCGGGTGTCTTATTGTTGTGGAGAGCGTTTCTCTTGGTTGGGATGCAAGTATAGTTAGATTAGTAACTATACGCAGAAAAAACGATTCCTTATTTTAGGAACAAGATTCTCTTGTACTACATAATTATTGAATAATTTAAAAATGTTTGTTTTGCCTTTATTGAGAACTGTCGGAAAGTTTCTTATTTTAAGTAATTTTTTATTATTTTTCTGCCTAAACACCCACAAAATGACGAGGGTTCTTTTTTAACCCTTTCATTCTCACTGTAGCCATATCAAGATATTGCATTTATAACGTTATTATAGTTTCCCTCGCAATCTACAGAACTTTTTAGTATATTCAGAGAATATACTTAATTGGGATGTAAACATTTTTTTTTCTGTCGGCATGAATTTATTTACTAGAAATCGTAAGCCGATGTATAATGCATTTTGAATTTTTCAAATTGAACTTTATTTCAGAACGTTAAGGTGTTCTAAAGTTGTTTTATGACGTCACGATCATAATGACATCAAAGGTGACGCCGTATGATCGTAATGTCATCAAAAAGTATGGAGTGCCA
The DNA here is from genome assembly GCA_949152435.1 of Gastracanthus pulcherrimus. NCBI lineage: Eukaryota > Metazoa > Arthropoda > Insecta > Hymenoptera > Pteromalidae > Gastracanthus > Gastracanthus pulcherrimus. The sequence goes on from OX424575.1 coordinate 16,766,131, forward strand.
TATCTCTTCAAAAGTTTACAAAAAAAATGTACCACGATCTATTCAAATATGTTGTTAGATAAAAATGCTTTTTAATACAATTAGTGTGGAGAGCGTTTTTTCAATGATTTATTTTGTTACAATGCATTTCTTTTTGTAGACAAAGTCTGATTTTCAAAAAAAGAATTTCGTTTTATTTCTTATATTAAGTAAATTAATTACTATTTTTGCTACAGATTCATTCTAATAAATAATTTTCGCGTTTTTAATACTTAAACTTGTCTTGGAAAAATATTTTTAAGATGTAGCAAAAGTAAATAATTTATTTTGCTATATGATATAAATATTTCTTAATAATTTCAATCCTAAAAATGAAACCATGTTTACCTTGTCTGCACGATTAAAGTCGAGATTAAAGTCGCTTAATCATTAGGTAGAGTTTGACTGTGCAATTAAAATTTAGTATGAACAGTCTGCAATTTAGAAATAGAATCGCGAATCATGCTATAGATTATTTTACAAATGATCTAATATCGATACAGCAGTACAAAATGTCATTAAAAATTTATCTTTGTTTACATATAATGTTAGCTCATTACAGCCTTCACTTGATAAAAAGCTGATCAGTAATTCATAATACAGTCTAATATATACACAGTAGTATAGATATTTAAATGTATTTGCATACTTACGTTTGCATATATGAGGTTATACTATAGCATTGAAAAAACCGCTACCAATTCATTGGCACTTAGCTTCCTGAAACTAAATTAATTGTTCCTATATGAAATTCTTTATTCTAATAAATTAATGCTATATATCTTTCTATATAATAGCTCAAAAAGGGTGTGCTTTTTTATCATTGATGGTCTGACAAAAACTAATATTTACTAAAATTACAGAATGATAGGTAATAATCCTTATCGCAGCCATTCTTACTCTGTACATATTTTATTAAAATTATTTAAATATTTAAATTATATGGAATTTGATGTTAGTACGTAGATTCAATAAATTCCTAATCATCTAAAATTTGTTGAACGATTTTCCATGATAGATTCCCAAGATATAACCGTTTAAACTAAATATGTATTTTTTCGTGTACAACAAGAGAAGGGAAAGAGCCCATCCAACATTTGCGGTTGTAGATTTACACAAAATTGATCATAATATTTCTAAAATATCAAAAAACTCGAAAGACTAAAACTCAAACATCGAAAAGTCGAAAAATTGTTATAAAACAAAAACAAGTCAATAAATCATGAAATTTCTGTCTAATTTTGAATCTTCATTTTAAAACAAAAAAGATGAGACCTAATTGGGAAAAAATGACCGGGCTGTTCTCGAGATATAAGCGATAAAAAAAAATTAAAAAAAAGCATCAATATCTCATAAAATAAATTATCTCATGATCTGAAAAAATATACAGGTCATGAGATAGTAAAAAGCTACCTTTTTGTAAAGTTTCAGATAAACTGCTGCTCATTTACTTGAGTTATCGCGGAGAAAGAAAATCGATTTTATTTACAAAATTATTTTTTTCTCGACAAAAGAAAAAGGGCAAGAAACAAAAATTTGACTCAACTCCTGAACATTCTTCTCCATATTTCAAATAACTCAAATTTTTTCAAATATTTTCCGTCTTATGTTTCCGACATATTACCGATTAAACAGAAAATGACGTTTTCGTGTATAACGAAAGAAGGGAATAACTTTGTCCAAACTTTCAAGCCCGAAACGTTAGGTTATTTTATGCTCTTTCTAATGTCTTGTCGCTGGATCGATGATATTATTTCTATAGTATTAAAGTATCCGAGAAACTAAAATCCAGAAATCGTAAAACCGCCCTAAAAAACAAAAACTTATCGAAAAACAAAAAAATCTTTATTGTGTCACCTTCCTTTAAGAAAAATAAAACAGTGAGAGACCTTAATGGCCTAAAAGACACCGTTTTACGGTATGTTTACTTTTTTTCTATCTTGAAAAATGGTAGAAATATTAATTTCTATTAAAATGTTTGAAATTTTAATTACTTTTTATAAAGCATTGCAAAAATCGACTTATACGGTTACAGCGCCTCATGCGATTACCATAATGACGTACACAGAATAAGCATTTTTTTTCGTTTTTTTATATCAGATAAACAAGATACCCTTATCGAAGTAATGATTTTTTGGACACTTTTACTGCATGGTGACCATAGAAATTGATGGTCAGAAATACAAAGATATACATAAAAATCAGTTCAAATAAAAAATAAAAGATACTTTCTCATAGAATTTTTCAAATTGTTCTCATCGATCAATACGAAAAATTTTATAATAATAATTTGCTTTATATACACCTCATCCCAACTTGAACAATATTTTTATTGCGGTTGTCGAGCGCTCAGCGAGTTTCTCGATCCAGTCTCTCAATCACTAATGCACACATTTTCAAATGTTTTTAATAAGAGTAAAAAGTGTAAAATCATAATCACAATGGACTGTTATTTAAAAAATCTTCAAAAATGACTTTTTTCTTAAAATTAAATCACTTTGTCATCACGCAGTTCATCTAAATAACAATCATTATTGAACATTCAAAGTATATCCATCATACTATATAGATTTAAAACCGTAGTAAATGCTCGTTTCCTCTGCATCGCGTGATTTTCTTCGGAACCACGCAACAGGCATTTTTCCTTCCTTTCTTCTCTTCCCCCCTCTCAAAGCAGATGAACCGTTTCGCTCTCGACACACGTGCATACGTACATCCATCCAAACCTACCCCCGCGCGTATAGGGAAAACAGGTATACGCGCGCGGAAAAGCTCGCCCCGCGACTGGAAAAAAGGTCCGATTAAGCGAGAGAGCGATCGAGGGGCGAAGCAGAACTGCAGTAAAGGAAAGGAACGGAAAGAAAGAAAGAAAGAAAGAAAACACTGGACGAAGGGTTTTTCCATGCAACAGCAGCACAGGGGGACGGAGGAGAAAAAAAAATAGCCGGCCTCTTGCGTTATACGCGCGTGCGCCTTTTTTGTATAATATATAAGGCTGCCGCTGCATGCAGCGAGGAAAATAAAGGAAGAAGGTATATACGTATAAAAAAAGAAGGAGGAAAGACGAGCGTGCAGCGTATATATATAGGTACGGTGAATTCCGCAATGCGTGCATTGTGCGCCCGGGGATGTCTGAGACGGCCTTTGTCAAGGTCTCGGAGAGGCTCGGCTCGTTGCAGTGGATAGAGGATAGAGGAGAATATTGGCGGGATATCGCGGACGGGGATCTTACGGTGTGTCTGTCTTTATATGTGAGGTATACGATTCTCGGCGCATCTGCTTATGAGTCGGGGAGAGATGGGTAGTGAGTGGCTCGATCGGCGAGGAAGTTGCAGATTGGTCATCGCGATCTTTGAGATTTTCGGGGGGGTGTCGTGGTTTGTGCGAAGATGGTTCTTTTTGGTAAGGATTTGGAGGAGTTGGGAGGAAACGAAAAGACTTTTTAAAGATACTTTAAAAATTCCTTCCGTAACGTAAATGTATCTTTTTTTAAGATACAATTGGATTTGAAGAAAAATTGGTGTTCATTATGACTCTAATACTATTTCGTAATATCATTTTTTTAATTTTTGGTTACAGCTTATGAAGTTAATTTGAATTTTATTATAAAAGTACATACTTGTCATAATTATGCACTTGCTGATATCAGTTTTGTAGAATAATCAAATTCTTATTTTCTCAATGAGCAACAAATATATTTTAAAGTTGCGACAACGTTTCGTATATATAAGGGATGGACCTCTTCAAGTCTAATAATGAACATTCACATAAATGATGAAGGATGGAGTAATGGATGGAATAACAACTTATGCTACAATAAAAGATTTCGTATAGCGTGTATTTATTACCATCTGTAAAAGTTAAAAAATATTAATCGATGCATATTACGTACCATATCAAAGAAAATTAACTACTTAGTAGTCGGCAACTTATCTAAAAAGTTGAAAGTGATTTAGGGATAACGCGATTAAAAGACATTCACTATACTATAATACTTGAGTTAACCACATTTATGCATTCAAACAAAGATTATATTTCGGCGAGCAAATATCAATTAATGCAGTTTATAAATTTAATAACATTGTACATATAAATGCATGGTTTATTTATATATATATAAAATTAACAAATCAACCATAAATATGTGAATGTATTTTTCAAGACACAAACCTGTATGAAAAATTATGAAAATGTGTATGAAAATATCATGTAAAGGAATATTTAGCGACACTTTTATAAAAAATGTCATTTATACAACTGATAATTCAGCAAGAAATGTTCAATATTAATTAGTAATATTACGTTCTGCATGTTGTTGTCTTCTCTTACAAATTTCAAATAGACGTTTTCATCCTCAAACCTCAATAACCGCAGCATTCAATTTACCGTACGTCCAAATCAAAAGAAAAACCGCATCTCTCAAATTTCACCTCTCACTCAAACTCTTTGACACTCGACGACCGTCCCTCCTCCCTCCTCCACCTAAAAAAAGCGTCCTCTCACCACGCGAAAAAAAGAAACTCCTTCAAAACCGCACCGCGCATCTCTCCGCTCTCTATTTATAAAACTACACCGCGCACCTCACGCATAACGGATTTTCCCAATCGCGGTGAAAACCTACAACTATATAATACGACACACGCAAGAAAAAAAAAACCCTCGCTCTTGGTCTCGCCGGATATGCGCGCGGCATGCCTAGCCCGGGGAAACCCGAGTGCACCCCGCGCAAGCCGGGCCTAATTTCCCTACTCCTGTACCGCGTAACGCGAGAGCCCCGCCGCTTTTCCTTGTACAGTAGAGCGAAAAAAAGAGAAAAGAGAAGAGAGAAGAGAAAGGGAGAGGATGAAAGAAGCCATGCGCGCGGGAAATGGAAATGGGAAGCGCGTGCGCGAAAGGAGAGGAACATGCGGAAGCGATAACGTAGCGGGGGAGCTGAAAAGAAGTGAGAGGATCTTTAGGGCTTGACCATGTGTAGTGTGTGCTGCACGCCAAGCGCGTGGAGTTATTCTGTGTGGGTCACTTGTCGTCGTTCAGCCGCGGGAGACTCTTCGCCGACGTAACCGTCGTTTAGTCGGGGGCTTTTGTTGCGAAGGTGGCCGGGTATTGCCTGAAGGGGATTTGAGAGGAGACATTTTTGGGTGAAAGTGGGATATTGGATGATGTTTATTATCGAAGGAAAAATGGGAGAAAGGACGATGGTTGATGCAAGTTATTTTGTTGAGCATTGATTAATTTGTTGAAAGAATGATACATCAGCTTAACAATGAATGACCGATGAGTGATTATTCAAATATTCTATAAGAGTTTTAATAATAAAACATTTAAAATGTTTGTGTATTACTTTAATTTATATATATAATTAGGCTGAATTATTCACGGTGAATTGACGTACTATTGACATATTGTTAGCATCAGTTCACATAACGTTAACATTAAATTAATTCTCCGTGATTAATTTACTGCGTGAAAATACAGCCTAAATTAAAAAAAAGTCATGCCCAGGTAGAAAAGTATTTAGTTTTATCGATGCCCTCGATTATTTTTCATGACAAACTAGATAGATCTACATAGTTGTACATGCGACCACTCAAGCAAATAAATATTGCTACGATAATGCTTACCTATACAACATTTATAAATACTTTCTTTAGAATTCTTATGAGAAATATTGGCTGAAAAAATTATTTGTATTCATAAATTTGATTTACATCAGAATATAGATAAAAGAAAAAGATTCGTAAAAATGCCAGGTTTTTATAAAAAAATGTATTATTAAATAATTTTAATCAGCAATAAAATAATAATTTAATAATTTAATAATTTAATAATATCAATGTAATAAACAATAAAATATCAAGATAAGACAATGTCTTTGATGTCGAAAATTAGACAAGCATTAATATTATCAATATTTTTTAAGAAGAATATAATATTTAGCAAAATATTACCTTGTCTACTATTATGAAAGCCCTAATTATTATTAATAACAGTCTAATGCTATAGAATTTTTAATAATCAAACAACCATCAAATGGTAAGGGCCTTTTGCACGCTAAAAGAATAAGGACATAGATATAAGAATTAACATTCATTGCTATATCTATATATACGAGAAATAAGTTCTTATTTTTCGCATTTCTCGTATGTATAGATATACTAATCAATGTTAATTCTTATGTCTATGTCCGCATTCTTTTAGCGGGTAAAGGCCCTAACATATCTTCTACGATAGTCTTTTATAGCACCACCAATTACAAGACTTTTTTCTCCATCATCAAAGAAAACTCTATATCATCGCTTCGATGTATTTTTTTTAATACACCAAACTCACAACAACCGCCACGCTCCACGACTACAATAATTTCGCTCTCGCAAACTACACTATGCCATATAATTTTTAATAATCAAACAATCACCAAACGGTAACATATCTTCTACGTTGGTCTTCTATACCACCATCAATTACACGATCTTTTCCTCCATTACAAAGAAAACTCTATTTCATCGCGTCATTGCATCTTTTTTAATACACCAAACTCACAACAGTCGCCACGCTTCACAACTACAATTTCGCTCTCGCAAACTACACACCTATACACGCACGCACGCCCGCCCCGATAATTCCTTTTAAAATTCGTCGCGCGCCGCGACGCCCCGCGGCCGTTACGCACATTTGCAATAAGTGGGTGAAGGAGCCATACGCGCGCACTGAATTCCACCTGTTGTCGCTTGTAAAGACGGCAAATTGATACCTGCTTCTTCGCCTGCGTCTCTCTCTCTCTTCTTCGTTCTCGGAGAAGACGAGACCTTGAAATTGTCGAAGAGGCGCGCCGCGGACTTTGCAATTTGTAATAGGTCGCCAGTGGCGTCTGGCACGCGACATGTGCGGAAATAATCCTCCTCCCCTAATTTTTCAAAGAGTGCACGCGCGCGTGTCGTTATTGTTGAGCGCGCGGTGGTCGTTAGAGATGGAGGAGAGGTATATATAGGTGTAGCTCGTGGGTGAGGGTGGAGTAATAATGAACGCGTTGCAGTTTTTGAAAAATGAGGGTGAAAGGGAAGCATTGCCGTTTGTGATTGTAGACTTGGTGGACGTTAATACTTTGTTTCCGAATGCTGAAGTGGAGCTTTGGACGTTGATGAGAATTGGTATCGATGGATAAGGTAGTTGATAATTTCAGATAAATATGAAGATTCTTAATATATTTAAGCATATATACCAAAGCAAAAAAGTTTTCTTACTAAAACAACATTGAAGAATATTGCTATTCATAGTTTTAATTATTGTGGTACGGCAATTGTTCACAAAAAATATATAATTTGTTTGGTAACCTCGAACTTGACGCGTTTCGCCATTTTCCTTAGCATCGGAACTTACAACTCGCGAGCTTTGAAAAATGAATTTCACGAGGATTTCGAAGTTTTTGGCCACGAAACAGCAATTGTAGCCATTAACTCAACCAACATGTCTAAGGAAAAATATATAAAATATAATTTATTTTTCATAAATACATTAAATAGCGTTATAGAAAACAGGGTCGTGAATTACACATGTTACCCAGTTCTCGATAACATAGAAATTACTCTTAATATCAACTAAACTTTCTAAGTTTTAGGATTATTTTAGCGTATTTATTTATATTACACATAAATACACGCTTGAATGATAAAAGAAAATAAGTTTATAAAGTATAATATTGTATTGTTAAGTTGAACGTATCTAACCTATTATAACCTCTATTTAACAGATAAAACCCACAGGAAGTAAATCGTACATGGTTGTACATTAAGTATTAGATTCAATTAGATCTAATTAATAACATACAATTTAAAAATAGTGTATTTTTAAACTTATTGACCTCTAATCTGACGTGTTATAGTTATCGAGAATGGGGACATACGACTATCGACAACTACTTCAACCCCGAATATCGTTATCGACAACTGCTCTCGTATACTTTTATGTTCAAATTAGATTTTAATATTATATATGCGGCGAATTTAATTATTTCTCTTTTTATTTTACAAATAAAGACTTAATGAAACTAAGTACTCCAATCGGTCTTTATTGTTTATTCTAAATATAAACCTGTTATAATAGAGATAACAAATGACTCTCTTCTTGCGTTATCGAGAACCGGGACAACTACTTTATTATTTATTTATTAAATCTAATGAAGTAGTGTTGTTTAATACGTTTTTCTATATCATAATATAAAACGATTAAACATCAATAATATATATGTTCAGGAATTACTCCCTCGGATTTCTATCTTTGAGGCTTTATAATGAATTTAATTTTGATTATTAATATATATTTTTTAAGTTCTATATGAAAGATTAACATTTATATATTAGTCATGAAATATCTTTTTCCATGAATATTTCATTTTTACGTTTTACTACAGCAAATAACGTGCCACGTGCCAAAATTGATCAGGAACTAGTGCCGTGCCGGTTATTATATTAATGATAATAAAGATTTTCACATAAAACTATTGTTATTAACGGTGTAGAGCTTCTTTCAAGTAACACTACCTAACCCTGATACGCCATATGTTCTGAAACTTTACACAAGTGTAGTGTATTGAAACACATTATACTCGCGTATTTTTGTTTCACCTGATAAGCCGTTTTAAGGAGGTTGTATGCGTAGATGTATGTGATATAAAACAAACATTTTTTACTACAATTTAATCTCACATAATGATATGAAAGTCAATATATTATGAAATAAGTCTAAGCAAATGAATTTATTACTAGCTCAAAAGATTTTACATTAAGAAAATGAACAGATTCACTCTGCGTTTCAAATTACTGGACATCTTTTATTTGAAGCTCTCATTTTGTTCCTTGAACAAATTCCGATATAAAAACCGATATAAAAATTGAAAAAATATTAAAACCTGCAATGTTATGTCCGATTGGTTATAAATTCGTACATGTGCATACAATCGGATGTAACTTTCCAAGTTTTGATAATTTTCCAATTTTTATATCGGCAAGTCCCCCTGAAATTATTCAAGTAATAGTATGAAACCTTCAAAATTCAAATGAGAGAACAAATAAAAAAGTCACAAAAGTTTTGTAAAATCTTTCTTTAGTTGTCGATAACTACTTTTGCAATATGGAAATTTTATTGAATAAATTTATTTTTATTACTTGAAGTGTCCTGCTTTCATATTATATTGCTTTTCATATTATAATACGAGAACAAATCATTACAAATATTTTTTATGTGAGGTACATATCTACGTATGTAACCTCCTTAAGCCTCTAAAAACCACACCTCTAGCCCTTTGGATTCTAATTTTATGCTTTTAAATTTGTCTCGCTTAAGGTGGGACTCCCGTGATTTTTTACCAAAAAACCGAAAACATTTTTATTGCACAAAAAGTGAGTCTATTACTTGCTTGATGATATAAAAGTGTTATTTTAAAGTTAAAAAACTTTCTGATGTATAAAAATTCGTTTTTACTTGGATACTTTTTACGCGTTTTTGCGTTTTTTCACGAGAAAATTTACTTTATATCTCGGTTATCTTGGTTTACCAGTTATTCTTTCTTCATTTGTAATATAAATATGTATTAATTAGTATAATACATAAAATTATTTATGTATCAAGACATTATGATGAAAAAGAGCTTTATTTGCTAAAACCTTAATTTCTCAACAATTCATTCTTAATCTCTAAAAAGTAGCTGGTGCACGCAGGTATGATGGATTTATCTGAACCATGCACATAAATACCCTTTCAAGCATTTAAAATAAAACTTGTTATTTTTTAATAGGTTAAGTGAAAGTGAAAAATTATAAGAATTCATAGTTAATGTAAACATGCCGTACTATTAACAAGAAAGTGGTTTAAAGTGTGTTTGATTTTATAAGGCTAAAAACAAAGTATAAATTATAAAAAAAATACACTTACAGGTTCAAAAAAGTGTCAGAATTTTTTGAGAACGTTTGGTCGATAAGGGGTACATGAGCTACTTCTTGTACCTATACCCCCTATTTTTTCACTAAATAGTAGGATTTTCAAAACAAAACATAAATAAATTGATAAAAGGGGCTCAAAATTTATATATAATCACCTAATGTAATCTTTAATAAGTTAGTAAAGCTTGAAAAAGTTTAAGGGACACTAAGAGATTTAAAAACATTACAGGAGTCCCCCTTTACAAATACTTTGCTTATATAGGGTTTGTAGAGATAAGAATTAAGATGACTAGGATAAAATAAAATAAAACTCATATATTTATATGAAATAGAGCATTATATTAATTAACATCTCAAATAAGTCGTGGGTCGATTATAAGTTATAGTCGGCTATTCTCCTAATACAATACATTTTACGCAAACACATACATACTCTTCTTTCCTTGATTTCTTCTTTGAAGTTGAATATCGTAGATGAATTTCCCCAACTCTTGAGGGTAGTTACATATTTGGAAAGATAAAAGAGAAGAAAGATATCTATGAAATTATTGATTACGAATTTTTTTTCTATACTTGGTCTTTGGTCTTTCAATATTTCTATATTCAATACTAATATTTTTCGAATTTTTATCTTCCCAAATTTAACGTTACAGAATTTTCCATTTTCTATAAAATATATTTCCGAATTTTAATTTTATGGAATTTTATCTTTCCGAATTTTACTTTTATGGAATTTTATCTTTCCAAATTTTACTTTTATGGAATTTTATCTTTCCGAATTTTACTTTTATGGAATTTTATCTTTCCGAATTTTACTTTTATGGAATTTTATCTTTCCGAATATTTAACTACCCACCTGCAAAGTGACGTTCGTCGATAATATAAAATCCACGAGAGTAGAAGTTTGGCAGATGCAAATAACTCCAGATTCTTTAATAAGTAATCTGCGGGAAGCGAGCTGGCGGCTCACGCCGCGAGAGAGAAATGAGACCAGTTGTGTACACTTTGATATTCAATTTTCGTCTATCTTCATCATTGACGACAATTCATCTCTCACCGATTATTCTTCGACATTTTACGTTTTCCTTCAATAGTATCTATCTCTCTTTTATTCATGCTCTGTATATTGCTCATTCTCAGAATATGATAAAATTTCATCATTATTCATTTTATTCCCGTTTTTATCTTTATGAATCCTTAAGGGGGTAAAAGGGCGACTGAATATAAAAATTTAAAAATATGTTAATAAGTGTATATTTTTTCTAATAACAGCTTTAATGTTCAATGTTATGCTTAGTTATATTATGTACATATCAAGAAAATTGAAAAATCGTCAAAAGAACAAAATTATCCAACCTAACCCATTGCTTATATCTATTGTCTTCATTGGTGACTCCCAAAATGAACAATATCACACTTACCATAGGATATTTTTTCAAATTTTTAGTCACTTGACCTAAAAGATTTTCTTACATTCTTTATATATATATTCATTGCAGTGACTAAAAAATCTAAAGTTTTTAGTTTGGTCACAAAATAAAAACATTTTAAGTTGTAGAATCATTATTTTTATAAATTTTCTTACAAAAAAAATTGGAAAATAATTGTTTTCTAGGATTAAATTCACAAAACTTTACGTTTTTTGGCCACTGTAATGAATATATATATAGAGAATGTAAATAAATTCTTCTTAGGTGAAAGGACTGAAAACTTTAAAAAATATCTTACGGTAACTGTGATAGTGTCAATTTTGGGAGTCACCAATAAAGACAATAGGTAGCAATGGGTTAGGTTGGATAATATAATACATAATATAATTAGGCATACAATTGAATATTTAAGCTGTATTATAGAAAAAATATAGTCTTATAACATTTTTGCTTCTTCGTAAAGGAAGCTTTGTAATAGTAATAAAAAAAGTTTTCTTAAAAACGTGTTAGAAACATGTTTTGGGCCATTTGGAATCAAAATACACTATTTTTAGAAAATGTCATTATGGATGTATATGTGTGTGAGTGTGTATGTTATGTACGTATGTGTAGCTCTATATCTCGAGTAGTCTACGGTTAAATTTAATGTTTCAGGGCACATTTTGTTTGATTTTTTATAGGAAGGGGGTTAAAAATACTTTTATTTTCTTTTTTATCGGCTTTTAGATATTTGAGTTTTAGTTTCTCGATTCTTTTAATACCTTAGAAATAATATCATCGATTTCGTAATAATGCATTTGAAAGAGCTTAAAATTACCTATCTTTTCCGACCTGAAATTTTTGATAAGCTATTTCCCTTTTTCTGTAATACACGGAAACGTCATGTTTTTTTTAAACGGTTATGTCTAGGAAATATATTATGAAAATATATTAAAATAAATTGAGATGATTAGTAACATGGAGTACAATATTCAGCTAGATTTTTGAGCCATTTTATTTTTCTTTTGTAGAGAAAAACATCATTCTGTAAAAAAATCGATTTTTTATGTCGTACGATAACTTGAGTAATTAGCTTCTAACTATCTCTTGGCTGACTTCTTTGCCGAGATCATGAGGAATCTTATTTTTTAATATATTTGAGGTTGTGTTTTTTTTTCATACTTTTTTTGATCGCTCATATCTCGAGAACGGAGCAGTCATTTTTTCCAACTTGGACTCAATTTTTTCACTTCTTAATGAGGATACGGAATTAGAAAGAAATTTTAAGATTCATCGAGTCGTTTTTGTTTTATAATGACTTTTCTATTTTACGTTTTCTGAAATCAATGATGTCATTTATTTTGGTATGTAAAAATAATATGATTGATTCAGTGTAAATGCATTTGAAAGAGCATAAAATTATCTATCTTTCCCGATACGAAATTTTTATTATAAGCTATTTTCCTTCTGTTGTTATACACGAAAACGTAATTTTTTTATACGGCGATATTTTGGAAACATATGATGGAAAATCTTTATAAATAAATTAAGATGGAAAAGGTAGCTTTCCATATCTCTTGGGAGTCTTGGCTGAGTTATTTGACCAGAATACGAGGACTTCTATTTTAAGATACTTGAGCTTATATTTTTTTAACACACACACAGTCATAAAGTACGTACTTTTTCCCCGCCGAGCCGGGAATAAAGCGCTACATTAAATCCCTACCCCCACTCTGGTCCCCACCGCGACGCGCATGTGCCCTCGCCTTCGGCTCGGGCACAAGCAGCGCGTGGCAGCGGGAACTAGCGTGAGGTTACGAAATTAATATGTAGCACTATTTTCCCTCTTCGGCGGTGAACGAGTACGAACTATTTGGTAGGTACGTTAAAAAAAGTATATTGCACGCGTGAATAAAGTGAGCCAGCGATTGCCAGCGTGTGTGATGCCCTCGCTCCGCTCGGGCGCCAAACCACACGCAGGCATTTAATTCTAATTTATATGGTCATTTTTTACGAATCGGAGCTCATTATTTTTTGTTTTTTGATGAAATGAAATAATTTCTTTTTGAGATACATCGATTCGTGTTTGTTTCATAATGATTTTTCACTTTTATGATTTTTTTTAATTCGTTCGCTTATTTCTTGGGTATTTAGCAATAATTTTTGCCTATTCAAAGCTCATTATTATGTTTTTTGATAAAGATTCAAAATTAAGAATACTTTTTTAATATTGTTAATTGATTTTTGTTTTATAATGATTTAATAATCCATACTTTCTCTTGTCGTGATATAATAAATTAATTCTCCATAAACTTAAATGTTTTACTAATTATAATAATTTGATGGTATCAAGTTATAAGAAAATAGCACGTAAAATAGTATTATTGGAACGGTTAAGGTTGTTGGTATGAAAATAAATAATATGATTGCTTTAGTGCAAATGTATTTGAAAGAGCATAAAATTACCTATTTTCTCCGACACGAAATTTTCTATAAGATATCTTTCTTCTTTTGTTAATCATGAATACATAGTTTTTTATTTAAATGGCGATATCTCGAAAACATAGGATGGAGAATGTTTAAAATAAATCCAACTGAAAACGGTTGATTTTCACTGTATCCTGATTGAGCTCTTTGTTGAGACTGTAAGGTCTTTTATCTTTTAAAATATTTGAGGTTATATTTTTTTTAATTTTATTGCTTATAGAAACTTTGTTCCTCACATGATTCTAGGCGTCATGATGAACGCAAATTTCTTTTTTTTCACCGTATCTCGACTCTTTTTGACATGTATTACAAAAAGAGTGGTGCACTATTTCGTTAAAAAATTTTATTATTATTTATTTTCGTACATCCAATCAATTTTTTAAGAAATATTATTTTTTTTTAAATCGATGGGAATAGAAAACAGAAAGTGAAATTTTGACATCATATTCATTCTTAGTGCCCTCGAAAACCCCTACAAGCGAAGTATTTTTAAGCGAGAATAATTTAAAACGGCATAAGATGAGAATCCAACGGGCTTATTTTGCGGTTTTTAGGCTTATACCGGCTTATCAGTAGAAACAAAAATGCGCGGGTATAATTAATGTGTTTCAATACAATACACGTGTGTAAATTTTTCAGAACATATGGCGTAGTACCTATTCTTACCTATTATTATCTACTCTGTTGTTTGCATTCCATGTGACAATTTATCAGTACATATTTAAATACGTTGCGTCTATATATAAAATGACAACTGTCATTAGATACTATTCTTTTAACATATCGTTCTGCGTAAAATAAAGTTAGTACCGCCGATCTTGTACCTGCTATGTGTTTTAAATTACTGATTTTTCAAAATAGTGTAAATTGATACCAAAATTTCTATATGTAAGTAAATATTTCTTTCAGTAGTAGAATAGTAATATCAAAAAATTTATTTGAATATTGTAAATACTTATTTAAATTATTATTTTCAGTTCTACCTCTTTTGTTCAGCCTTTCTTTTACAAAGATGCGTCGCATGATTTATTGTTTCCTGTTCCAATGCATCATATTGTGTCAGTACAAAACTTCATCTATTATATAAAGTTACTTTCATCATCTTTTAAGGGATGTGAAACGAACTGTAAAAATTTTAACTTACCGATGTTAACAATACTAAGTAATATATTTAATATATCTCACAAAGATTCGTTACGATTTTTTGCAGAAGATTCTATCAATTATTCCATTTGATAGAATCTATGGTTTTGGTTCTTAAGTTTCGATAATTTAGAGATCTTCTAGATGTTTTCACATCTGCTTAAGGGGACAATTCGGAGTTAAAATCTAAAAATGTGAAAATCACTGAATAATATTTAGTAAGCTGCTTAAGTCATGAACTATGCTTCGTATACCATAAACTATGCACATTTTGACGGTCATTAATCGGCACGTTCCGAAAAATAGGTTAGGTCTCGGGTGTACCTATACAAAATGTTAGGGATGTCTTTAACAGTACCTTTGTAGACGAGCTATATATTTTTTGTTTCCCCTTTAATATATTCTATTTAGAGTGTTTCATACACTCTTTAATCAAAAAAATTTATATTTTTTTCCTCCTTTTTTTCAAGTATATCGCCGATTAACAATTTTGAATGATCATATTTAGAGTGTGTCGTACACTCTTCGATCAAAAAGGTTTATATATTTTCCCCTTTTTCTATAAATCGTCGATTAACAATTTTCAATAATCATATTTAAAGTGTATTATACACTATTAATAAAATACCTCTGAAGTGTTACGATCTCAAACCATTAACATAAAGAAAATTTTCGTGTATTTGTAAGATTTTTTCTGGCAAAGAAAATTTCTTATCTTTAAAGCAAGTAATTGTAAATAGCATCTTATTCGTTTATTAAGAAATTAATAGAAATTCTTATCTGAAGGATAATTAAAATATGTCATACAAATACACAAAAAGAAATTTTATGTTAATGCTTTGAGATGTTAACACTAAACAAGAAGCCGGATTCTCTGTCCTTGTCTAATCACATTTTTTCTATTCATTCAAATAGTAGTTTGTTAATTGAAAAACTAAGAGTTGTCCCCAATTCGTCTTAAAATAAGGAATATTTTGATACCCAAAAAGTACCTAATATTATTTCCTTTCCGAGAAAACTTAGGAACGCGAAAATTGAGGTTAGTTTAGTGCATAAAACACTCTAAATTTAATATATTAAAGGGGAAACCAAAAACATCACACGTCTACAAAGGTGAAATTACAGACAATCCTAACATTAAAAAAGGTTATTATATTTAAAAATTAAGTAACAGTTAATTAAACAAAACAAGACTTCAGACAAGACAAGACCAAGACGAGACAAGGCTGGTCAAGACCAAGACAAGACCTTATGTGTCGTGACTTTTTCGAGACCATGACGATATTTTCAAAAATATCGTCTTGCCTTGGTCTCGTGCAGTCCTACAGTAAATACTGTGCTTCTTGAATATCATAATTGTAATACCAACGAATAAATATACTAAAGTTTCAACAATTTTGTTGAGACATTTATTGAACAATCTTTTTAAGAAAATATAAAAATTTTTACAAGTTTAAATTAAAAAAAATATAGAGAAAATTTTGAGCTTTTCAAAAAGTGTTGCACTTAATCAAGGTAGAAACGCGTTTTAAAGATTTCCTGAAAGGTTCAAGTGGAACAGGGTTTAAAAATTGATTGGCTAAGTAAGTACTTGGTCTTATTGTTCGAACAGTCACCCATAATACGCTGAGTAAATTTTTCATCACAAACTTTAAAATTATTGTATTTTGAAAACCTTTTACTAACTGCAATTTATTCCTTTATACATTACAATGACAATATTATTTAATTATGAACACAGTATTTAATGATTTTCACTTTCTTACTGCTTAACACTGCCTACCTGTTTCGTCCGCACAGGTGACCTATCGCTCGCGAATCCACTGCACGGAAACAACATCCGTCAAGCCCATGACACCGAGTTCCCCTTCGTTGTGTCGATCGGCAATAAAAAGACCAGCGGTCCAGATGAGAATCACTTCTGCACCGGGGCGCTGATCACCAGACGCCACGTGCTCACGTCCGCGCACTGTCTGGTGGGCGAAAAGTTGCAGGATATCCGTGTCAGTGTTGGATCCGCGGATCTGAGACATGGAAATAACTACGGTGTCAGCGCGGGAGTGACATACGATCAGTGGGCCAGTGACAACGGAGAACCCATCGAGTTTGACGACAATGACATTGCCATTCTAGCGGTGAGACTAGTCTTGTTGTTTCTCTCTATAGTCATGAATATGTATTTGTGTTTGCATATATGATTGTCTGAATGGACATATGCGTGTGTATGTGTAAATAAGTGTGTGTATATGTATGTGTATGTGTGAGTCTAATAATATGAAATAATTATTAGACTAGCATAATTAACCTACTCATCGATTATTTCTTAACGATTTTAGATATATAAAAGTGTTATTTTTTCTAATGTAAAAAACGATTAATAAGTGAACAAGTATTTAAAAAAGTACATATCATTTTAGCTCGACAGGGCTGTGGAAAACGTAACACCAGCGACTCTGTCGACCGCCAAAAATTTCAAACTGTCCGGGACGGACGCTACGGTGGCTGGATGGGGTGTATCAAATGAAGGCAAGATTCCGCGCATCATGGAGACGGCTAAGGTGCACGTCGTGTCAAATCCCGAGTGCATAAAGAACATCGAGAAGGTACTGGGTGAAAGACTGATCGTGCAAACGAGATATTTATGCACCAACGCAAAACCCTACACACTGTTGCAATGCGTAAGTAAATATGCTTACATGCTTAATGATAAAGTCGAGGTGTACTTCTAGATGGATTTCAAGCTATATTTTAGGGGAGAGTGGGACACAATGGGTAGGTGTACACAATGACTAATCTTAATTATTTACCGAATATAATAACTCGCAAAATAAAACATACACTGTAACAAAATTTGAGACGGATATATGCCAAATTGACCGAGTAAGAGAACATATTTTGTTTGTACAATTCAAAAAATTATTTTGTGATGAGTACTTTATTTTCATATATGAAAAAAAGAATAACATTTTATGAGTGCATTACTGTTTTGAAATAATAGTTTTATTACTGTTTTGAAATAATAGTTTTATTACTGTTTTGAAATCTAAATAAGAAAAATATTTTTTGCAATAACATTACTATTGATAAATCATGGTACTACCCATTGTGTACCAGTACCCATTCTGTACCGCTATGTAGAACACAATGAATAGATATTAAAATATACCAATCAAACAATTTTACGAAGTTTATTCACGTGGTATCATATAGAGACATTTATTAACTATGCCTTTGTATGTTTACCGATTTTATTTAAACAAATATTCAATATTAGTAAGCCTTTGAAAATATCCTACCATATGTGGAATGAAGCTAAACACTTAGGTCTATTTTTCAACTCGAATTAGATATAACCCTGGAAAGTAGATCAGAATTTGCAGCTTGGAAATATAGTCAAGTTTAGTTAATCCAGGTGGAAATCACGGCTGAAGTTAAGCTGAAAATCCACCTAGACGTTTTTAACCAGGTTATATGTTTGATGTCAATTCTCATGAAATATCTTTGAAACATCTTTGAAACCTTATTCTCTTCTTCCATTTCATACCACATAAGGTTCGAATCAATCTAAGGTAAAGTTTTTAAATTATCACCGAAGCTTAAACAAATGGGACAGGGTGGGGCAAGGTGGAATACCTAAGGTTTTAGGTGTCTTAATTTGTATCAAATCAGCGATATAATTCAGTTCTGAGGTTTAGATGTCATTATGAGTTCATAACCTATAATAAAAAAATCATATGATGAAACAAAATTTCCATCATGGGTTTTGTAATGATATTTGTAAATATCAAAATTAGCTGATTTTCATAAACTGTGGGGCTAGGTGGTATACCAATGGTTTCTGCATTGTATTGCAAACAAATTCAGTTACATGCTATGCTATTTTTTTATATATTTGGAACTAAGAACTTATTTTAAGAACGAAAATCAAGAGGTACCAGTATACAAAAACCTGCTCGCGATCGCTAATATTTAATTACAAAAGTGCAGATTTTTTGCACTTTATTTGCGAGGTAGTACGCTTTGCTCCATTCGACTTTGCCCCACATTGACTTTTAAATATTGTACAAAATAAGTAATCTATATTTGGTATAAAAATTATAACAAATGTGATTTTTGAATGTGTTTAGATGCTCTTTACGATAGTGCTAAAAGTTTTCACCTAAATTTAGCTAGAGCATTTCTGTTTGTATCCAAGCAAACAGCAAATCTTGTAAAATCGTGCAATGAGCTGATACTACAATCGTACAGACAAGTGAAATTTTCGAGTTGACTTTTCGAATTTTTATAACGTTCTGAATATATATTCAAGTTCTTAACTGCTTTCGACAGGTAGCGCTACTTGTAGCATAAGATATAGCCTCCAGTCCGCCTTGCCCGACGGTTCACCTAAATAAATATATCAAAATATAACAAAACATTATATTATAGTTTATTTAATTATCTTAATTTAATTTAATGATATTTTATTTAAATCTTGAAATTACATTTCTTTAATCAACTTTTAGGGAGATAGTGGTGGTCCACTTTTCAACTCTAAGCACGAGATCATTGGAATTAATGATTCTACCTGTCCAAGGTTGAAAAAGCTTACTCCAGACGTCATGAATCTGCATGTAGGTATCAATTACTACAGAAACTTCATCAAAGATGCTATAGATACCCTTTAAGCAATATTTTTCTTTAATGTATATAACGCAATGTGAATCATGATTCAGTTAATAAATTTTAAACGTGAATTTTTTTATACTCAGTGTTTGTTACATGGTCTTAAAAAATTATTCTAAAAACCTTTAATATAATTATATAAACTTAACCCTGTAAGGATGGTACCATCAAATCGTTGGAGGAACGTCCCTTCAGGGTTAAGAAAATGGTTAGAAGGTTATGCCTCTAAGATGTAACTACATACGTCCATAAACTAAAAAACTGCTACCAAAGCATTGTCGCTTAGCTTCCTGAAACTAAATTAATTGTTCCAATATGAAATTCTTTGTTCTTATATAATTAATATTAAATTGCTATATCTTTCAGAAATATAACCGTTTAAACTAAAAACTACGCTTTCGTGTACAACGAAAAAGCGGATAGAACCTATAAAAAATTTGCGGTTGTAAAGGATAGGTAATTCTATTTTCATTTTAATGCTATTACAATAGTTTGATAATAATAATTCGAACATACCATAAGACCCGAAAATCTAGAACTCAAAAATCGAAAAATCGTAAACCCGTTTTAAAACAAAAACAAGTCGATGAATCTTGACATTTCGTTTGAAATTTGAATTTTCATTTTTAAACGTAAAAGATGAGAAGTGTTTGGTAAAAAATGACAGCGCTGATCTCGAAATATAATCGATCAAAAAATATTTTCAAAAAACACATTACCTCAATATTTCAGAAAATGTAATATCTCATTATCTGAAAAACATACAGATCATGAGATAGTAAAAACCGCTGCTAACTACTTTAGCACAATGCTTTCTCAAAGAGATTCAATGTATAATAATTTATTGAATATTTACGTTGATACAAGTGACTTTATGAGCAATCGTCAATGCTATATAAACAATGTTATAGACTACGATGTTAAACTAAATTAAAATGGTGCATTGTTGATCCAAACCTTAATCAGTTGTATGTGGAGTTATTTCTAATCAAACTACAAAATTTTAATGAAAAATACAAATGAATTCAAAAGTGATGGTGATCACAAAATGTATATTCACAATTTAAAATCGTATTTTGATAACCAAAATAATTTAAAGTATTTGTTAGATATATAAAATGTAAGAAAATTGCGCCTTGTTTATGAATAAGTGCACATTTTTTACGTACCTAATACATACATTTATTTCAATCTTGAGAAATTTTCAAAAGTTTAAAAGTTCAAAATTGCATTTCTTTAACAAAAACTACTTTAAAGTAACTGTAAGATTCACCAATCGAAGGGAAATTCCATGAGCTTCACGGATATATGTATATTTTTGACATATCAAACGAATATCATGATAAAAATATTTTTTGCTAATTTTACATATTTTAAAAATTAAAAATTGTAATTCTTTAACAAAAACTTTGAAGTAATTGGAAAATAGGTCAATAGAAAGGAAATTACATGAACTTCACGAATATATGCATCTTTTTGACATATCAAACTTATAAAATAACAAAAACAATTTTTGCTTCCTCATAGAGGAAGCTTTGTGATGGTAAAAAAAAGTTTTACTAAAAACATGTTAGAAACATGTTTTGTGATGGAAATCAAAATACACTATTTTTAAGAAATGTCTGTATGGATGTGTGCGTATGTGCGTGATTGCGTGCGTGCGTGTGTGTGTGTAGGGGAAACTGGGGTAAAGTGAATCATGCGTATTATTTCTTCAACAAATTATTATTTATGGCTAATTTTAATTTTAGTGAAAGATAATTTTGCAAGAATGATAATAAAGAAGTTTCACTACATAACAATTAAGATTCTACAAAAGAAAAATAATTGTATTTCTCGACCTTAAAAGAAAGTTGAGTGGTCGAATTCATTATAACGATTATAGATGTTTATAATCAGTATTATTGCTACTTCATTTTCTAATTACTTCAAATAAATATTACTTGCTATTGCCAAGAAAGCAGAGCTTTAAAAGATGTTTTTCTGTTTTTAAACAAACATTTTTAAGAATCGACGTCTCGGGGTAAAGTGAAACGGGGTAAAGTGGTTTGGAAGAAAATGCGGCATAGTGCGTTTCTTACACATAAGAATTGTACACGTAATTATTATGCACAATTTAGCATTGGTCAAATATATCTATATATAATTTGACTAATACTAAATTGTGTACAATAATTACGTGTATAATTCTTATGTGTAAGAAACGCGCTATGCCGAAAATGCGACAGCACTAATTTATACGCATTCAGATGGAAATTTTAACAAAATATTGATCAAGGTGAGTGTTAGTATAGTATACAAAGCCTTTGATGCAACGCATTTTGTATTTATACCCAAATGGGCTAACAGAACCTCCATATTTAATTGTTTCGTACTTTATAGTATTTTAAAGGTTTTAAGATGTCCTTTTAGTTTTATGACTATCTAAATTAACGTTTTTATCTATTCCTGTACAAAAACTAGTAGAATATTTTCAATATTTTTAATTCTATCTTCTACGTCACTTTTTACCCCGTACTAAAAGGCCGGGGTACAGAGAACCGATATTTTTCAGAAATTGCTAAATAATATTAAACTTAATAAATAAGTTTCCGTTTAAGTTGCAAGTGTGTTTATTAATGTAAGAAGTTTCTTGTGCAACTTACAAAGTAATGTTTTAAGTCTGAAAAATACATTATTTTCGACTTTTACAGTTACTATGATCACTTTACCCTGGTTTTCCCTGTGTATGGATGTGGATCAAATTTACTCTTAATATACACGGTGAAAATTAATATTTGGGGGCTTTTTTTTCTTGTTTATCTTTAAGGACGGGGGCTCAAAAATTTTCTTTTTGTTTTTTGATGCTAATAAGTTTTTTAGCGGTTTTGCGATTTTCGAGTTTTAGTTTTTTGGGTTCTTTTAATATCGTAGAAATAATAACATCATTTGAGTGATAATGCATAAAATTACCTACCTTTTCCCACCCGAAATTCTAATTAGCTATCTCCCTTGTTTGGTTATTCAAGAAATAGTAATTTTTTTCAAACGGTTATATTTGTGAAATATAACAAGGAAAATTTTTGCAAAAAATTAAAATGATTGGAAATATGGAGAAGAATATTCTGTAAGTTTCTTTAAGCTTTATCTTTTTTTTTGAAGAGAGAAAAATTTTTTTGTAAAAAAATGGATTTTTATTTAGTAGCGAATTCTGGAGTAAATCGAAAGCATTTGATCTGAAACTTTTGAGAACGGTAGCTCTTTTAGTATTTCTTGAACGAGTTCTGAACCCAGATCACAACGACCTTTATATTTCGAGATATTTGAGATTATGTGCTTAAAAAAATTTGTTTTGCTCAAGTATATCTCAAAAATAGCACGGTCATTTTTTACCAAACCGGGTTCATTTGTTAATTTTCTTAATGAAGATTCAAATTGGTAAGAAATTTAAAGATTCATCCACTCGTTCTTTTATTATAACGTTTTTTGGTATGTTAGAAATATTATTATCAATTTTGTGTAAATGCATTAAACAGAGTATACAATTATCTATCTTTTAGAACCGCAAATTTTAGATAGGCTCTTTTCCTTCTTTTGTTATACACGAAAAAAGTCATATTTAGTTGAAACGGTTATATCACTGAAATCTATGATGGCAAATCGTTCAGAAAATATTAGATGATTAGGAATTCTGTGAATATACGTACTAACATCTGATTACAGTTCAATTAAATATTTAAATAATTTGAATAAATTACGTACAGAGAAAGAAATGCTGTGATAAGGATTATTACCTATCGTTCTGTAATTTTAGTAAAGAATTATCTTTTGTCAAACTATCAATGATAAGAAAGCACACTCTTTTTGAGGTATTATTTACAAAGATACATAGCAATTTAAAATTAATTTATAAGAATATAGAATTTCATATTGGAACAATTAATTTAGTTTGAGGAAGCTACGTGCCAATGCATTGACAGCAATCTTTTCATTTTTAACAAATTTTAATAATTAAAAATGCAATTCTTTAACGAAAACGAACTTTAAAGATATTGTAAGATACACCAATTGAAAGGAAATTACGTCTACTTTAAGAATTTAGGGAAGAACGGGGTAATGCCGGTCACTGGCTATTTCCGGTCACCCTTATTTTCAACAATCTAAACATTTTTAGGTAATAATTGGAATAGTATATTAAACGCAACATAAAATGCAATTAATCTAATGTCCAAACAACCTTCTATTCAGTTTTATTAAGGAATTATACAGAATCAAAGTGTAGGCCTACATTTCTTATAAGAAATCTGGTCTATAAAATAAGCTTTTATGCATATTATTTGTTGCTTTATGCAATTATTTTTTGCATCTTTATTAATTTGAACAATCTAAGAATACGAAGTAGTGAAGAAAAAAGAGTATAAATGTATTACTTTTTTGTCGGTTATGTTATTATATGTTTCACTATGTAAGAGCGAATAATAATGCGACGGATCATATGAAAGTTCATATATTTGATTTAAATAAATTTTTCACCTATAAAAGTAACTTTCTAATAGTGATCGGAATTGTACCAAGGCTGATCGGTATTACCCTTTGATGTGGAGTAAATTCGGTCAAAATGCTTTCTTTTATTTCGACTTATAGCTTCGATGTCTTACATTCTTATATTAAACCAATAAGAAATATTTATAGTCAATTGTTTGAAATAACATAATAATTATTTAAAATTAACAGAAACAATTTGAAAGTAGAAATAACAAGCACGTTTGCTTAGGTGACCGGCAATACCCCATCCCCCCTATGTATATTATTGACATATTAAACGCATAAAGGTGTTTGTCAAAAAGTTGAACAATTCTTATCACTCCTGTTTTACAAGGTAACAGGGCATTATATGAATCTCAAAAAAATAGTACTACAACCGGACTATCGTAAGCAACAATGTACAAAATTTTCAGAATAACAAGTATTTTATATGCTGAGTAAAAAATATAAAACTATGCAAAATGTCTTGTCTGTCCCATGTCCCAAGCCTTAATGTCATCCGAATATATCAAGAGATTTTGTAATACACTAAATTTTAACCAAAAAAATACACAGAGGGTTAATGTAAGTCTTAGCAGTCTCTGGTCTTAGTTAATCCAAAAATGATACGCGACCTTTCATTGCGTGTATTCTGTTTGTGTATAGTTGTTTCAAAATGTGTCTCCTAGTTTTGATGTTTTGTCCGTCCCAAGGTATATATTCAAAGAAAGTTGTATTCAAATATTCACAAATTAATATTCAATTGATTCCTACTTGTAACTCTTATATACATTTTGTAGTAAAAGTTCACATATACTTATTTATTAGTATTCTTTTCTACAAATAATTAGTTAATATTGCACTTCTACTACCATACCTTTATATGTCTTGTCCGTGCAGCAAAAAATTCTTTAACGGAGCATTCAGTTTGAAAAATAAATATTTAAATTGAATTTGTCGTTTGTTTAGGCAGAGGAATTACTCTTTTCTTAATTTCACATGTATGTGGTACATTTAAATAAATAAACTACTAAAAAATATGTATGGTACGAATGTCTTGTCCGTTCAACGATTACGTTAAATGTACTAAAACAATCGAGGCAGAAGCATCGAATACGACAAGTAGGTAAATAAACAACATTTTAATCTATTAAAAAAAAATGAATTACATTTTAAAAATTTAAAATTTTGAAAAATAAGGAGAACGTTTTGACCATTTAGCTCCAAAATCTAATTAGTTCTATATTGGGTCATATCTGATATACATGCAAAATTTCAGTTCGAAATACCGTGGCCTTCAAAAGTTATAGTTGAGTCGGGAATAAATTTACTTTACGCCCGCTTCCAAAGTAGCGGGCGGAAATAACTTTTTTCTTTTGGCTTCCTAATACATTATCATAACTAAAGTAATTACTTAAGAAATAACACAACATTATTTTGGCATCCGATATTGCTGTATTAAGTTCATTATCAAGTAAGTATTTAGTAATTACTTTAGATTTTCAATGTCCGGTTCACTGAAAATCGACTTCAACAATTATTTGATTGAAATTTGTATGTGTATTTTTAATTTTAATGTAATGGGTTTTTTAAATTTGGTAGATATTGACATTTGCAATTTAGTTTTGCAATTTTAGCAATAGAAAAATATAAAATTTGTTATTAACGCTATAGTACACTTCGCATTTTATGAGTGTATACTTAACTATACTTAACTATACTGCATCTATATGTAAAACTACGCTGCCATTAAATATTATTGTAATAACATATCGTGCTACGTAAAATGAAGTTAGTATCACTAGTCTTGTACCTGCTATGTATTTCAAATCACTGAATTTTCAAAATAATGCAAATTGATACCAACATTTCGATATGTAAGTAACTATTCTTTCAGTAGTATAGAGTACTACTATCAACAAATTTATTTGAACATTGTAAACACTTATTTAAATTTTTTATTTTTAGTTTAGTGTGTTTTATTCAGCCTGACTTTCACAAAGATGCGTCGCATAATTTATTTGTTCCTGTTCCAATCCATCATACTGTGTTAGTACAAAACTTCATCTATCATATAAAATTATTTTTGTAATACAAGCACGATTATCGCGTTTTTCTGTACCTATTAAGCGGGCCTAAAGGACAATTTTTTAGACCGGCGGGCGCAAAAGTAAAGAAGCGGGTCAAAAGTAAATAAGCGGGCGCAAAAGTAAATAAGCGAGCGCAAAAGCAAATTTTTTTGGAAAATTGCTATTATATATATTTAGTCCCGCTTAATATGCTAGAAAAACGCAAAAATCAATACATGTGTTATCAAAAATATGGTGTACACCAAGGGCAAAGTGGGCTTTTTGACCTCGTGTGGTTGCAGTATTCGTCTTCGGCTCGTGATAGCTCAACTTCGACTCGTACTGCAATCTCCACACTCGGTCTAAAAAAGCCTTTCATATAGTTTAGTTTTCTGGAATAGTACATTGTGCAACTAGGGGGGAAAATTGTTTTTTTCTAAACGAGGACATAATCCGTTTTTTTTAATAAGTGTGTGAATAGGACCTATTTCATGCATTCAAAGGGATTCAGGAAATGAACATTACGAGTCGCCCACTATAGACCTAAGAAATTCAGGAGCGGGAGATAATAACCATTACCTCCCACTCCGGCAAAGACGCTCGGTATGCCCAATTTTCCATTCCTTTTTCAAGCATGGAAAAGGGCTTTTTTCATGCACGTATTGAGAAAAACACATTACTTTCTGTCAGCCTCATATATATGTCGCAAAGTTTCGTTACAAATCGTTTCAGAAGATGCAATCAATTATTCCATATGATAGAATCTATGGTTATGGTTTTTAAGTTTCGATAATGTAGTACACTGAGAGAATACATCGGTCAGACTTGCTGAACTGTTCGGTAGTTTTGACCGAAGTGAGTTCGGTAGTATGTATACGGCAAGAATATCGGAACAAGTTCGGCAGCTGAGTCTCCGTGCGTCGCGCTACACTCCCAACCTCACTTTTTCACAAATAATGAATATTTTAATGAATTTCTTTTTTTTTTGTTACTGTAACCTTTTTATATATGATTAGTTAGTCTAAGTTACTTTTTCGATGTTCTACTTTAACCTTACTTCTGTTTTACCTTATCACAAACGTGATAATGAGGCTACAATAAAGCGCAACACCACACATCACTTTTAATACACATCCGTCAAAACAGCCGAACTGTTCCGCAGTTTTTACCGAACTCCTCAGTAAGAATGACAGACTATGGCCTCCGCAAACTTAGCAATGCGACTTCGGTAAGCCTAACTGAACCATTCTCTCAGTGTATACTTTTCGATAAGTACATACTTGGTCTTATTTTTCGAACAGTTATCAAAAACTTGCTTGGTAGATTTTGCATCACGATCTTTCAAGTTATTGCATTTATTGACATCATTATTTACTACAATTGATTTCTCATTTTTCTATAACAATATAAAAGTTGCACAGTATTGATGTTTTTCACTTTCTTACTACTTAACACTGTCTTTCTGTTTCATCCGTACAGGTGATCTATCGCGCGCGAATCCACTACTCGGCAACAACATCCGTCAAGCCCAGGACACTGAGTTTCCCTTCGTCGTGTCGATCGGCAATAAAGAGACCAGCGGTACAGATGAGAATCACTTCTGCACCGGGGCGCTGATCACCAGGCGCCACGTGCTCACGTCCGCGCACTGTCTGGTGGGTGAAAAGTTGGAGGATATCCGTGTCAGTGTTGGATCCGCGGATCTGAGACATGGAAATAAGTACGATGTCAGCGCGGGGATGACATTCGAACAGTGGGCCAAAGACAACGGAGAGCCCATCGAGTTTGACGACAATGACATTGCCATTCTAGCGGTGAGACTAGTCTTGTCTCTGTCTATAGTCATGAATATGTATTTGTATTTGCACATATGATTGTCTGAATGGACATATGCGTGGTTTGTGTAAATAAGTGTGTGTGTTTGTATGTGTATGTGTGAGTCTAATAATATGAAATCATTATTAGACTAGCATAATTAACCTACTCACCGATTATTTCTTAACGATTTTAGATAGATAAAAGTGTTTTTTTTTCTAATGTAAAAAACGATTAATAAGTGAACAAGTATTTAAAAAAGTACATATCATTTTAGCTCGACAGGGCTGTGGAAAACGTAACACCAGCGACTCTGTCGACCGCCAAAAATTTCAAACTGTCCGGGACGGACGCTACGGTGGCTGGATGGGGTGTATCAAATGAAGGCAAGATTCCGCGCTTCATGGAGATGGCTAACGTGCACGTCGTGTCAAATCCCGAGTGCATAAAGAACATCGAGAAGGTACTGGGTGAAAGACTGATCGTGCAAACGAGATATTTATGCACCAACGCAAAACCCTACACACTGTTGCAATGCGTAAGTAAATATGCTTACATGCTTAATGATAAAGTCGAGGTGTACTTCTAGATGGATTTCAAGCTATATTTTAGGGGAGAGTGGGACACAATGGGTATGTGTACACAATGACTAATATTAATTATTTACCGAATATAATAACTCGCAAAATAAAACATACACTGTAACAAAATTTGAGACAGATATATGCCAAATTGACCGAGTAAGAGAACATATTTTGTTTGTACAATTCAAAAAATTATTTTGTGATGAGTACTTTATTTTCATATATGAAAAAAAGAATAACATTTTATGAGTGCATTACTGTTTTGAAATAATAGTTTTATTACTGTTTTGAAATAATAGTTTTATTACTGTTTTGAAATAATAGTTTTATTACTGTTTTGAATAATAGTTTTATTACTGTTTTGAAATCTAAATAAGAATAATATTTTTTGCAATAACATTACTATTGATAAATCATGGTACTACCCATTGTGTACCTGAACCCATTCTGTAGCGCTATGTGGGATACAATGAATACATATTAAAATATACCAATCAAACAATTTTACGAAGTTTATTCACGTAGTATCATATAGAGACATTTATTAACTATGTCTTTGCATGTTTACCGAATTTATTTAAACAAATATTCAATATTAGTAAGTCTTTGAAAATATCCTACCATAAATGGAATGAACCTAAAAACCTAGGTCTATTGTTCAATTCGAATTAGATATAACCCTTGAAAGTAGATCAGAATTTACAGCTTGGAAATATAAAAATTTTAGTTAATCTAGGTGGAAATCAAGGCTGAAGTTAAGCTGGAAATCCACCTAGACGTTTTTAACCAGGTTTTATGTTTGATGTCAATTCTCATGAAACATCTTTGAAACATCTTTGAAAACTTATATCTCTTCTTCCATTCTATACCCATAAGGTTCGAGTCAATTTAAGATAAAGTTTTTAAATTGTCACCGAAGCTTAAACAAATGGGACAGGGTGGGGTAAGGTGGACTACCCAAGGTTTAAGGTGTCTTAATTTATATTAAATCACCGATATAATTCAGTTTTGAGGTTTAGATGCCATTATTAGTTCATAAACTATAATAAAAAAATCATATGATGTAACAAAATTTCCATCATGGGTTTTGTAATGATAGTTGTAAATAACAAATTTAGCTGATTTTCCGAAACTGTGGGACAAGATAGTTTACCAATGGTTTCTGCATTGTATTGCAAACAGATTCAGTTACATCCTACGCTATTCTTTTTATATATTTGGAACTAAGAACTCATTTTAAGAACGCAAATCAAGCGGTGCGTGTATACAAAATCCTGCGATCGCTAATATTTAATTACAAAAGTGCAGATTTTTTTCACATTATTTGCGAGGTAGTCCGCTTTGTCCTATTCCACTTTGCCCCACATTGACTTTTTTAAATATTGTTCGAACTAATTAGTCTATATTTGGTAAAATAAATTATAAGAAAGGTGATTTTTAAATGTGATTAGCTGCTCTTTACGATAGTGCTAAAAGTTTTCACCTAAATTTATCTGGTGTACATTTCTATTTATGTCCAAGGAAACAGCAAATCTTGTAAAATCGTGCAACGAGCTGATACGAGTACTACAATCGTACAGACAAGGGAAATTTTTTAATTGACTTTTCGAATTTTTATAACGTTCTGTACATATATAATTAAGTTCTTAACCGCTCTAGACAGGTAGCGACGCTTACAGCATGAGATATAGCCTCCAGTCCGCCTTGCCCCACGGTTCAGCTAAATAAATTTATCAGAATATTGAAAAAAATTAATTATAGTTAATTTAATTATATTAATTTAATTTAATATTATTTTATTTAAATCTTGAAATTACATTTCTTTAATCAACTTTTAGGGAGATAGTGGTGGTCCACTTTTCAACTCTAAGCACGAGATCATTGGAATTAATGATTCTACCTGTCCAAGGTTGAAAAAGCTTACTCCAGACGTCATGAATCTGCATGTAGGTATCAATTACTACAGAAACTTCATCAAAGATGCTATAGATACCCTTTAAGCAATATTTTTCTTTAATGTATATAACGCAATGTGAATCATAATTGAATTGATACATTGTAAACGTGAGTTTCTAATACTCGGTATCTGCCACATGATTTTAGAAAATTACTTTAAAAACCTTTAATCTAATTATAAACTTAACCCTGTAAAGATGGCACCATCAAAATGTTGGATGAATTCTAAAAAGAAAATTAGGGATATTTGTAGTCATTTTTTGATTGTTTTTTTCTAATTCTATATCTTGGTATCTAATTTTATCTGAGCCGCATATTTATTTTGCAAAGTTTCAAGTTACCACACGAAAATTCTAAAAAATTGAATATTGAGCTAGTGCAATATACATACGTCCCGACAAGGTTAAAAAAATGGTTAGATTTTATAAGTTAATTTCTCTACTATGAAACTACACACTGGACATACGTCCATAAACTAAAGAAATATTATTCTGTTTAATAACTGTACTTTTATAATTTTGAAATAAACAATGACGGTACATTCAGTATATTGCCATTCAATTCTCTCAATGCATAAAACCGCTATACCTCAAGATACTACTCCGTCCTGTTTTATTCCATTCCGCGAAGCAAGGAAAATCGGGCAAAGCAGAAGAAAACGCCAAGGAAATAACCGTAGGATGATTCTTACAGGTATTATTGACGAGCGATCGGCAGAGATGCCCCTTTTTGGCGACATCACATCATGAAAAAGAGAGTGCACTCAATACGTTGTGCTGGTACAATAATGTCGTATTAGGCCACATTCTCACAAGTGGGGAGCAGAGTTGACTCACACTGGTATATATAGATATACTTTTACACAGCAGAAGACGCGATTAGACGCATCTAGTTGTCTTTCTTCTCCATCACTGAGAATGAGTCCTTATGTGCCTCATAGTATGTTAAATGTCACGAAGTGACTATTCGCGGAGCATTGTGGATAGAATACGCCCACGAAATTTTATTCGTCAACGTATCGATTTTCGTACATTTTAAGTATTTGTTTTTTGTGTATTTAAAAGCTCACCGCAGAAATGTTTTCGCGAGCTCTTTTTCGTGGATGTAATACCATTTTCGTGAACGTAAAACCTTTTTCATGGACGTAGGACCTATTTCGTGGACGTAAGGTAGTATTCGTCAACGTAGGACAATATTCGACAACGTAAGACCTTTTTCGTTGACGTAAGGTAGAATTCGTCAAGGCAGTGTAATATGCGTCAACGTAAGGTAATATTTATCAAAGTAAGGCAGTATTCGTCAACGTTAAGCTATACTCGTGAACGTAAGGGCATATACGCCAGCGTAAGATAATATTCGTCAATATAAGGCTATATTCCTTATCTTTGGGCGATATTCGTCAACTTAAGGCTATACTCATGAACGTAATGCAGTTATACACGTGGTTATAAAGCCATATTCGTGAACGTAAGTCAGTATACGTAGACGTAAGTAATTAAGATAAATAAGATGTGAGGCAAATTCGTGAACGGAAGGTAATATTTGTGAATGCAATGCAGTATTTGTATGTGTAAACTTATAGGTATTTTTGCGGTAAAAGTCGATACCACACGCGTCTTGAATGGTGCTTTAATGATGGATCATTAGGTTATTTCATCAATCTATTCGCTGTAATAAATTATTTACATATAGTGTAACACTCTTAACAATGATCTAAACTAATAACGATGATACCGTGGATGAGGTTATGGTTTACTTCAGAGTTATTCCTAAATGAATTAAGTTTGCAAGAATAGGATTCCCATGTCGGGTCCATGCAAAACGTCTATATCTATATAGTATTAAATAAATGATCTCAAATATGTGGGAATACGGGTATTCAGGTGTATGTAGGGGGGTACTAGGGTGTATAGATAGATGAATGAGTGTATGTGTGTGGGCAAATAGTGCGTGAGTAGTTGGGTGGGTTTGTGAACGTGGGATATTGCTGTGTGTGGGTAGATAAGTGTATATGTGGGTAGATTGTTGCGTCTATTCGTAGATATATGAATATGTATGTGGGCGAATTAATGTGTATGGTAGATTAGTGTGCATATGTAGATGAGTGCGTTTGTAAGTGGATGTGCGTGTATGTGTGTGGATGGATTGGTGTGTGAGTGGGTGGATTAGTGTGTAGGTGGATTGTTATTGTATGAGTGGAGATGTGTATGTGTGTATATGTGAATGTGTGTGGGTGGATTGGTATACATGTGAGTGGGTGGATTAGTGTATTGATGGACTAGTGTGCAGGTGGATTGGTATTGTGTGAGATGCGTATATGTGTGGGTAAATGAGTGCATAAGTGGGTGAATGGGTATGTACGTGGGTGAAATAGTGTGAGTGGATGGATGTATGTGTATTTGGGTGGATTGTTATATGTGATCGATGGGTCTGGATATGTATAAGGGTTATATAGCACGAGTGTACGTGGGTCGATGCGTATAGTACGAGCATGGGTAAATTGGTATATGTGGGAGGCCTGCGGTGGCTCAGTCGGTAGAGTGTCGGATTCCAACGCTGGTGACCCGGGTTCGATTTCTAGTCTCTGCCGCTTGATACAAGCACCCCTTTAAAAATTGCATGTGCTTTACAAACACACCGCAGACCCCCGTCGTCGATTAGCACCATATGGGAGCACAAATATGGCGACGTTAAAAAAAACATGTTGGAGGATTGCTATCCGCGTTGGTGGATGGATGATTTCGTGTGTTGATTGATTGGTATGAGTAGGTATGCAATCGTGTATACCTAATGCACATTAATTCGTTAACGGTTATTTGAATTTTGCTGGCTCTCATTGGCTGAAACACAAATGTAAGTATTCGTATCGGTGCGTACTTACAGCTCGCCAAACGAATTAATATTCGTTGCGTGTAAATGGATGGATGTGTGGATCGGTGTAGGGGAGAGTACCGCAGTACGGACGTCCATAGCTATTTTGGCTATATAACTTTTGAGAATACCTATGTATACATAAGTAAAAATGAAAATTTAAAAATGCAATAGGGAGCAGACATGAATTTTAAAATGCGCTGGTAATAATAACGTACCGTCCCAATGATTTTGAGCATCGTGATTTTTTATGTATTCGGATAATAATTATTAAGTACGTTTATATCATATTAAATTTCGACATTAACATAGGAAAATGTTCTTTGCGTAGCATTTTTTTTAATTTAATTACCGATGTAACTAATTTAGAAGCGCTGCTAGGAAGTTGCTCTTCAGTTTTACTATTACTTTTGACGTTGTGATACTAGGCCATCCTTCTATGTCGTACCATAACGCTGTCAGCTCCAGAAAAATAATTCTTATAAGATTGATAAAGTATAACATGATCATTGTTGAGGAGTGAATATATCCATTCTCCAATTTGTATTACTTTTCACGAGCCCCAACTTGCAAGTCTTCAAAACCTTTCTCTACGACAAGAAATAGCTGTTCCTTACGTTGTTCGGCATCTATCAATGCTATCATAAGATTCAGATATTCGTTACTTTCCCTTGAGTATTTTCATAATTCGCTATGGTCGATAACATTGTAGACTTCTTAAAAAATTCATTGGTTCCTGTCGTGTTACGCAAATTTTCATTCCCACTCAAACTTTCAGACAAATGATTTTCGTAATGCATGACCAGTGTATTTTGAGAGACATCCATATCACATGTCGCCATTTTAAAATTCGTATTTACAATATAAATGTTAATATCACTTTTACTGAAAATTAGTCTCACTTTCCTTTAAACACCAAGCAACGAACGACTCGCGTTCGCGCGCATATATCGACGGCTCCAATTGTAAAAGAAGTATCTCGTAGAAAAAGTTGGAAAAGACGTATCTCGCGGAAAAAGTTGGAAAAGGCGTATCTCGCAAGAAAATTTGGAAAATACGTACCTCAGAAATATGTTTGGAAATCACTTTTCTTGGAGTACATTTATGAAAAGCCGTATCACGTGGTCTGATAATAATCTGAAGTACAAATTTTAACTACACCAGACTTAAAACAGACCCTAAAAATGCCCTCCCCCCTCCTAAACATGTGGTATGATTAGGATGAAACCGTGTCTTCCAACCGTTTCTACAAGATTCGTCTTTTCCAACTTTTACTGCGAGATACGTGTTTTCCAACTTTTTCCGTGAAATACTTCTTTTACAATTGGATCCGTCGATAATATACTATCTTTCGATTTGCAAGAAAATAAGAAGAAAATAATTCTCGAAATATTAAAATTTATTAAAAAATAAAGAAAATTATATAGTATAAGTAGATTTTTGCTTCCTTATAGAGGAAGCTTTGTGACGATAAAAATCAAAATATACACTATTTTTAGAAAATGTCTGTATGGTTGTGCGTGTATGTGTGTGTGTGTATGTGTGTGTGTGAGTGTGTATGTGTATGTGTATGTGTGCGTGTGTGTGTGTGTGTGCGCGCGCGCGTGTGTGTGTGTCTGTGTGTGTATGCGTGTGTGTATGTGTGTGTGCGGGTGTGTGTATCTATGGATGTGGATCAAGTTTACTCTGAATATACACGATGAAAATTAATATTTCGAGGCTCATTTTTTTGTTTTTACAGTTGATTACATTTAATTTAAATATTTAAATAATTTTAATAAAATATATACATAGTAAGAAATGATGTGATAAGGATTATTACCTATCATTCTGTAATTTTAGTAAATAATTAGCTTTTGTCAGATCATCAATGATAATAAAGCACACCCTTTTTGAGCTATTATATATAAAGATATATAGCAATTTAAAATTAATTTATTAGAATAAAGAATTTCATATAGGAACAATTAATTTAGTTCGAGGAAGCTAAGTGCCAATTAATTGGTAGCGGTTTTTTAATTTGACAGTATTTACGCTTCCGATGTCACTTTTTGTTGAAATAATTTTTTTCCATTTCGTCAAGCACCCTTCTTTACTATGCTATATTACTTAAATTATAGACATCTATTTCACATCGCAACATAGCCTTCTTTGTGTTGTCTGTATATATACTTCAAACTAAAATTTCCAAGTGGTATTATCAGTATAATTTAAACTAACTGCGCATATATCGACGTCCCGTACGAAGACTAACACAACTCAGAATTCTCAAAAACAGCTAGTTCTTTTCCAAGACCTCTTATAAAACTAGCACTTTTTAGATCCTCTAATAAATACTAATATTTTCTCAGAACCTTTGAAAAGGTGATAGTTTTTGTCTGCGAACCTGAAAAACTCCTAGTTTCGTAGGTGGATTTTGATTAAAACTGTTGTTTTTGAGAATTCTGAGTTGTACTAGTCTTCGTACGGAGCGTCGATATGTAAAATTACACCTACCATTAAATATTATTTATTCACATATCGTGCTCCGTAAAATGAAGTTAGTATCGCCAGTTTTGTATCTGCTAAGCGTTTTAAATCACTGATTTTTCAAAATAATGCAAATTGATACCAAAGCTGCGGTATGTAAGTACATATTTATTTCAGTAAAATAGAGTGCTACTATCAAATAATTTATTTGAACTTTGTAAATACTTATTTAAATTATTATTTTCAGTTCAATCTCTTTTATTCAGCTTGCCGTTTACGAACATGTGTCGCATAATTTATTTTTTCCTGTTACAATGCATCATATTGTGTTAGTACAAAACTTCATCTATTACATAAAATTACTTTTATCATCTTAAGGGGTGTGAAAAGGCCTGTAGAATTTTAACTTACCGACAATAACAATACTAATTTTTCAAACCTAAACATTCCAATTTTCTGGAAAACACATTGCTTTCTGTTAGCCAGAAAATCCTATCTATAATATATATATATATATATATATATATATATATATATATATATATATATATATATATATATATATATATATATACACATAATATATCTTGCAAACTATCGTGGTCAATTTTTTCAAAAAGATTCTATTAATTATTATAGAATAGATAGAAATATGATAGAATTTATGTTTATAGCTTTTAAGTTTCGATAATGTAGAGATTTTCTATATCTTTTCACATCTGCTTAACCTATTTCTTCCCAAGCGGCCATTTTATAATCGATTGGTTTTTTGCCTAAAACCGCCATTTTGAAATTTTCCAACGGAAATTTCAAAATTCTGACTTCAGAATCGGAAAGAGCGGACAATTTTACTTCAGAAAAGTACTATTGATTATTATTTTTTTTTTCGACAATTTTTTAGGCAAAAAACCAATCGACTATAAAATTGCCGCTTGGGAAGAAATGGGTTAAGGTGGCCAGCCTGAGTTAAACTCGTAGAACGAAATTCTTTTTTATGAGTATTTATAAAAAGTCTGGGTCAAAATGGAATACCTCTGTTTTTTATGTTATATTGTAATGAAATGAAATGAAGTTTTACATGGCACGGTATACTTATTTTCGAAAATCGATGAAATTACATGATCGAGTATTCCGCTTTGAGCAACCACTTTGCCCCAAAACGATTTTTTTAAATATCGTACTATAGAACTAGACTATTCACGATAAAATAACTTTTACACAGATGATTTTTGAAAGTTTTTAACTGATTTTTAAGATATAACCATTACGACTTTTTAGCTTAACTTACGCGGTAGGTTCGTATCCGTCGTTGCAAGATTCAAGAGACTTACTAAATTGATTTTTCTAATACCTTGTATACAATTTCTTTACGTTCTTGGCGTGTGCATAGTGGTTTTAACCCATTCCGATAGGTGGCGAAAGTTTGGAATGAGCTAGGGCTTCATATCCGCTTTGCTCCGTGTACCGCTTCGCTCCGGTCTCCCCTAGTATTGACAATGGTAATATCTTATGTCACGTAGGACTAACGTGAACTTCTAACACCAAAATTGCGTCCTCCAGAGGCGCCATCATGGACTACATTCTCGTATAGGGCGTTGGATAAGATGCACTGTTGTCCTGCCATTTTACATTAAAGGAAAACAAGAAAATTCTGAAACTTCTTCAATATGTGTATAATAAACATGTTTTAAAGATATCCTAAAAGTTTCAAGTGTAATGTGGTCGAAAATTTGACTTTTAGCCTATACAACAAGTAAATTTTGCCTGAGTACGTATTTATTTTTCGGACAGTTATCAAAAGCTTGCTGGGTAGATATTGCATCACAGCCTTTCAAGTTATTGCACTTTTTGACATCATTACTAACTACAATTTAATTCTCATTTTTCCAATATAAATATAAAAGTTGCATAATATTTGATATTTTTCAAGCTCTTTCTGCTTATAACACCGTCTAATTCCTTTTCTGTCCTCACAGGGGACGTATCGCACGCGACACCATTGCTCAGCAACAACATCCGCCAAGCCAAGGACACCGAATTCCCCTTCGTCGTGTCGATAGGACATAAAGAAACCAGCAATCCTGATGAGAATCACTTCTGTACCGGGGCACTGATCACCAAGCGCCACGTGATCACGTCCGCGCACTGTCTGAAGAGGGAAAAAGATAAAGAAGAAAAATTGCAGGACATCAGTGTCAGTGTTGGATCCGCAGATCTGAGAGGTGGACAGAAGTACAGTCTCAGCGCGGTGCTGACTTTCAATGAGTGGGCCTCTGGCAGAAACATTAGGGTCGAGCACCCAGACGACAATGACATTGCTATTTTAACGGTGACAGTGTCTCGTTATTTCTTTTTATAGTCATAATTTCGAATGGTTCGGGATGTAAAAGCAAATTTTTAAAGCTGAAATGATGATAGGTAATTTTGAAATCCGAGATTTGGATAAATTTGGATGTTCCCGAGTTACCTGAATCATAATATGTAGGTTTTACGAAAATGTATGTATGTATGTAGATATGTGCAGTACATATACATTCATATAATAGTATATTATGTACCAACGGCGAGAACTAGGCTTTTTCCGCCCGCGTGTGAGACGAGTACTGCAAATACACAAGGGCGGAGAAAGTCTCTCGCTCATGTTGCACACCGTATTTTTTGTGACATATGTCTCTATAATATTATTATACTACGTATTACGTTAAGATATTATATCATATGACAATAAATCAGTCATTATTTGTTTAACGATAACATTTTAATTTTATCGTTTTATTTTGGCAGACATCTTGACTAACTATAAAAATGTTTTAATAATGTAGTTTAGTCAAGGTTTACGTAAAAACAAATCGAGGAAAACCGAATATTGTCATTGTACATTATTTGAAAGTTAATTTTTTCAAGATTACCGCTAGATGGCGCTTTGGCGTTTTCTCGCAAGAGCTAACATTCATCTTACGTTACTATATAAAGACGATTCAAACATTACGATAATGTGTATCTCTTGAAGCCGCTGCATATGAACGATTATTGATAGCCCGATCAGAAATAAAATCCGATCGCCGTAGCGTCTGATAAGGTTCTGATCAGGTATCATGATCAGGGCCTAAATAGGGTGTTGAAACGTGAGGCACGGTCAGGTCTGTATCAGGCACATGTGCTTAGGGCTGCCTGAACAGGTCCGTATCAGACCCCAATCAGGTATTCGCATTACATTGAAAATAATTATGTATACAATTTATCAAACAAATTGGTTAGTTGTAATTATTGGAGTGGAAATCTCACTTCAAATGTAATAAGTGCCTGTATTTTCATAATTTTAGAGTGGATTTTCACTCCAAAATCATGAATAGACAGTCACTTATTGCATTTGGAGTGAGATTTCCACTCCAAAAATTTTAGAGAGTATATTTTTGTTAAAGTATGGAAAATAACATAGCTTTTGCTGACTGAAAAAACTAGACGTTTTAGGTTATGTTTAAGAAAACTTAACTATAAGCTATTAAGTAATATTTTGATACATGTTTATGCACTTTTTTCCCATTAAACTCAATACTTATTTTGAATCAACAACTAAATTACAAATATTCATCATTTAATTTATATGTATTCCATTTAAAACATACAGACTTAATGGATATAAAACCAGTATGGTTTGTATAAAGAAAACTATTATCTCAAAAATATGTAATTATTTAATTAATTATCTAATTTTATAAAGAAATGATGTATTTGAGTAAGATTTGTTTAGATCATCTGTATGTGTAACATTTTTGTATTTAATTCAGTCAATCGTTTATAAACAAATACTATTATTTGATTCCTATGAATTAATTGTTATCATCTAGGTGACCAGTTAATACATAATACCTAGTTTCGACTAATGAGCTTATCATTGAAAATGTTATCACTGCGGAGTTATTTATGTTTTTACTGCTCACAAGTGGATTGAAAGTTATGTGCCGAATTCAGTCAAATTGTGCTGTCCCTGACGAGGTCCAGATTTATTTTTCTGATCGGGAGGCGTTTATTACACGTATACTACTAAACTAATAATTGTACTAGCGTTACGGCGAAATAAGAATAATAAAGAGTGGAAAGGACATTATATACACTTTCGAATAAATAATAATAATATTGCTGGAATGTCACTGAAATCTTACCCGGTATTCCCATTATTATTGTGGAATGATAATAATATTTCTACAATATCACTGCAATATTACTGCTATATATCACAGGAATATTGAATATTACGCGTAGAACTCATGCAATATTGCTGCAATATTGAGTGGTATGTGGGATATGTATACATGCACGTATAGAGATAATATTGTATATTAAAGTTTTTCAAGTTAAAGAAAGATAAGATAATTTTATTAATGTTTTTATACCATCCGCTCGAGCGGGTGGTAATACTATATTGTGCACCTAGGAGGGAAATTGTATTTTTCTAAGCGAGGATAATGATTGATCACGAGTAGAAGAGTAGTAGTTGAATAGAACGCGCCCGAGACGACCACGAGTGCTCAAATCATCATTCGAGTCTGAAAAAGCCCTCTCCACCTGTGTTACACATCGTATTTTCTTAATAAGGTGTGAATAGGACCTTTTTCAGGGATGCAAAGGAAATGGAAAAATGGGCATTACGAGTCGTTCAATATAGACCTAAGAAATTCAGGAGCGGGTAATAATGATCATTACTTCCCTCTACAGACGGAGGTAAATCGATCTCACTATGTACTTCCCGCTCAGGCGAAGACGTTCGGAATGCCCAATTTTCCATTCGCTTTGCAAACATGAAAAAGACCATTTTCCATGCTTGCAAAGCGAATGGACAATTAGGCATTCTGAGTGTCTTCTCCTAAACGGGGAGATAATGTACATTACCTCCTGCTCCTGAATTTCTTAGGTCTAGTGGACGACTCGGAATACCCATTTCCCCATTCCCTTTGCATGCATGAAAAAGACCCAGTTCACTTATTGAAACCGCTGCCAATTCATTGGAACTTAGCTTTCTCTATATAAATTAACTCTTCCAATATAAAATTCTTTGTTCTAATAATTGCGGGAGAAAAGTAATTTTTTTCCCGCAAATGCGGGAAAAAAGTGACTTTACTAGCAACTACTCAAATTCCTTTATTTCATCAAGTTCTACCAATAAGCCTGATTTTCGATTGTCTTTTAACAATATCGTCTTTTAACAGTCCATTAGTCCCGCTTTTGAAGTCAAAATGTGGCCATAGTTGAGATGGGCATAAAGTACTATATGTAACTCGAGAAAAACAGTCGATTTTTCCCGCGGGAAAAATATTCGACTTTCTGTCCTTGTTACATAATGTACTAATAATTATATATTGTTATATATAATCATACATAATTATATATAGTTATATAGAGACTAAATCTATATAACTATATATAACTATATATAATTATATATAAGTCATTTTTACTCGGGGTGGCAACGTCTTTTTCACACGGCGTGCGCAAAATGCGATTTTGCTTACGCAAACGTGTACAAAATCAAGCTTTGCGCCTGCTATATGAAAAAATAGTGTTTGCAACTAGTGTGCACACGTGATCTCACACTCGTGCTTTTATCACTCTCGCTTCGCTCGGACGAGAAACTGCCCTCGTGCGAGATAACCTACTGTGCGCACGTATTGCGTAATGTACTATTTCAGACTCGGATGGTGGTTTGAGCACTCGTGTTCGTCTCGGGTGCCTTCGGCGCCCTCGACTTTCATCTATGCTCAATCATTATCCCTGCTTAGGAAAAGCAAATTATCCCTCATAGTTGCACAATATACTATTATATTACCGCTCGCTGTAGTAACATTCTTGTCACTGGTCAGAAAACGGTGACTTTTTGTCCGCTTTATAGGCACGAGAAAGCGCGAAAATCGTGCATGAATTACAAAATAGTTCATTTCGATACTATTGCGGTACATTTTAATACTTACTTCGACCGTGCGCAAAAGTTCACACAAGGCTGAAATCACATTCTTGCACATTTATCTAACCGTATTTCTTGATACGACGCGTACGAAGCTCGATTTCATTCGCTTATTTGACGCAGCGTGTAATTTAATAGTCATTTCTTACCGATTTTATATTTAATTATATTTAATAATTATTTTCAATGTAAGGAAGGTTTTATAAGTGAATATCCAATGAAAATAGTGCATAATATTTTAGCTGGACAAGGATGTGGAAAACATAACACCAGCGACTCTGTCGACTACCAAAAAGTTCAAACTAACTGGGACGAAAGCTACGGTAGCTGGATGGGGTGTATCGAACACGGGCAGGATTTCGCGATTCATGGACACTGGTGACGTAGACGTCATATCCATTCCCAAGTGCATAGAAAACATACAGAAGATACATGGTAAAAGAAAGATCGTGCCTACGAGATTCTTATGCACCACCTCAAAACCTTATTACACGCTGTTGCAAGACGTAAGTAAATATGCTTACATGGTTGATGAGAAAGTCGAGGTGAACTTCTAGATGGATTTCAAGCTATAGTTTATGTGGAATGCAGCTACTCGTAGAAACCTAGGTCCATTTTTCAAATCCAATTAGATATAACCCTGGAAAATAGATCAGAATTTTCAGGTTGGAAATATAGTCAATTTTAGTTAATTAAGGTGGATTCCAGGCGGAAGTTAAGCTCGCAATCTATAGACGTTTTTAACGAGATTTTATGTTTGATGTCAATCCTCATGAAACTGTTTTTTTTTAGCAATGAAAAGAACTACTCGCATATTTGAAACCTTTCATCTATTCATTCATTTCATACCACATAAAGTTCGAGTCATTTTTAGACAAAATTTTATAATTGTTGACCTAAGCTTAAACAATTATATCAGAATAATGAAAAAATGAAATTATAGTTAATTTAATTTGATTAATTTCATTTAATTTAATTTTATTTTATTTTAATCTTAAAATTACATTTCTTTAATATGATTCGTTTCTTAAATGTATTATGACTTTTAGGGAGATAGTGGTGGTCCACTTTTCAACGCTTATCACGAGATCATTGGTATTAATGATTCTACCAGTCCAAATGACAAAAAGCTTACCCCAGACTACATGAATTTACATATAAGTGTCGATTACTACAAAGATTTCATCAAAGATGCTACAAGTACCATTCAAAATTCTTCTTAAATGTATAACGCAATGTGAATCATGATTCAATTAATACAGTTTAAACGTGAGTTTTATAATACTTAGTGTCTGTTACATGATCTTAGAAAATTATTTTAAAAACCTTTAATCTAATTATAAACTTAAACCTGTAAGGATGGTACCCTCAAAACGTTGGAGGAAGGTCCCTACAGGGTTAAAAAAATGGTTCGAATTTATATACGTCCATAAACTAAAAAGAATATTATTCTATTAAATAACTGTATTCTTATAATTTTCAAATAAACAATGATAGTACACCCAGCATATTGCCATTCGATTCTCTCAATGCATAAAACCGCTACACCTAAAGAAACTCCCCGTCCCGTTTTATTCCATTCTGCGAAGTAAGAAAAAAAAAACAGGCAAAGCAGAAGAAAACGCCAAGGAAACAACCGTAGGATGATCCACTCAGGTATATTATTGACGAGCGATCGGTGGGGATGCCCCTTTCTTGCGGCATCGCATCATGAAAAAAAGAGTGCGCTCAATACGTCGCGCTAGCACTACACTGTAATTACGCGCACGTGCGGTCGGTCGTTCGTACCACCTTGCGTATTATATCTACCGCATAGTATGCGTGAGTTGAGTGGAAAGAATTAGCGATTGAAGCGGGAGGTTACGTTGCGCGTGGCATGTTAAATGGCATGCTTGGATGTACGGAGTGATAGTACACCTACAGCTACCCTTGCGTCGATATCGACAGTAATGGCGTGCAAGGAAACTTGGGTTTCTTGATCATTTCAGATGGCTATTATGGTGAGTTATGTGATAAACAGAAAATGAGAATATTCTCTTTTTAGGATTTAAGGAAATGCACTATACTGAAATTGGTGTTTTAGCGATTTTTATTTTATAACTGTGGATTTA
Source organism: Gastracanthus pulcherrimus (assembly GCA_949152435.1). Lineage (NCBI taxonomy): Eukaryota > Metazoa > Arthropoda > Insecta > Hymenoptera > Pteromalidae > Gastracanthus > Gastracanthus pulcherrimus. The sequence continues at coordinate 16,810,125 of OX424575.1, forward strand.
CAAAACATTATGGAGAACTCATTCGAAAAGTTTTTTAAGGAGGTGGTACACGGGGAGAAATAAAAAGTCCAATCTACTGAAACGAACTACGTTGATTCTCCTCAAAACAAAAGTCTCTCTTAGTAGTCACGTGGTAAGCTACAACAGCTTACATAAAAAGTTAATTTAGCTTTCAGAAAGAAGTAGCATCTAAGTACTGTAAAAAAAGGAGCTACTGCTTTTTTAAAAAATGAGTTTCGACTTTTTATTCGAGAGGTTATATTGGCATGAATCTAAATCACGAGATGAAACAGCTATTCTTATATTATATTCCTCTCCGTGTATAGTTCTATTTATCTTTTTCTGCTCTTTTATCTGTAAGATGAAGAGTAGTTATAGTGTATCAAAAACTAATTATATAAAAAATATATTAATATGTGCTTAACCAATATACTCGTATAACTCGAAACCCCTTACAATCTGATATATTTATTTCTGAACATTTATGGTTTGTCACGGCGAGCCTTAACATGATTTAATCTAAAAGTGCTTGCACTGTAAATTTTCTTTCTGGATTCAAATATACCCGGGTAAAAATGGATTTTAGGCAAGTTCATGAATTCTCATGAATCATCATGAACGTTCATCCATGATAATGCGAGATCACGGTCAGAATTTTTCGAATTTTGACGCGTTTGTGCAGGATTATACATTATATTATACCCGAAATTTTACCATACATATATATATATATATATATATATATATATATATATATATATATATATATATATATATATATATATATATATATATATATATATATACATATATATTGCATGATCATAGACGTTCCTGCATTTTTATGAAAATTCATGAATAATTTAACACGCTCTAGCATGATTGTTCATAATTTTTTGCAATCATGAACATTTATGTTTCATGAATCAGTCACTTTGAAATATTGTAATAACGCATGCATATAAATGACAATATTGCATCACGCGTGTCTACGCATATTTAGGCATTTTCATACATTTTCATACATTTTTATGCGTACACATACGAGTTCAAGAATTCATTACAAAATAATTTGATATCTGTCAATTGGGTTGGTTGCATAAGTTCCAGTATGCACAGTCACACCCAAGCATGTGCAGGCACGTTAATGCATGTACATGCAAGCTCATGCTAATTTTAAATATATATAATACAGAGTAAGGTAATTATAAAGACCTGGGAGCATGCAGGCATCATAAGTATTCGATTTGTGTTTTTACTTCTTTTACTTAGTATTTGCAGGGATTTAGAAATTATTTAAGTTTGAATCAAATACACGATACTACTTAAAAGCTAAAAATGATTGTCTACCTTCAACAAGCGTATAGCACACTCGGCTAATAATAGGACGGGATGGAACTCTACCTTTGCACAATTTTTTTTTGATTTTTGAGGTAATATTGTTATTTTAGCTTAATGGCTATTTTACATAAATTTTTATCTGAACAATAATTTATACTTTTTTTTGCTATTATAAAATAATTGATTAAAACATGCAAAATAATGCCTGAATACTCATAAACGTGCATGTCCATGCCCATGCATCCCCGGTCAAATCCCATGCATGATCATGCATTATGCTCTATGCGTGACAATGCCTGATAATGCCTGATCCATTTTTACCCGGGTACACTGTCTAGATTATTTACCAACAACAAAATAATCTGAGAAATTACATTTTTGGTTATCACACTGAACCCGCCATTTTTAATTTTGAAAATCTGACAACGGATTCTTAATTAGCGACCCCCGAAACATTTATATACCAATTTTCATAAAAAAAACAATAGTTAGAAAAATTGTCTTTTAAAGGGTTAAACAGCAGAAATGGCCTAAATGGCCCTTTAAAGAATGATTTTTTCTAAGAATTGTTTTTTTTATGAAAATTGGTATATATTGGGTTTCGGGGGTCGATTATTTCTATTTTGGTTTGTAAGTAATCTAGAAACAGTGTATATTCGAATCCAGAAAAAAAATTTACAGTGCAAGCTCCTTTAAGGGCGCAGGCCTGGGTTAAAATCAAAAAAATAATTTTTTTACTAGTCCAGGAAACTTTTTATGTTTAAAAGCAGTCATTCTGAAAATATTTGTGCTTTATGTACTTATAAGGGGAGACCATGGAGTCCGGGTCTTGGATTTTGATGAAACTTTGGGGATCGATTTTTGGAACCTAAAACTGAAGCACAGTACCCGTAGTTTTATACAATGGGTCTTTAAATCTGAGATAGTGCCAAAAGACATTCATATGGGCAATGCTAAAAATATAATATACATAGATATAGGGGAGAACGGGGTAATACCGGTTACTGGCTAATTCCGGTCACCCTTATTTTTAATAATTTAAACATTTTTAGGTAATAATTTGAATAGTATATCAAACGCAATATAAAATGCAATTAATCTAATATCCAAACAACCTTCTATTCAGTTTTATTAAGGAATTATACATAATCAAAGTTTAGGCCTACATTTCTTATAAGAAATCTAGTCTATAAAATAAGCTTTTATGCATATTATCTATTGTTACTTTATGCAGTTATTTGTTGCAACTTTATTATTTTGAACAATCTAAGAATACAAAGTAGTGAATAAAAAGGAGTATAAACCTATTGCTTTATTGTCATTTCAATTTAAATTACTAAGCAGAATTGGGGTCACAATGTTATATATATGATGCTCCCGAAAGTAAGGCTAAGAGAACGTTGCACTGCACTCTCAGGAAGGGCAACTTTGCTTAAGTGATTTTGATTGAACAGTGGTTCTGTTATTACATATTTCACTGTGTAAGTGCGAATAATAATGCGACGGATCATATGAAGTTTCATATAATTGATTTAAAGAACGTTTTCACCTATAAAAGTAACTTTTTAATAGTGATCGGAATTGTACCAAGGCTGACCGGTATTACCCATTGATGTGCGGTAAATCCGGTCAAAATGCTTTTTTTTTATTTCGACTTATAGCTTCGATATCTTAAATTTTTATATTAAACCAATAAGAAATATTTAAAGTCAATGGTTTGAACTAACATAATAATTATTTAGAGTTAAAAAAGCAATTTGAAAGTGGAAATAACAAGCACGTTTACTTAGGTAACCGGCAATACCCCGTTCTCCCCTACTATCAACGTTAATTACATACGCCGTATCTACCATACAAAGGCCAATGAATAAAACCGCGTGTATTGGGCTCCATTTTTAGGTATCAGGAAACGATCTTTAAAGTTTCATCAAAATCGGTGACCCGGATTCCGTGGTCCCTCCTTGTTAGTAATATCTTACACTTGACCGTTGTAAGCCTCAATATCTTAATCCTACACGTCATAATAAATCACTATTTTCAACACCATATTTATTAAAGTTACTGTGTTCTTCACACGATTGCAGGTGACACGATGAACGAAAATTTGTTTTTCGACGGTTATTCGACTCCTTTTGAAATGTAGTACAAAAAGAGCAAAGCACTTATTCATTAATATTTTTTTATTATTTATTTTCGGAAACTTACCCAATGTTTTTTAGTATTTTTATTTTAGTTTTTTTTAGATCGGTTGGGTCACCGAAAAAAATAATAAAAAATATTTTAATGAAACAGCGCTTTGCTCTTTTTGCAATACATGTCAAACGGAGTCGAATAACCGTCGAAAAAAATATTTTCGTTTATCATATCTCCTGCAATCGTGTCAAAAACACAGCAACTTTAATAAATATGGTATTGAAAATAGTAATTTATTATGACGTGAAACATCAAGATTTTCAGGTTTTACAACGATACAATTTAAGATATTACTAAGTATTTATAGCATAACAATTTTCAGAATTATTACTTTTAAACATAAAAAGTTTCCTGAACTAGTAAAAAAAATTGTTTTTCTGGGTTTAACCCAGGCCTGCACCCTTGAGTTAAATCATGTAAGGCTCACCGTTTTGTATTATACCGCGCGTTCGTCTTCAATCTGCGGATACGTTTGTATAGCTTTCAGACTGACAATATGGATCAATTTAGATCGTATAGCAGATAAATTTATTAAATTAGTTTTGGTCCAATCAACTGTATCTGGTCATGTAACTTTTAGAGGTATTTTGACAGCTTATAATATTTAAACTATATTTAAACTAATCTTTATAAATAAAAGAATATTTTAAACACTTTCACCATATAAACTAATAAAGCATACAACTTTTAAGATGTTTGCTGATATTTTTTTTCTATTAGAAAAAAAAATCCTCAAAAACTACAAATTTTGCGTCCGATTCACTGGAAATATGCACTTAATTTTAAACAGTATCTATTGTTAATATTGTACTTGATTCCAATTATTTGTAGTTATATATTCCAGAAACAGTAAATACCTATATTAAAACTCAGTCTACATTTCGACTCGGTTTCATCACCTTTTCTTTAATATCCAATAAATATTAATTAATGAATAACGGATGCCATTTTATTAACGATAAATCATCATACAATTCTCTCCGATCAAATAAAAAGTACATTTTAAAAATATATTTAATCTTCCAATAACCAACACGCCATAAGAAACATCATAAAAGCCCACAAACGCCATCTAATACTTTCCAAATTCATCAAAATTTCACGTTTACCTCGATACATATACCCCGATCCTGGAAATTAGGGTTATATCCACTCTCTCTCTCTCTCTCTCTCTCTCTCGACCCAAACAGACCTTAAACGGCAGCGATCTCCTCTACCATAATACTGCTGCCGTGTGCGCCAGCCAGCTAACCCAACCAACCCCCCATCTATCAGGAGCCTCATGGCCGGCGCTCCGCTCCGCTCGAAAGGTGGCGCTTGATTAATACACTTTTTTTCCCGTATAAGCGTGCCTCGCATGTGGCGTGGACAAAGGTGTATATATATATATACCTATGTCGGCGCTGCCTCGCACATAATACACGTAAGGACCGGGCTAATGGTCCTTTTTCTTACGGGTCCTTCATTATCTCTGCGGCGCGCGCTTAAATAAATAGACTCGATGGGGTGGATATACAGGGACGACCTTCGGGTTATAATAATTTTCATTTTGGGGGCATTTCGGGGGAAGTTTGTTCGCGGTTTCGGTATGGCGCCGTATTGGCTTACTTTTTGATAGATCGCGCGGGTGGTCGATTACGTAAGTTGAGTTTAAACGTGCCTTTTAAGTGTTTGGTTATAGGCTGTGAATTAGCCTTATGGTGATGTTTTAGTTTATGTATGTATTTCGATTTAAAGTATAACTTTGCTTTAACTGAAATAGTTACAGCTAGTTTTGGAAAATGGAAATTTAGTAATAAATGATGAAATAATAGTTATTTTAATAAATTTGATTGTTCTTGGTGTAAACCAATTTTTATTTAAAACTGAATATGAGGACATCATTAATCCGACACTAATATTGTTTAAAACATTTTTAATTAATTTATACTCATTTGTATACTTTAAATACACATTAAACGATTCAGTTATATTTTTATTTTATTTTCGACGATGTTATATAATCATTAATCATGCATTAATAAATGGCTTAGAAAGTCATTAATTAATCAAAATCGTTTCTTTATAATTCACATCCAAAAAGAAATAAGAACTGTTTTCATTCAAAAATCTAATAATCCTATAATAACATTTTCCACACGACACATTAGACACCTCTATAATCTAGATCCCCGCTGCTCACGAACAGAAAAAACAAACACCCGGCCGCACATTCCCAACCACCATTAAATCATCGCAACCCTTCCAAAGTATTATCTCGTATACCTAAGATGCCGACGTTTGATGACTTTTTCCACTTCGTTTTTTTCCTTTTCTCCGCGTGTCTACTGTGCGGCTAATGGCCTCTAATGTAAATCCAGCGAGGGTCGGAAAAACGTGAAGGAAAAAAAAAGGATTGAGGGTTAGCCGAGGCTCGCTTCAAAGGGTTCGGCTAGCCGCATGTGTCAACGCCTTTTTACCATATGATTAACATATTATACTTTCTACATGATGTATCATTATGTCGTCGGTCATTGTGATTTTTTAAATTGAATTTTCGCTTTCGGAATGAGGATTTATCAAGAGACAAATAGTTATTTGTATGATTTGATGGCTCAGAGGAATTTAGTCACCTCGCAGAATAAAATGTTCTTAAAAATTCTTTTCGTAATCAGGAAAATAACATGGTAAAAATCATTATTTACTCATAATATTTCAAGATTTTCTAATAATTTAAGTTCAAACAAATCTTGTTAAATTTATAAATAATGTAAACTTTAGCTTTTATCGAGAACCGATCCTGGATATAAGGTGATAAGTTGGGCTCACTTTGTCAAACATACCAAAAATTCGATTCGTAGATACAAGTTACATTATATTTACTATAAATACAGACTCTTCTTCGGTGTGTGAAAAAAGCCTTTTCAGTGATTTAATATATTTTCGAGCGGAGTTTTTATTACTTTTGTAACAATAACATTTAAAATTATTAAAAAGTTGTTAATTATTTTTTACAACAGTAATAATTACGTTACGTCGCAGTGAAACTAAGGTCATGTAACATGCTAGTAGCTACTTCTGACCCCATATTCACAGTGCATCACTAGTGCATCACATTCACAACATAATTACTTAACAACACTTGCACATGAATCCGAATAATTTTATTGTCTAAAATAACAACTTGCGTGCCACATAACGCTGAATTTCACTGCAATATAACGTAGTAAACGATTGATATTTCACTTTTTCCCATGAATTTTCATTACTTTATGAACTAATAAAGACATCTTAGATTTAATAATATGCCTTATTGAGAAAATGTTCTAATATTCATTGATTATTTGTCAATTATTATTAATAAAACGTACACCTTTGTAGTAGAACATTTAAATTTTGAATGAATAGTTAAAATGCAGTAAAGCATCACTAAGATTTTTATAGCAGCATTCATATATCTCGTATGTTTAGACAATTGATAATCTACCTCATTCAATATAATTTTTAAGCTTCTCTTATTTTATACACTACAACATTGGACAGTCTTTTTGTAACTCATTCACATACTAAGAAATAATAATGTATATAATTTATAGTTAATTACTAGCAATGAAATAATGTACAAAATAAAACAATACCTTTTTAAACAAAATTTTTTCGTCGTTTCCAGAAAGAATTGCATTTACTGCAGTGATTTTACTCAAATTATAAACGTTTGGTTTCTAATAATCATAGTTATATTCTTGAAAACTTCTTATAATGCGTATATAAATAGTATTATTATAAATGAATTCATAACCATCTATATTGAAAATTTTAAGAAAAATTTAATAAGATATAAATAAGCATAAAGTAAACGTAAATTTAATACAATACATAAATAAATTGCTGTATATAATTTCATTTAAATTAAAGATTGGCTTGCCTGTCCCACGTTCCCAACCTCATTTTCACATGTGCGTTTTGTTTTAGTATATTTGTTTCAAAACGTGTTTCTAGCTTTAAATTTATTGTCTATCCGGGTGGTTTTGATCCACAAAAGTTGTATTAATAAATTTACAAATCATAGTTTAAACAGTTTAAACAGTTTCTTTTTGTGAATCTCGAGTTTAATTAATTAAAAAAAATATTTAAATTTTTGTTGAAATCGAACTAATTTTATTCATTGTCGCACAATAAAAGTCTATATTAATAAATTTATAATAAATGTAATTTATATATATGCATTATTACAAGATTTCAAAATTACTGATTCATTATCAACTTTTATGAAAGCGAATGAATGTATATGATCACGGATGAACCTTCATGATGATTCCTGATGATCAACGAACCTGCCTGAAAACTATTTTTGATAATTTGATAGATATAGATTCAAGGTTGTTAAATTAAAATATATGATCGGAACTACCTGACTTCATAAGCTGAAGTTAATGGATAAGAGTTTTAATTCGAAATTCGAAAAAATTAATTTTATTAAATAATATAAAAGATTTAATTGCTTAAAACCCATTGAACATTATTAACAAAAAGTGTACATTAAAATATAATTATCTCCGTATCTACGTAGTGCCTTTCAGCTGTATAACCTTAATATTTCTCGACAAGGCCACAATCTAAGGTAGTTAGAATTGTTACAAAGAATTGGATAATTTAAATAAAAAGTCTTGCTCGGGCTGGTCACCATAATGCTGAAATACTAAATATCACAAGCTCTAAATAATTAACAGAAATATAAAGATCATATTTAGAATAGTAGTATCACGAGACTTTATTAAAATCAGAAATAACACCAATCTCACAAAATATTATCAATTTTATATGAAAATCAAGACCATAATTTTTTAAATGAAAAATGCTCTACATACAACTATCCGATAATTGAACCTATATAAATTGAGTGCATTGCATTATTTAATACGTTCAACGTTAAATTGTGGATGATCGTTTGAATATTTCTGTATGTGATTAATAAAATAATCATTTTGTTCGCCGATAGGAGAAAAAACTTCTTCAACGGTAGTTGTGAAAATTCCAGTTGCACGCATTAATAATTAAATTATAATGAAAATGCTCATGTTACAGCTTACGATTTTACAACTATTATATAGCTAGAATGACTGAATATATTTGACTATTTACAACTAAATAATATACTCGAAAAAAATATTACAAATTCGTGACGGAAAGAAAGATAATAATTATCAATAATCTGGCTATACCGCTATACAAACAGTTTACATGTAATCGATTTTTATGTACGGATACATGAAAAAAAAATTAAATTAAAGGGTTAATACTTTTAATGAGGTTGATACATCTTCTACGAGAGCTGTCTTTTAAGGTCTTATTCTAACGGATATTTTGAGAATTACAATTTTTTTTATTATTATTTTTCAGAAAACAAACCATTTAAAAGAATTATTAATAAAAATTGTTTTTAAATTTTATTACGTTGTTCAAAACGAAAGTTCTAAGTCAGTTCTTAAGAAATGTCTATACCAACCCAAGCCCCCCAAACGTTGATATTAAAACGTCACTTTACCTGTATCAGTCTTCTTAAATTCAAAAGAAACACGAGAGCACAGCGCAAAACGATTTTTTCAGAGCGTCGGAAAATAAAAATTCCCATGGCGTTTTCCCGCGAGAATCGGCAGCCGCAGAACACGTTACACACTCGCCACTAAAAGCAGTTTTCCACGAAGAAGCTTAAAAGCGTACTCTCTCTTTCTCTCCGGGCCGATTACGCACATGAGCGCTCGCGAACGAAAACGAGCACCCCCGCCTAAAAAACCGAGACGGAGAGAGATAGAGAGAAGCTTCGCCCGGGGGCGAAAGGATTGTGCGCGTATATACAACGAAAAATGCGCATTGTCGGGCTCCGCTGGACCGCGCACAGATTGAGATCTCTCTCGAATTTTCCCTTTTCTTTTTTTAGAGGAGCTGGCCTTGGCATTCCTTAACGGGAGGGAAAATTGATCTGTTTTCGATGACGGTCGATTTGCTCGGTCCGTCGCCGTTGTTGTTGTTTTCTTTCGCTTGCGCACGAGGGTTCCAGAGGATATCGAAGCCCGAAATTTGCTTTAGATCGATAAGGATCGTAATCCTTAATCCTTTTTTTAGACGATGCTGGGATATAGTGGATGTAAGTGATACACACGAGGATTTTGTGTACGTCTTGGAGGAGATGTCTCTCTTGGACGTGGATACTCATGTGAGTGTAATGTTATTGTGTTGGAAGTTTAAGACTGGCCTGGAGAGGGTTTTGTGTGATCTTTTTTTCAATTGGTACAGATATTAGAGGATTTTGTATTTTGCCGTATTGTATAAGTAGTGAGTAATATTTACGAACTAATCGTTTGTAGAATAACATTGAATGATGATATATATTTATCCTGAACAGTCTTTTTATACTAGGAGTTTCCAATTATATTACCAAGGTTTCATTGTTTCCTGTAAAATGTTAAACTTCTTAACTTTATGTTGTGAAATTCATTTTAACATTATTTTCAACTTTCAAGCGTTGTGTAATGAACCTAATACGACGATAATTTTAATTATTACTTAACGATGTAGTTATGAACTTTTATATCTATTTGTAAGTGTTTTAGTACATATTATTTAAAACTCTGAGTAATAGAGTATAGTTGATAAACAATTTTTTTGTTTTAAAATATAAAATTATTGGAAAAATATACTATATCATTATATTATAATTTATTATATTATATAATCATTATCGTCTAATTCAGTTTGGTTCAACAATATGAATTTATATTTACAAAAATACAAAATGTTTTTGATATTGTAAACCTTAAAATTCAAGGAGAAAAAAGATTCCCAATCACAATCCGATCGTAAAACAGTTACTAACCACCCCCCAGCCCACATTTCAGCTTCTACGAAACGAACAAAAAAGAAACCTACCCAAACTCAAAACAAACACTCTCGACCCATCCCCACCGTATCGCACTACACAAGGCTTCTCTCTAATATAATTAACGGACCTCGCGCGCGGCCAGCGCCCGATTATTCATCATTGATTAGAACATTTCCCTGCTGGCCCTCGCCTCCTACACAGCGGCGCCCGACACAAAAAGACTACCAGCAGCAGCTGTGCTTTCGCGCGCAGCGCAGATGCGTATAGCTGTACTCGCGCGCGCGCGCTCGCCCTTTTGTACACAGGGAGCTTTCTCTTTCCTCGGCACGTGTCGCCGGCGCGCGGGCCGATAATTAGCCGATATATCGAGCCGGTGCCGACTGCTGGATCTTTTGGTGTCCGTGTAGAGTGGAGGAGACTTTGATGGGTTATCGCTCGTCGAACATGGCACTTTATATTGACGGCTTCCGTTGGGACAGTGGCGGGGGTATGTGTGGGTATTGTGTGTTATGGGTGTGGAGGAGAGGAAGGACTTGGCTTTCTTTGCAAGCTGCGAGCTTATCGGAATGAATTATTCGATTTCTTTTCTTCTAAGGGGTCTCGGGAGAAAGTGGGTATGTAGCCAAGTGGCTGGTTTTATTGTGGATGTGCGAGAGTATCGGCCAGTGTAGCTGACGAATTTTCTGTTGACTTGGACAGACATCGAGGGGATAGCTATACCTTTAAATTCAAAATTTATTGTAAGGTAAAAATAAAGTATTCGTTATATTCTCACCTGTTCTTTTGATAAATTTAAATATGTATTTAATTAAAATATAATGGAAAAGGAATGCTATTTTAAATCGAAACCTGGATAATTGTTGAAGCACCGCTATAATTTGAGAATCAAACTGATCGAATTAGGTTTCTTAAGTTTTATCGAGTTCAAAATACATATAGTTATGTGGTCAAGTTATAGTCTTTAAAAGTCATATAATACAAATATATTATAATTTCTATAATGCAAATGCCTGAAAATGGTATTTTTCAGGTAACATGCAACAACATTTTTAAAATGATATTACTAATGATTAATGAAAGTCTAAATATTCAGTTAACGGTAATAATAACTGTGTTATGTTATTCAAGCCATGTTGTAAAAAGCTTAACATTTTGACGATCACCCATACGTAAAAAAGGCTTCATTACTAAGGATTTCAAGCTATGAACTCATAAACCGTGTCCTCCATTTCAATTCATTCCAACAAGCAACGAAATTCACTCCGACCAAACGTAATACAAGCCTTTAACAACCTAACCACATAAAACTACAGCATATAAACAAATAAAATACACCCCCATTATCGTCAAACAAAAGAAACCAAACGCCAAGCACATCTATCCCATTATTCCTCCTTTTACCGGTCCTCCATTTCCAACTGCGTATATATCTACACGCTTTCTCGACCCATCTCCGCGGAAAGCGCGCGAGCCGCGCACGCGCTCCCGTCGTAGGCGTAAATTACTTTTACGATCCTTCGGAAGAGCGGCACGGCAGCGGCTTCTTTCTCTTCGCGGAGCGCTCGTTAATGAAATGCGACAGCTGAGCCATGCGAGAGCGAGATACCGATCGACACGAGGCCGGCATCGGCCACTGAGACCCGAGAAGGAAGAAAAGGATGTCCGAGCAAGCACACGTGTGTAGTACCGCGAGGAAACAGCGCCGTCGTCGGACCTTTACTATACGTCGGAGAAAAGGACTAGACGCGGTGCGAAGGAAGTGCGGGGCGGTATTTTTTGAGAGGGGGAAGAAGGGAACCGGTCCCGTCGATATCGGAGAGGATGGACTTTCACTTTTTCCAGGATTACCAATTAAACTTGATTTACGCGGGAAATGTGTAGGGACGCAGGCCTTTCTTTGTTAAAACTGGTATACCTGCATGCACGTTCACAAACAAATTTTGTTATTCATAATTGAAGAGCTTCTAAATAAAGCCAGATAATTTCATTAGTCAGTTTTGTCACGATACTATTCGTCTCATTTTAATTGCAAAATTAAACTTTCGATATATAAACTATTAATTAAAACTCTCAACTGTCAGTCAGGATATTAATGTATAATGTTATATTATATTATATTATGCATAATATTATTTAGGATACATTAGTTTTGTCTATTATACCTCTGTAGTATAATCTGCTTAATGGAAAAATCTGTAGAAATTTTGCAATTTTTAGTTTTTGCAATATTTCCTAGATCTTTTGTACGATTTTCTACAGAATTTTCAACACTTGCAGGTTGTTCTGCAAGCTTTCTTCTATAAGGTTTTTACCTACAGATCTGTTTACAGGAACAGGATGTACTTACACAGAGATATCTCCTTGCAAAAACCCTGTAGAAAAACATGCAGAAAAACTTGCGGAGAATCTGGCATCTTCCGGAAATCTCGCAGAAAAACTTGCAGAAAATCTGACATCTAGAAATCTCGCAGAAAATCGTGCAAAAATTCTACAGGTCGTCTTACAGAAATGTTTGTAGATTTTCCATAAGGGCATTCTTCTGAATTTGACAATGCTTTTGCCGAAAAGAGTGGAGAAAAACCTGCAAAAAAACTTACAAGTTTTGAAAATTCTGCAGAAAATCGTGCACAAATTCTACAGGAAATCTTCCAGAAATGTTTATACGTTTTTTCAATAAAGGTAATTCTGACTTGAACAGTGTTTCTCCGGCCGTCGATTGTGACAATAATTTCGCAGCAGAATTGCAGCAGCGTTTGTATTGTAAAGAGAAAGGATATACATATATTGCAGTAGAACTACGGAAGAAACTTGACGCAGCAACTTTGCAGAATTGCTACACCTAATGTGCAGAACAAATTGTACAATATTGTAAAATATCGCAGGTTTATCCACCATTTTGCTTTAATTATGCTGCAATTTGTATGCACATGCACCTCTACACTTTGATTGTCTCGATTTTGCCGTAAATATGTTGCAAAATACCTATAATTTACGTAACATGCACGTACTTCATGTCAACCTTTTCGCTGCACTCCCAAGGCTGTAGTAAGCAGAGCGTGATAGTGAATCTAACGTAAACTCGTTGCCCCAAGTTTCTTTTGTTTTGGTCTTAAAAAATACTAGTTCCAATACCATAGCAGTGATTAGATCATTTATAAAATGTCTTTCAAAGTAGAAACAAGCCATTCTTGCAAAAATTGACAAGAAATAGATATATAGTCACTAGTATGAAAATGTTTTCATCTCACCTCAAAACAGTCTACCATGTTAGACGAATAGCCAAAATTACCTTATATCTTCAAAGGCTACAAAATGGATGCTTTTCACTATTTACGTATTTAAAAAAAAAACGATATTTATATTCGAAATCGTATTTAAGAAGCAAAATCTTCCCTTTACATACTCAAGATCGAATCGAGAAAACCCACAACCTGAAAGTAAAGTAACTTATTCCACTGGCCACGATGACAAGTGAAATTTTCACCCCGAAAAAAAAACCGAGTCAACCCGAAGCAGCAGCAGCGGCAGCAGCAGCCACTTATAAAATTAGGAGTCCACCTATCGATGCTTGAATCTCGCCTCCTAATACCTCGTGTATTTTCCCTTTCTCCAAAAAGAGTTTTCCCTAAAAGTGCATCTTCCTCCATGGAAAAAGAGAGAGAAAGAGAGAGATTAGAATTATGTATGGACAGGTGGAGCGTGCAGTCGCGTGCGCGCGTCCAGCTGCGCGCGAGAGATAATTATCCTTTTTCCTCGGCGAGATGCATTCCACGCGAGCGGAGCATCTCTCTTTTTCTCCCCGGGAGCTTCTTCGGTTTTCCTCGCCGCAGCAGCGGTGGGCGACGTCTTCTTCGTGCAATATCGCATGCGTGGAATCTGAAGGTACGCACAACGGGCTTTTGGGGAAAGAGCGGAGTTATAATCGGTCTTGTCAGGGGGCTTGAGAGATTGGGTGGTTTTCTTAAATGCTGTTTTTTGTGTGCATATTTTAAAATATTAGGCTGGGTGCGGGTGATGAATGAAGCTTAAGGGGTAATTCTGCTTTGAATGGTGGAGAATTCAACGAATATTTTTGGATTCTGGAATTCTATCTGAAAAAGAATATGGTTGTAGTGCGATGGGCAGGAGTGGATTAAAAGAAAATAAATTGTAATGAAAAATATTGCTTACAATTTATTTTTATAAAACGTCATATATCTTGATGTTTTATAGATAGAATATTATTTTTTTAATAATTAGATTCGCTCTCAAATGATATACGTCAACATACTATTTGCGTAAACAAATGAAAGATATGATCCAATAACTGAAAAAATCTTCGTTTTAAGTCACTTTCCACAAGTCTGTATGTTTTGAACTGCAGTAAACTTGTGTATAGTACAAACATGCAACATGTAAGTTAAAAACCTTAACTGCATTTCATTATTTTTTGAGAATATATCTTATTGACGATAACAAGTCACAAAAGTTTATTTACTTATTTATTTATTTATTTAATAGAAATACACGGGCAGAAATATATCCCATTTACAGTTTCTTTAAAAAGACTTCCAACAAAAATTTTAATTTTGACATAGATTTGATTTTTGAAAAAATTGAGGTGCAAGTACTTCTGAGTCAAACTTAATCGAAAACTACTTTGAGAATTAAGTAATGAACATTCTTCAGCATAATCAAAACGTCAACAAAAAATTAAAAATTTCTCTCTTGTTTCTCGTGAGATTTTACGTATCCTCATTATTATGTGTTTATTAATTATTATTAACATACATAAATACGTAACAATCCATTTCTCTCTAAGACTAATAGAAAATTCATATGATTATGATTCATATAAACCATAAACAATTTAACTCTTAAAACATCCAAAATCACAACAGATACCTACAACAGCCTCTGCTCCGTATTATCGCTCTTGCAGCACCATTACCATATATTACGCTAATCGATGTCCCCGCACAGTCGCACTCCATGCGCACGAAAAAATCCGAGAAATCCGGAAAATCCCGAGTTCGTGACGAACCTCCCGCGCGACGGTCTTAACTCTGTCTTTTGTCTCTTAAGTTCTCCAGAATTGATAATGGGCGCGCCGCTCTTAAGCCACTGACGCTGGGGACACATAATGCACTCCGCATAGCGTCGCGTCTCGTAAAGTATAGAAGGGTATAATCGAAGACGGGGGAAACAATGTGTGCGCTGGAAATATATATATGTAAGCGGGAGGAGGCTTAAAAGGGATCGAGGCGCGAGTGTAATTAAGGAAAAGGGAAACAAATATGCGTATATATAACTTTCTCGAATGAGTTGCTTTCGAATGGGATTCTTAGCGAGAAGATTGCTTTCGGGTGTAAATATAAACTTAATGAGATCGGGAGTTGTTTGTGGAGTTGACAGATTTTTAAATTGCGTTTCACTCTTTTTCGGGGTTTTCGTGATTTCTTTGGAAGAGAGTCGTGATTGAAAGTTGGGAAGTAAAAGAAGTGATTGCGGGGGTTCTTCGGTGAAATTTCTAAAATATGTACGTTAATTTTAGTATTAAGTCGGGATTACGTGGGACATTTGTAATCATAATGTGAAGTGATAGCAATTTTCAAACATTCTTAGTCAATGTATAAGAAATCATTCAGGATAATGTATTAATTTTCAGTACGATGATGTATATGTGATACTAAATCACTTCTTGTATTTTTTCCAAATGAAATGTAAGAATCTTGGCCGTTAAAGAATTATAGAATCTATTCCTAAATTTTCATTCGGATTCATCAATTTCTTAGTTTAAAGATTATTTTGTGTCAAAACTCTGATTACCTTAAGTTCATCGAAAGTTCAGTCTTGGTTAAATCTTGAAAATGAACAGAAATGTTTAAGGTAAGTTTACTACTAACTAAATGACATAATTGATCGTACAAAATCTTAAATTACTCATAAACGTTGATGCTCATTTTTAAGATTAAAACTAGTATAAAATAAACTAAATGATTTTCGAGAAAGTAAAATGATTTAATAAAAATATTAAACCATTTAAAATAATTAAAAAATCACCCGGGTTTCAACTATAACAAATATTATCTACAAGGATGATTTTCATTCGAACATAAAAAGATAAAAAAATGTAATATTAGAAAAAGTGTTTCAGAACTCTACCAGGAAGTACGTGGAAATTTTATTACGGCATACAGACAACCTACGCGAGAAGGGATTACGGAAGGAATCTCTCCCGCATCTCTCCTTCGAGTGGTTTACATACGGTATTTGCTCGATAATAAGGGAAGCGAAGGGAGGGAAAGAATTCGGTGCGCGACGCATTTTTGGGTTATCGCGGATGAAGGGAAATATTTGAACGGATAACGGAAACAGGTATATGGACCATGTATAATACAGGTCTGCAGGCGAGAGACGAGGTCTAAGCGTGAGTGTATGAACTTGGAACGACGTAATCTCTCGTCGTAAAACGATTGAGGAACGGTATTTTTCGCTCCTTCGTACAAAACACTTTTGGTAAACATTTGCACTGCGTATTCAGGTTCATCGGCATATATAAAATGATAAACCAGGAATCTTCGAGTTTAATTTTCAAAATTCAAGAAATTTTTTGAGTTTTTAATTATTGTGTAATGCGGTTTGAAGATTTTAATATTAATTTTAATATATTTATTTGATTGGTGTTGAAGTATTTCAAAAGAATGAATTCAAAAGAATGTGATTTTTGACATAAATAACTAGTTGTTTTTATATGTACAAATATACGTAGGTAATAAATATTAGTACGGACAGGTTAAACAAGAAATATTATTGTTTTAATTAACATTGAGTTGTTTAATGGCAAAAGATTATTTTTTGATAGCAGAATAACATTTTAAAAACTGCTCAGTTTTTACACATGTATTGACAATTACTAATAATTGTCCACTAATGTATATAAATACAATACCTTCTTCAAATATACATAACTGATAACATTTCTGTTAACAATGGTTTGTTATTCATAATTACGTAATACTGAATAACATTAAAAAATACAAAATATAATGATAAGATTAACTTAAAGTTAAATACTTAAATTTTATCACATTTCACTCCACATCAATCATTTCTAAACATTCCAACAAATAAATTTCAAATCCTTTTTCACACTCTCCTCTATACCCCCCATTAAAAAAAACAATCAAACCTATAATACTCCCTGAAAACCACCATTAACCCTAAAAAAGCACACATCTCACCGGCACCCTTTCAAAAGAAGCCGTGAATCCCCGCATAGTAAAACTGCATCATCGCCTGCATCCATCATAAAACGCGCTCCCAAAGCACTAAGAAGCGCCATTAAACTGCCCTCGATAGAGCGTATATATACGCGCCGTCTGTTTTGAAAAAAGAGCCTCCTGCACCGCGCGAGCGCGTGCCAGCTCGCGCAGCCGCGGGGCATTTAAATCCCCCCCCTCCGAGTCAAAACGTTGGGAGGAGGGAAACGAGTGAGGGATCGCGGGTGCATTATGTGTGTATAATAGGGGAGCGCGTCCTTCGGTGCGTTGTACATACCTACATTTTTCTTCGGGGAGATGCACCGGGCTGCCGTAACTCAGCGCGCGCTTCGTCGCGGCCGCCTCGCGTCTGGGTTGATTCTTTTCTGGTTCTGGGGCTTGGAGAGGTGGAGGCGGCATCCGGATACCATGCTAGTTGGAGTTGGTGAATATTGTACAGATACAGTTAAGAATATTACGTGTGGGTGAACTTAAAGTATGTTGTGATTCGTGTGCCGCGCATGTTTTGTAATGAAATATGTATTAATATAAATTTAAATATGATTTAATATTTTTTTTGGAAGACTAATATATTTTTAGATATAGTTATCAATAATTGAACTATTAGGTATTTCTAAGATTTATATTATATGTCAGATGTGTATTATACAAAAGCTTTTTTGGAACGATTTTTTTTCGTATTAAAAAAGTACGTATGTGCATTTTTCTAGATGTTTCTACTATGTTCGTAAGAGTGCATATGCGTCATCTTTTACAAGAATTTTGAAGTTAAAATAATGATTTTTGTGAAAGCTACAATAGGAAATAAGGATGAAAAATGCCATATATCATTTAGTCTATAATTAAGAAGGTTTCAAAACAATCTCACATGGCATCTAAAGAAAATGTATTTTTGCTAAGAAAGATTTATTAAAAACTATCCATTGAAAAATAGAATCCTTTAAGTTATTGGTATAGATAGATATAAAATTACAGGACATTCGCTAAAGCGGTTTTTGAGCAATCGAGGTTACCGAACACGAATTTTGAGAAAAAATGCATTTTCAAAAAGAAAGCTTTTCAAGTGAACGGATAGTTTTTAATCAATATTTTTGAAATTGGATGATGCATTTCAAATGTGTAATTTATTAAAAATCAATTTTTTATAGTTTTAAAAATATTGCGTAAGCAGGTTGATTATTGTAAGAATATAATGTTAAGCTATACGTTAATTTCATCAGTTTACTATTTGAAATTTCTACAATTAAAAATAAGCGTAGAGTTTGATGCACAGTTATTTTGAAAAGTATTCAAACGATAATAAATTTTTAAACCTCAATTAAACAAATTGTAATAGTAAATGTCCAGTTTACATTTTTCGTCTTATTTTTATCAAAACTATCAACAAAATTCTTCTAACTCCCCCCCCGATCTCTTCAAAATTATAAAACAGTTATTCCCCAAAACCCATCCCATACACAGCGCACGCATCCTGTCCAACCCCTGCACCCAGCCTCTTCCGAAAATCCATAAAAGCCTTGAATAAGAAACACAACAAAACGGAAAAACGCACGTGGAGCGCCGACTAAGAAAAGAGTTTAACGGGTGTGCCGCAATACATTACTCGGATCTGCCTCCAACTGACCGATGCTGCTGTTACTGCTAATGCTGCACGCGTCCATGGAAAAAGAAAAAAAAAGGGCTGCGAGAAATTTATGGGTCGCCAGCTGATGCAGTTAGCCGGCCGTTATGCACGCGAGTATACCTCTATACACCTTTGGCTTTTCCCGTTTCACGGAGAGAATGGAAAGGCAAAGGCATAGTCGCGTGCGGTAATAATTGACCGCGCGCGCGCGTGCGAACAAATGCTTACGGCCGTCATGCCTCGGACTGCGATCCTTTGCTGAGTGCAGAAGGGAGGGTTGCATGCGCGCGTTTTTCGGCGTGCAGGACACTGACGCCGGCTGCGATTCTTATCGTCGCAGTTTGATGGCTTTTTCTTGTACGCTCTTTTTCTGGCTTTTTGCCCGACATGCTGTTGCAGGACTGCAGGGTTGCAGGTAGAAGACAATGGGGATCTTTAGGAGAGCGTGCGTTTGCTGTGACGGCGTTTAGCGAGAAGGCAGTTTTATGTTTTGAAGTTGGGAATGACATTCTTTGGTTACTGTCGCATGCTTTAGTAAAATTAAGCATGAAAAAACTTTATACTTTATAATTGTAGGGCTGGGTGCAAGAACGGTATTTGCACTTCTTTTGGTGATTTTTATCTCAAATAATAATGCTTCGATAAAGAAACAAAAAATATAATGTTGATAAAATGAGTGAGCTTGATTGTGACAAAACTATATTTTCTGATTTTTCATTATTGAGATGGAAATCATTAGAAAAGGAGTACTGTTATTGCATCCGGCTCTTCAGCTGATAATGTAATAAGTTGTAGATTTATGAGGAAAAGTACCTAGATAAGATTTGTCTACATAGAATTGATGGGGTTCGAAGCTTTACTTTTCGCAATACCAATCAATTGACAACCATATTTGTTGATAAATGCATTCTCAGAAAGAAGAATCTTATTGTCACTTTATGATTTGTAACTGAATTGCCAGAAAAACGTGATTACTATTTCTTAATTTTAGATTCAAGATATTATTGTCATAAATAAATAAACTGTAATGATTCGGGAAAGATTGGTCAAAAACTGAATAAGCTACGGAATATTGGAATTTCGCATTTAGTTCGATAAATGTTCAGATCGTTAACAACATCATATGGTAAGTATGAAACTATTTTGTGGACAAATAAAGAAGGTATTTTAATCAAGAATAACAGTCACCTGTACTACAAATAATATCATTTATATTTTTATTTATCCTAATATTAAGATATGAAATACCCATCCCTCGGTCCAGATTGTATTCATTTATCGCCAACCTACCCATCTCTATTATTTGTTACGACCGCTCCAAGGGAGAGTCTTATATTTTATTTTATTCTAATGAACATAAATAAATCTGCATTGAAAATGCTTTAAAAAGCATTAATGTACAGTACATCAAAGTAAAATACTTGTATTTATGTTGCTATTAAGCAGCACGATTTGAAAAAGAATAATTAATTTTTAAATTTGATTAAATAATATTCTCTGAATTTAAAAAAATAACATAAGAAACTTCATAGTGAGTTAGTAAAACAAAAAGCATGAAAAAATTTGTTACACTAATATTCACAAATGTACATTTTTCATATTTTCTAAAAAAAAAAGAAAACCCTAAAAATCAACAAACCAACCTCAATTTTCTCTAAACTCCGCAAGCACCAACCCAACCTCAAGCAAAGTAAAAATTCCAAGGTAGGTAAACGGTTAACGTCGCGCCCTCGCACACATCGCGTAATCCACATCCCTCGGCACCACACGAGATTTCCTATAATGCTTTGCTTTCCCAGCGGTGCACCGGGAGACACACCGCCCACAAAAAGAAGGATGAAGGAAAATCCGAGAGATCTCCAGGAGAACCCTTTAGAGCGTAAATCTCCTTTTCGCGGCTGATGAGCCCTTTATGACGTAATCGCGTCGGCGGTGGCGCAAATACGCCTAAACACCCCTTTGATCGCGCGACGGACCGCAATTGCGTGATGGGGACGCAAAGAGGAAACGCAAGCATAGCGCAGCGAGGGAGGGATGAGGTTTGTTTGGTTTGAGTTGGGAATTAGTTTTGTTTGGCGGCGCGGTGCGCCGGGAAGGCGTCGAATCGAAAAAGGTTATGAGACGCGCACGATGGAAAAACAAACTTAGGTATTTGAGAGATAAATATAATCTTAGGTGAAAAATAAGTGGATTTTACGATTTGTACGTCAAATTTGTGTTGTAATTTATTTGCTTTTGGATTTATTTTTGCTGTGAAATCTAATTTATCTTTTGACGTTCTTAAGAATCTTAATACTTTCTATCAATAAGATTACGTTTTTGTTTAAATTTTGAGTATTTAATTAATGTGATGATTTTCGTAGGAACAGTATATAATTTATCGTAGGATACTTTTACATAATTGTATCGCAAAAGCTGCTAAGATATAAATTTGATAGTGAAAAATGTATAGCTGCCACAAAGTTTACTAAAAAGAAGAAAATATTACCGTATCAAATATCTTTTTTTCAAAGTATCTTTTACAACGGTTTGATACCAACAAAATTAAGTTATTTTAGCGGAAACGATGCCTTCACAAACTTACTAGTAGATGACATTCTATGAGATGGAGAATTTTTAAGGGACATTCAACGATATTTGCAATTTGAGAGTAAAATATAAATGGGTCAATGATTAAATTTTCTGTAGTAACTGCCATGAACAAAGTTCTCATTATTTATTGCCGACGTTTCGGAGGCATTGTGACTACTCTCTTCTGCCTACAAAATTTTGTCTAAAAAAACAGATATGAAAAAATTTTTTGTGCAAATCAGTAATCGAGTGGCAAGCAAATTTTATTCGACGGCCGCGTCGAGACTTTGAATTCCGGTAGGCCGGAGAGTGGGAATCGGGGCTGCTGTATACATACTACTCAGCGATCTTCCTTAAGCATCATGTTTAATTATTATAAGGTAATTAAACTATGCATTGTAATCTGTACGAAAAGAATTGTTATTATTAAGGCGCCACGAAAGCATAGTTATATATTGATATATAAATATAGTAAATGGGTAAAAGGTTACCGCCTTTGCGCCCTTGGATTTCATAAACGGAACAATATATATAACTAAAAAATTATAGATTGATATCTCTTTGTACTTTCATTTTCGTATTAGAACAAAGAATTTCTTGTTGGAACAATTAATTTAATTTGAGAAAGCTAAGTGCCAATGAATTGGCAGCGCTTTATAATACATTATAAATACAGGCTGATTTTTGTTCAATTATCACCCTTATCGAAAACATTCACCCTTCCTCCCTCAAATGTACCCAAACTCATCGACTCAACCCTCTCAACAACAACAGCAGTAAAAAAGAAACCACAGTGCAACGAACCTTCGCCACCCAAACACAAAGGCTCCAGCATTATCGCGCACCAGCGGTATTCCGCCAAAACAAGCCTAAACGCGCGTGCCTGCACCTCCATCGCCATCGACCACGAGAACAAGAGAACCAAGCGCATAAAGAGCCAAGAAATATACGCGGCTACATAGCGAATAGAAAGCCGATGCCAAAGCCGAAGCCCCCGCATTGTCAACCGCAGCGGTTTCGGTGTCCACTCGACTACGTGCCATGCGCGTGTACACGAGCTGGCTCGCGCGTAGGCGGATTATACACGGCCGTCGAGCGCGAAATCCCCGATCGCGTTTCACGAGCTGCCACCTCTCAATGAAGCCGCGCGCAGTGGCGCGAGGCTCCATTAGCGCGCGTCCGCCGTAATTATAATAGAGGGATGTGTGTGTGTGTGTGTGTGCTTGCGCGCATGTGTACTGTGTATGTTGTGTTATTTCGTTTCTTTCTGTGGTATATAGGGTTTCGAATGGAGTGGCGATGAAGCGCGCGGGGATGGAAGGAATTTTTGGGGAACTAGGGAAATTTTGGGTAATTTGTAGGAGATGAGAAGTGTGTTGGTCGTAGATGAATGGGGTGATATTTCGGTTCGTTTTAGGATTAGATTCGTTCTGAAGATACTAGAGATGAAAGTTAACTATCGAATTAACCCTTTGAGGGTCATTCTTTAAGGAGAAGGTTTTTGTTACATTGAGTATCTCAGAATGGAGAAACTATAATGTATATTATAGCTTGGTTTAATACCTCAAATCACGCTTAAATTAATTAAATGTAATTAAATTTTGTATTCCTCTGACTCCCTTGAACTTTTCTTTTTGCAAATACACGATCAGAAATATATTAAAAACAAATTTGAAAGACAATGCAAAAAGTATTTTGGATCATTATATTTTTACTAATATGTATGTAATATGAAGGTACTAATCAAAAGTTGATGTATCAAGATTTAGTCTTTATATCTAAATATAATAGGCGATAAATCTCTCTTATTTATTATTACTATTTTCATAAACCTAATACATGATATATAAAACAGAATGAAACAAAACTCTAATTATTATTTTAACACCAGATCCAAGAAAAATTCAGTATCTATTTAATAAAATCATCACCTACATCTTTATTCACTTTAAGCTACCGATCATCGGATTTTAAAATAATCCGAATTCAAAAATTTACCCCGCACATTCCATCTACAACCTCCCGAAAGGACTCTACTAACGAGCAAACCTCACCCACGCCGCACAATGCCATCGTCCCATATACCCAGAACCTCCCCTCACAAAAAAGAAGAGAGAAAAAAAAACACCATGCGACACTCATTGAAACTTCCAAACCTACCTCCCGAAATCCACGTTACGAAAAAGGAGACCGTTCGGAAAATTCTCGGAGGTCCGTTGCTTTCCAGAGACATCCGCACAGTGCCCCCAGACGGTAGCGCAACGGAGGCGCGCCTGATTTATTGGCCGGCAAAGCGTCGCAGTCGTGCACGCACTGCAACCCTATTACCTAACTCGACCACCGAGAAAGTGCCGTGAAAACGAGGAGGAAAGGGCACAAGGTCGAGAGGAGGCGATAAGCCAGCGGAGCAGAGCTCGTAATGTGCTGGTTTCAAAGGTTTAGTTTCCTCTCTTGGCTTTTCCTTTCTTCGCTTTTTTTCTCCTACGGCGTCGTTGGCTTTTCTGTTCTGCGGCGGATGGATTATAGCGCTGCAGGCCGGCATTTTTGGACGTTTGTTCGGTGACACATGCCGTACTGGTGGGAGCTGATTGTTGCACAAGTTATTTTGTTCGGCTTTTCAAGGTTATCGGAAATTTAGGAATTTTCGATTGAAGCGAATTAAATGGTGTAATTTATTTTATTGGGTGGTGCGAAATATTATGTTATTAAAGATATGCAAAAATAATAATTACAGCGATCGTGAGAAAAAAGCTTAAGCCATATATGAGTTATAAACTTACTTATACTTACTATTTTTATTGTAAAACCAAGGTGAAAATGAATAATTTTCTTTTTTAAATTGAAGTAAAGTATGATTATGCAAAGTAAATTATACAAACCATATAAAATATATAAACTTACTTATATTTACTATTCTTATTCTAATACAAAGGTGAAAACGAACACTTTTATTTTTTTAATTGAACTAAAGAATGATTTATGCAAAGTAAATTATACAAGTCGTTTCAATTCATAAGCTTAAGAAATAAAATAGAATAGGAAAATATTTTTTAAAAATATTGCTGGTTACTTAGATTTGTTAGAGATATACCAAAGTATACAATATTAGTATTTAGATATTTATTCATTATTTATTATTTATTATTTATTAATTTATCTTTTTTTTATTTATATATTTAGCGTTTGCATGCATTATTATTTATAATTCATTTACAATTGAATGTTCTGATGGAAAAATCAAATATGGAACACATAAAATAATACAAGTTGCTAATTAACATCTACTCATCAACAATTAAAAATTGTTACAAATGCCTGTGACACAAATACGCAGTATTGTTTACTCTTGTAAATCGCCCATACTTCACCTACAACGCTCATCGGCAATTTCAATGCGACACTACCAATTTCCACATTTCCCACCACCCACGGTAAAACTCTCTCAATACACCTAAAATCCCCCTGAAACGACCCATAACGACCATTTACCCACATACCAAAAAGCGAGCATACAAATCGAGCTAAAATAGAAAAATTATCGCCCCATCTTCCGAGAAACCCTTACCAGTACAGATAACGCGCGATGCCGCAAAAGAAAAGCGAGCCCGTCCCGACAACCGGAAAAGAAAGGAAAGCAGAGAAAGAGAGAGAGAGGAGGAGAAAAAAATTGCGCCGTCTCCCGCCGAGAGCTGCGGAGGACCTCACCCCGCGAGCGATGAGCGCCTCGGCCATTGTCCATCCGTATAGCCCGAATAGTGTCTCCCAGTGCCCAGCACGACGGCACACACACGCGCGCGCGCGTAACCGGAGCGAAAAGGAAGCCATCACTCTTTTGGGGCATCCCTTTTTGGCGCGACGCCTACAATTTTGTATTTCTTCTTCTCCTTTGGGCTGCAGCTGGATCGTGTCTGGAGCTGCATCTTTCGTGTTCGACATGTTGCGCGCACAGTGGGAGTGCGCGCATAGGTACGAGTGTCGTGGGATTCGGTTTTAGCTTCACTTGCGCGCGTATTGTCGAGTGGATGCAAAAGTCTTGGTATACTCGTGAGCGTAGCGCGACGCAACGTGGACACCCATGTAAAAAGTTCGAACGCAGTGTGCGTGAGTTTTACGCGCCCGATTTTTTTACATTGGCGTGCACGGTGCGTTGCGCTGCGCTTGAGAGTATACCAAGACTTTAAGGGGCACTCGGACAAACAAATGCTTATGAAGTCCAGTTTGGTTTAAAAGCGAGATTGCGTCAAATTTAGTATGTTTAAGTATAGATAAGAATTGTACTAACTATGAGTTAAGAATTGTACTAACTATGAGTTAAGAATTGTACTAACTATGAGTTAAGAATGGTACTAACTATGAGTTAAGAATTGTACTAACTATGAGTTAAGAATTGTACCAACTATGAGTTAAGAATTGTACTAACTATGAGTTAAGAATTGTACTAACTGAACTTGTTGAGAAAGCAAAATGAAATTAAAAACACCGAATAAGCAGTTTGTGTCCTATTATTCTCATTGTACTTGATATATGATAATAGTTTTACTTTGATACACAAAACAGTTCTATAAATGCGCATTCATCAGTGACGAACGGCTTACTGTTTTATAAAACTTCCTTCTGAAGCAATATCTCGTACTAATATTTTCTTCGTTCAATAGTGTACTTTACTATCCAAAAGCTTCGTTTATGATAACGAATCGTTCCAATATATAAATCTATATATATATATATATATATATATATATATACGGAATAAATTTCTACCAGGGTATATATATATATATATATATATATATATATATATATATATATATATATATATATACTAGTTTATTAATTTAAACTGCTCCCGTACATTTAACAACAATAAATAAAAAATCACATCTCACAAACAAAAAAGCAAAGAGCCCCAATACACTCAGACCCGCAGATCCGCCGTCCGCTATACCCTTCAAAAATCAACGAACGCCAACGAATTTCCCAATTTCCATAGTCCACCTGTCGGCCACTGATCCCCCGTGCCGATCGAAGGGTTAGTGCACACAGTCAGAGCTGCGGATCCGCCAGGACTGGCAAATTCCCCGAGCGCGGCGCCAGACACCGGCGCTCCGTCGTCGAAGTCCCTTCCATCCCATGCAAATCGCATATCTGCAGAGACGATCCGGTGACGGCTACCGACGCTTAATACCTGCATGCAGACGGATATTCCCTGCGGACCGAACGTGACCGAGAAGCTGCGCAAGGCTTATAAGTTCAGGTTGCACGGGCTGCAATACGTTAGGATAGGATAGTCCGTGGCAAAAGTTAGGCTTTGGGTGGAATGGGACGTAGGTTGCTTAGGGGTATACATTTAGAATTTTTTGGATGAGTATAGTGAATTTGGTGTGGATAGATTTAGGTGGTTGCAACGTGAAAACGTTCTTATATTACCGTAGTACTGTACAGTAAAATTTGTGTGACAGTTTTATATGGCATCTGATAGTATGAGAGACGGTTTAATGAAAAAGAAGGACACTTGACGGAATTGAAGATAAATTTGGAAGAAAATTGTTAACTAATAAAAAAACGTCACTTATAAGTAAAAAACTTTTTTGTTTAGAAAACCTAATAAATAATTACTGCTCACGCAGGCGTTTTTCGTGAATATATAGATGAATATTACAGAAGAAAATGAAAAATGAATGAAAAACATAAAGGTTTTCAATATTTAGGTGATGATTCATTTAGTTAACGATACCTACGCTACCGGTGTCACAATTTTGTTAAAGAAATTGTTTTTAATTACGTCGAGTGCTTACTCTTCTTTTCTATGGAATACGAAATATAGATTAGAGAAAATAAATAATATAATTTCTATATTACATATATAATATAGAAATTAGACATAATATATTTTCTCACATCAAATATTTGTTTTATTGCGTAAGGTCAATTTTTGAATTTGAACGATCTTAACTGAATGTTTACCTTGAAATGAATCCGATTGAATCGATATTCAATTAATTTTATTACTTTGTATACTCCTACCTATCGGTACATTATTTAAAATCATATCGCACAATGGAACTTTCATACTGTTTGATCTAATTCAAATCATGGCTCATATTGTTTTTTAAGTAATTGGTAATAACTTATGGATACTAGAATTGGAAAAGTACTTCTCACATATAGAATATATAAAGAATTACATAGAGAATTATTGTCGATTAAGGCATTGCTGTAAACAATCAGCTGTCCTTCTAAAAATAAAATCGATAATAATTCTATATAAAAACTTTTACAAAAAACTATTTCACTTCTAACATCCACGGATCATTAAAATACAGTTAACTGAACGGCGATATGAGGGATATAATTTTAAATTGGATGAATAGTAAAAAGTGGCGTTATCCAATTGATTTGATACAATGTACCGAAACTTATAAAAATAAAATAAAAGAAACTACTTGATGATTTAATCAAACTAAGCTTTACATAGCTCACTTTGATCAGTTATGTTCTCTACATTGTTCCGTACATTCCCCAAGACAAAAATTGTAAAAATTCTCTCTCATAACGAGCTCTCCTGGCCTGACGTAAAAACTAACTTCTGACGCAGACTGTACATTATACCCTCTGCGGCCTCAAAGTCAAGCCAGCCACTACTGACACACAGACGGATCCACCGAGATGAAGATCTGCGAGCGTCGTTGAATTATCCACAGGCCCCGGGAATGCTCGGCGCGCCGGCGTCCGGTGCGCGCAAGCATTTATACAATAATTGCCGGCTTTAACCCGTGCTTCAACCCCCGTTTTCGTGTTTCCCTCGCTGCAGCTCGGCTTAGTGGCTTTTTGCCTGCGCACGCTGGTGGTACGTACCCCTTTCCTTTTTTTTTCGCTTACGCCTTTCAATTATCCGCTGTGTAGCTGACGGACGCGTGCGGGAGACAGACACACAGAGTTTTTGGTCCGCTGGGACCGAAAGGGAGGAACGGGGCTTCTCCGCCCCGTTGCCGCGGGATGAACGTTTAAACGTTCATTTTTCAGCTAGACGGGCTCTTTTGTTTAGAGGAGGGATTTGTTTCTTCGGTAGCGCGTGAGCGAGTGGCTTCTTCTTTTTTTTTTTTTTTGCGGGGGGAGGTTCGGAGATGGGTGCGGGGCCGTTTTAACTGGGATTAACGCGCGCAGAAATGAGTTTTATGTAATTTATTGAATGAAATAGGATTTTTTTGAATATGTATTACATTTTTTTGTACAATTTATCTGTTATTTTATTTTATTGTGGAATCTGTAACTATATATACTTTTTATAAGAAATCTTTTTTTTTTATTAATAGATAATTGTGACAGAAAGTTTACTAATTTATGCTTCTTCTGCTTTCTCAAAGAGAAAACTTTGTAAGGATGAAAATTTTAGGAACAGAGATGATGGCGAATTTTGACGTTTTCGAGGCCCCTTAGTTATATATATATATATATAAACCCTATTTTTTTACTAAGGGGTTTCGAAAACGTCGAGATTCGCCAAAATCTCTGTTCCTAACATTTTCATCATACACAAGCACATACGCACACGCATAAGCATCTACGCATACCTATACGCACTCACATACACGCATATACACACACACATAGACACACATATATATGTATACACATCATACAGACATATATATATATAATAGACGCGAAGTGAGTGCGTGCATTTGTGTGTGCGTGCGAGTAAGTGTATGTCTATGTGTGTGTGTGTATGGGCATGTGTGTGCGTGCGTATAAGTGTGCGTATGCGTGTGCGTGTGTGCTTGTGTATGTATGAGTGTGCATTTCTAAGGACTTGTGTGTATGTGTGTGTATGTGTTTGTGTGTGCGTGCGTATAGGTGTGTGTGCCTGTACATGTCCGTAGGTGCGTATGCGTGTGCGCATGTGCTTGTGTATGTATGAGTGTATATGTGCATTTCTAAGCACATGTGTGTATGAGTGTGTGCATGCGTGTGTGTATTTATGCGTGTGGATATGTGGATGTGCGTGTGCGTATGTGCTTATGTACGTATTGTGTGTGTATTTATATGTGTGTATGAATGTATGTATATGTATATGCGTGTGTGTATTTGTGCACGTAGTGTGGACATTTCTTTTGTATTACATACATATATTGAAGATATGGGTCATTCACTGAAAAAATATCATGTTATCCCCACTTGACAGTCAAGCAATAACTGCCGTATTCAGTCAAGTAGAGGTAATCAAGTTGCAGCTACTTGAGAGCCAATCAACATATGCTTGGGCGCATCGTACTATTAAGCAGAATCTACTTGGAGTCTAATAGAAGATACCGAACTCTTGATAAAAAGTAGCTTGGCACCTATAAAAGTAGATGCTACTTGATATCTCAAAGCCGACACTGCTTTTTGTTTTTTTCAGTGTTTATAAAGAAATAAAAGTGGAAAATATTTTTTTGACGTAATATTTTTATTTTGTCACTTGTAGAAGCGTTTAATGACAAATATTCCGTGAATTTCCTTATACGCGTGAATTAGCGAAATCCAATAACTATGAAGACTGATGAGTCTGCTTAAATTTAAATCAAATAGTTACTTATCAGGTACACTTATTTTATCTCTACTAATTGCCACAAGTTACAATAATTTTTATTTGGAGAGTTAATTTTAAAAATACGGCATACAAAGTATATTTGTTACAATGACTAAATGGTTTTCAGTTATCCAATAACTATATCAGATACTTCATGTCATTTGTTTCATTAATACAATGTATGTATAACAATAATAAGGAAAAGATGGAAATTAAATTTTGATAATGCTTATTTCTCTTGCTGAATCTATAGCACTAAAAATTTGTTTTAATAGCAAACAATATGCCCTGCTCAAATATATCGTGCTAAATGTAACAAGATAAAAAAAGTATAAAGCCGTGTGAGCAGAATTGTGAGTAGACTAATTGTAAGTAGCATCATGCAGGTTCTAACGTTCATCGCCATTCTTCTCATCGCTGCGGCCCAGTACGTAGTTGCACAAATTGGAGGTAAATACTAATAAAAAGTATCTTTATTGTTATGAATAAAATTAATTAAAAAGCTTAAAATACTGTTGTACTTTCTCGATTCTGTAGTCTGTAACGCCTAAGGTCCTTTTTTATCAAAAAAATAAATAGGAAACGGCTCATCTACGTCGAATAACTTATTATAATTTTTAGTGGTAGAGTTTAAAATCAACTTGAAGTAAATCTGCTCTTAAGTTAATTTAATTTTAATAACTAGCGCGGTAATTTGTTGCGTTTATGTATTTTTAAACAACTATCAGTCGATAGAATTACAGAAAAAAAATTTAATTTCATATTATTATGGCAAAATTAGTATCGCCATACGCATTGCGTTCCCTGTATGCATTGCTTTTCTCGATACGGCATCGTTATTTTGAATTTAAAAAGTTCATACTCTAACAAATAATCATTCTGTTGGAGTGGTTGCTTTCGGGTTAAATAAGATTAGCGTAGCGGGTTAAATAAGATTATTAAATTTTTTTTTAAGAAAACATTATAATATTAATGTTTATATCAATATTATAAATATGTGTATATGCGTGTGTGTATATGTATGTGTGTAATATGATTGTGTGTATGTGTACATATGTATGTGTGTGCGTGGGTCTGGATAGGCGGGCAGTTTCTAGATAGGTATATCTAGATCAAAAGGTAATATCAAATTAACGAAAATAAAGGTCAGAAATAAATTATAATACATTATCTAGATAAATATTTATTCAGATAAAATTATCTAACTTTATCATTTAGATAATGCATTAGATAAGAAAATTATCTAAAAACAAATTTATTTAGATAATGTGTTATCTAGATACTTTATTATCTATATAACACTCTATCTAGATAAATTATTCTTTTACAGGTTTAAAAATCGTTTGATTAAGTAAAAATCATTGGAAATATTTTTTATAATTCTTAAACATTTTTATATAAAAAATAATGTTATCTATAATTTTAGAGAATAGATTATCTTTATAACTGTTTGCACATGTCTTGCAATAGGTAGCATATATTCTTGAAATACTCTCGATTTTCTTTTGGTTTACAAATTTAAGGGAGTGCTATCGGCTTTGAATTAGTGTTCAGGAAACTCTCAAATTTTGTATACTAGTATGGTTTGACCTCAAACTTACCCATATAAATTTTTAGAAAGCTACACCAACCTAGAAAAAATATATTAAGAATTTTATAATTACGTTTTGACATGTAGCCTTATGGGAATTCACGTTTCTGATAGTTGCAATCATGAAATTCATGAAAACTGCTGTTCTTATTTCGACAAAACTTTGAGAAATATATATTTAATATCCTATAAATATAATGAAAAACTCCAAATGATGATTCACCAATTTTCTTTCACACATAATTTGCCCTACCACGGAAGAGAAAAACTACCAAACACGCATCTCACGGAGTACCGATAGTACACCCTTAAAAAATATCTTAAATCAATTCTTAAAAATGTTGAATGCTTTTTAGAAGGAATTATCAACTTTAAATAATACATCAACGGTTCGGAGGAAAAAACAGACTATATCTCAGTTTACTCTTTAAAAATGGGCTAATTTAAAAATCGCCTAAAGCAGGACCGTATCAGCTAAACATTTCTCGCTTCTAATTCCGTCACGTCAAAAATGAAAAGTAGGAAAATTCACCTATTCACAAAACCTGCATTCTCCACTATTTTTATCCCGAACCGAAGATCACTTTCTCCACTCTTGAAATCTCACCTCTCCTTCCCGACTCGCCTCGTATCAATCATCCTTCACCCGAGTCGCGCCGCCATCAGCCGTCAAAGTCGCGTCCTCCGAGCGTCACATGCACCGCTATCCTTGTCGTACCTCCAGGACCGGAAACCGAATTTTCCGGCGGCGTGAAATCGAAAGACGTGTGGGCCGATCTCTCGGACCTCGAGTTATTACGAAGAAGGGAAGAGCAGAAAAGGGAAATCGAAGCGGGGAAGAGAGCGAATAATGGAGCGCGCGGGCGCAACAATGCGCAAGAGCGCGCGAGGGCTTTATATTTATTCCGGCTGTCACGGGCGCGTCACGAGTCGACCTTTTTTTTTCCTTCCATCTTCTGCCTCTTCTTCGGGGTCCTCGCGCGATGATATTTCGGGGGGATGTAGAAGTAGAGAGAAAAGAGGCAGGCTTAAATCGGGTTTTCGTCTATTTTCGTTTCTTATTTTCTGGTTACGTGATTTTTCGTTATTCTCTTCATTAAAATGCGATCGCGCGGCGGCTGTGTGTTTTTATGTATGCGCTCCTGCATTTTGGTTTATTTGTATACGGTACTTATCAGCTAGAGAATCGACGGTATTACCATTGTATCTGCGCGGGGCAGATTATTACTACAGGAGGAAAATGAGTATCTCAAATATACTCGCACTTTTAATTGACTAAAGTATAATTCGCGAAAAATAGATTAAACAGTTGGTGTGTGACGTGTTTACACTACGACGGTTCAAACAAGACTGACTGGCAATTTTTACAAAGAACCGAAACTGCTTCGCAACGCTTCATTTGTTTATATTTCAACGTAAAACATCACTATGGGGGTAAAAGTGTGTCTAAATGTAAAAATTTGAAAAAATGTTATTGAGTGTATATTTTTTCTAAAAACAGCTTAAATGTTCAATTGTATGCTTAATTATATTACGTACATAACAAGGAAGTTGATTAATCATCATAAGTAAAAAATTATCCAACTTTACCAATTGCTACACACTGACTTCATCGGTGACTCTCAAAATGAACACTTTCACAGTTACCGTAGGATATTTTTTCAAATTTTTAATACCAATATTCATACTATACATAATAGGGAAGAGACGTGGTATATAAATAACAGCTGATCCTTTATTCTATAATAAATAAATATGTATTGATTCATTAGACATCATTTTTTAATCGATTAGATATCTCTTGAGTTTGTAAATATTAATTAAAAGTTTATAAATTTTCAAAGTATTTGAATATCGAACTATCCTGCGATTGGTTAATAAGATTCAAGATGGTCACGCACCATGGGTCAACATAACCAACAATATCGAAGCGGGTATATTTGATTTTGTGAGCTTATAAACAAATACTTATAGTTTTGGTATTTAAATTGAAAAGTTAGGTTATGGGTAGCGTTGTATATACATTGTTTCCCATGGTGCGTGGCCATATTGGAATTCTAGTCACGCGGTTTCTTTATGGCGTTTGAATTCTAATACAGAATTTTGTTTTTTTGAAAAATTCTTACGCAGTAAATATAGACTTAAAAATTTTGATATTTATATTTTTGTGCATAGTTTTAACTAAAGATTATTTAAAAAATAAAATAAAAAATGATGTCTCTTCCCTATTTAAATTCAAAAATACTTTTATAATTATAATAAGTAGAAGGGGTTATTAATTTTTCAAATAATGATCTGCCATTCAGATCCGTAACAAATATTAGTAAACCAAATAGCATATAGTTTTTATATTTTCAACTTTCATGAAAAACTTTACGTCATGAAATTATTAAAATAATTCACTGAGTGGTTATAAATTTATCACGTTGATAATTTCGATAGCTGTATTCTTATAAGTAAACAAATAACACAAGTAAACAATAACATAAGCAAAAAACTGAAAGGGATTTTTATATACAATTAAATATAATAAATTCTTAATCCATTCAAATAAATGTTATCATTCATTAATCACTGATACCAAAACAGCTGACTCAAGATAACCATTAAATCTGCATCTAATAAATCCGTCTCGATCGAGCATCACATAATCGTACGTACAACGACGATATCTAGCACATCAAATCAAAAATAATCGTCGCGGCACGCGTTGAAACTTCTCCCCCCTACAAAGCTCAAAATCCACTCCTCCACACACGTCGAAAAGTAAGAAAAGACCAGACGCGCGCACGCTGTATATATACCCACACTCGTGAATTTTAAAATCATGCGCGCGCGCGTCGCGCGTCGCATTCGTCTCCTTCTACACCTCTATTATACACAATAATAAAAAGAAGAAGACGAAGAAGAAGCCTAGGAGAAGTAGAGGGCGACGGTCCACTCGACGCGCGACCGTCGGTGACGCGTGAAAATTCGAGAGCGTCGCGCAGCTGCACGCGCGTGCACGATTGTTCGGCCTTATATAATGTCTCGGATTCGACAAGTCCGGTGCGTTATGTCTTGGAAAAAGGAAAAATCGAACGGAGGGGCGAGTGGGAGGTTTGTGGAAGAAATGCGTAACAGCTGACGCGGCGAGCTTTTCGGTTGAGCGTTTGATCGAGTGATTCAGATGGACAATGGTATATACGGTGTGGCCCGCCAATTCCGATGGTTACTATACTTGCTTATACTGTTTTGTGGATGGTAGTAGGAAGTATACGTACAGTTTAATGACGTCTCGCTTTAATCTTGGCGGAAATAAGATTCATCCGTTTTATGTAAACGAGGTGTAATTAGGATTTACAAAATGCATGCAAATATTTTCTAATTATTAAGATTTTCCTTAATTATCCACTAGTAATTAAATTGAAAGATAATGTGAAATGCTATAGTATGAGGTTACGGATTGTTTTAATGTAAATAGTTTTAAAATCGATTAAGATACATAGTAGACTTACTTGTTAAACAATACTTTGCACCTGCCGTTGTTTGATTTACTGTGTATTATTTAGTTTATATTTTTTATTTATTGAAACTGAATAGATTAAGTAAATTAATTTTCTTAGTCTATCATTCAAATAGGAAGAAAAAATTGCCTTTCGCCTGAACAGATACCTGTTTATATAATCTATCTTGATTTAAAATCTCTATTTGTTGATAATATGATGAACAAAACTGACTACTTTAAAATCTTTTGTATACGAATCTTTTTACTGACATTTATTTTCAGTTGTTAACATTTATGGAATATCGTTCACTCATATGCACCATCCAGCATAAAATCGTTATTCCTAGCAACACACCAAACCGATCCAAAACATTTGTCGATCGGATCTCGCGCTCCGCTAAACCTTCGCGCCAAAGAGAAAATCGATCCAACATAAACCCCCAAACGATCGCACCGTTACCCTCGATCGCGCTCCCTTTAAACACACATTTACACCCTCCTCACCTCTCGAACTCCAGCAACAACTGCAGCTCTCCGCCTAAGTTGTGCCAAAGTCCCTTTCTCTCTCTCCTCTCTCTTCTCTCCACACACAGCAGCTCCTTGAAAATCGTCCACCTCCGAAGCCCATGAATGCAACCAAAGAATACACACAAAAAAAGGGAAGAAGAGAGACCACGAGCGCGCTCGCGCTTCGTCATTGTGTGATCGATGATCGAAGAAAAGCGCGTCGCGCAACGCCTCGCGAAGGAAAATCCCTTCCCTCTCCCCCTCTCTCGGATCTGTAAAGAAAGAACACACGTGCAGGCGACCTCTCGGAAATCGCGCGGGGCTTTTCCGGCGGCGGTGTACTTATATATTGTAATATCGAGTCAGGTATGTGTGCGCGCACATGCGCCCCGTCGTCACGGGGAGAAATCCGAGGGGAAAAGGGGGCGCCGCGACGCAACGATGCACCCAGGAAGAAATAGAGAGAAGTAGAAGAATATGGGGGAGATGGAGATGGAGATGAGGATGATGGGGGATGAAGAAGGAGAAGGTGCCGCGTCATTTGTATCGGTGCAAATACGCGAGGGGATATATGGGGATATGTGTGTGCATCGAATGATATTGTTCGGCTCTCTGTCACCCACACGCTCACACATGTGTAACATGCTAAGTTCGGTAGAGTAAAGTTTCACTCTATTGAATGTGCTGATGGCAATTAGACAGGATTTTCCACACTAGTCGTTGTTTCACTTTAGAATTGAGTAATGCCTCAGAGATGAATAACGTAAATGATTTCATCGGCGAATTGCATACATATTTGCCCTTAAGGGGAGATCGGAGCGAACTTTACCATTGTGACCTCCACCTCGCGCCGTATTTTTCATTATACGTCTAAAATTCACATAGCAACATCAAAATCGAGGTTGATAATAGTTTGTTATTATGTAAAGAACACCGGACAACAGCAATGTTGTTTATTAGTAGCCTCAAAAGTTTTTTATTATGAAATATTGTTACAATTGACGAATGGAAAACGGTAAAAGTGATAGTCATCTTACCGTTTCTTAGCCTTACTGATAGCTTCACCTCGCGCCGTATTTTCTCATTATTTTACGAAATTGTACGCAATTATGTAGGCTTGAAGCTTTATAAACATTTATTATTATGACAAGAACACCGGACAACCGCATTTTTGTACCATAAATGACCACAAATTTTTCTTTTTATGATATTAATTTTTGAGGTTAAGTAAAATCTGCACCAATCAGGATAGCTCCGACCTCTCTTAATCATGTAAACAACGAAATACAAGGGTATCGAAATTAAAGAAAATTTCAGGCTAAATTGTGCACTTACATTCACGTACACATACACACGCATGTGCACATGTACACGCACACACAAGTCTGCCTCTTCTGCTTTCTCTTCTCATTCTCTTTCTATTTCTTCGCGTCTCTTGAAAGAGCGAAGGCCGGAAAATGCTAGTAAGGCGAGTATACAGCGTGCGCGTGATGTATTGGGACTTTTATGCGCGCTCCTTCCAGGAACCGGCGTCGCACTGCCTTTAGCCTTTTACGTAACAGCCGGCACTATGTATGTATCCTTTTTAATGCCGCTTGGCTAGTATTGCTGGAGGAGGCACGGGACGCCGCCAGGAGGTCGTCCCTTTGGCGCGACAACGACGATGACGATGTCTTGACGCTGTGTGGAACACATGAGAGAACATTCGAGTTCTGGAGTGAGAATAGAAGAAGGACTAGGAAGCGAATCTGGTGTGTGTGTGTGTGTGTGTGCGTGTGTATCTTTGATTTTTGAATAATTCTTGTCAAACCCCGCCATCCTCTGTCGAATGACCCATTTTTTCCAAGTCTGTTCTCCTTTTTGCCCTTATGCTCTCAAGTCTATCATTCCATCTAAGCATTACATTACATCGTAATAAAACTGCGTGTATTTTTGCGTTACAGTATTTAGTATGAGACGGCCCTTAATGTGCACTATGTCGAAGTACACTCGTATTTGTCACACATATTTGCGTGACTGTTTTAGCGTAACGCTCATATTACTATAATGTTCGAAAGAAATTCTATTCCTCCCTCTTCTTTCTTCCCTTACCCTCCCACACCCTACATTCTTTTCCCCTTGTCCCTCTAACAAATAGAGTCCATAACCTGCATGGAGCGGTTTTAGATAAGGCTTCAGGAAGTAGTTTCTGGTACCTAAAAATGATGCCTAGCACCCGTAAGTTTCGTCTCATAGGCTTTTGGGATCAATATGTGTTGTATTCAAAATACGCATTATTTCAGTAAAAAATTGTACCTATACTTCGTATTATAACTCTATAAGTTATTTTCCTAGAGAAATGATGTAATAAGATACAAAAGTTAATCAAAAGAGCTTTAATTTAAGCTTTGTTTCATATAAAAATATTATTCTGTTGCAAAGTTCTGAAGAATCAAAAATGATGACGAACAGAGGCATGCAAATCTGAGGATTTTTAGCTCTTTAAGAAGGCTCTCCGGTGATTTTCT
Organism: Gastracanthus pulcherrimus; assembly: GCA_949152435.1. NCBI lineage: Eukaryota > Metazoa > Arthropoda > Insecta > Hymenoptera > Pteromalidae > Gastracanthus > Gastracanthus pulcherrimus. The sequence goes on from OX424575.1 coordinate 16,848,636, forward strand.
CGAAAGATTTCGTTGTTTTCTAAATCTTTTAAAAGTTGGTTCAACTCTTCTTTAATAGGTAGCAACAGCAACATAATGATATTTTACATTTTAAGCTAAAAAGTTTCATAGTTTAGTCAACGCTATTTATTGCAATTTCACGTTATTTTGTCTAATTTTGATCGTTTAACGACTGTGAAAATTAAATAAAAGAAAGTTTTTTTTAAGTTTTTTTAGGTTAAAAATGATCTATACTTTCTTTTAAATGCTTTTTATTTATTTTTATAAATACAATAAAGTTTGGTAAATTTTGTAAATTTTGTAAATATCCATGTCAAAGCTCATGTTAAATGATTCTATTAACAAATTTGCACGGTTTTTAACAATTTTCAAGCAATAAATATTTATTATCTTTGAAAAACACATAGTTGAGTAAAAATTGGTAGTTTCGGCTGGCATATTTTTATTTTACACTCAGAAACACTATCAAATTTTTTGGGTAATAAATTCCATTGTGGTGTGCGCCAACAACTTTTACCGTACAACCTAATTGTACTTAATATAAACCTATTATTCTCAATAACTTCAATATTATTTCATAACATTTTTTTTATATTTGTGTATAAATTGATATCATTATAAACATGCAATCTAAATATTATTTTGTTAGCCTTAAAGCTACGGAAGTTTCTTTTGATCAATTTTTGATGACGTCATCATTTTTGTTTGTTCATAAATTTTTAACACAATAATATTTTTATATGAAACAAAGTTTAAATTAAAACTCTTGTAGTCAATTTTTTTATCTTATTACATCATTCCTGTGGACTCTCTTTGTAAGTATGGACATAATTTTACAATAATAAAAGTACGTAACAGTACGCAAAAATGAGGTTAATTTTTAAGACAATTTTAAACTACTTGCAAGTAGTCTTTTACAAGTCAATTGAACGAAACTCCTAGATGCAAATATATACAAAATTTTACTGATACTAGAGAGGTAAAAATTTTAAAAAGTATGACTATAACATTGAAAAATGAAATTGACTAATGTACTTTTAGCATATATTTTCCGTGGACGGTTATCTATATTATAATGTGGAGAAATACAATTAGTCGAAGCAAGTATTTTGGATAGAGCAACACTGCGATATGCAATCGTGTGGCCTTAAAAAGATATGAATGGTAACAACATCACTTCAATAATATAAATGCACGAATAATACTCAAGATTGTATATAAAGATATACTTTAATTAATTATTAATATTGCTTTTACAGAGAGAAAGCATTGTTTAAAAAAATGTATTTCTTGTATGTTTTTAACGTAGAAAATAAGACCCATTTAAAACAATCAGCGAGTTTGTAAGTAGCTGTACAAGGTTATAGGCTATATACAGTATTGAATTATATTGAATTCGTATAATTAGTATACAGATATTTCGCAAAGAAATATCTCGTCAGGTCAAGGGATTCTGTCATCTGGACTCTGATCGATCCTAACGCTGCGTATATATGTGTTGGGGCAACGATTTCTTTTTACTAATGATCAGTTTGCCATCTGATGGGAGATTTCTTTGCGAAACATCCTAATTAGACCGAAACTAACTTCATATTAAAAGCTTAATATCCGAAATGAAAGATTCAATATGGCGGAGGAAAATATGAAATTTAATTCAAATTGACTGTGACTTGTTTTATAGAGACTTTAGAGATGATTTAATAAATGAATGTAGTAAATATATTAGAATTATAAATGGGCTATTCCAATATATTTGAATAAAAATGAAATTGTATTAATTAGTCGAGACTTGGGAATGGTTCATTCAACATAGTGGAAGATAAAATAAATATTCAATTGAATTGAAACTTATACTTTTAATTATTGAAAATAGAAAAAAAATTACCTAATTTTTTATATAAGCCAGAAAAATATAGAATAAAAAAATTTGCATAATAGTAATTGATATCGCATTGAGAAAACAATATATAATAGTTTCTTTAAACGTTAGTTTCAAATTTCAACAAAAATTAATTTTGATTATTTATATTTAAAACTTAAAAAAAAAACATAATTGCACTACCAATAAATCCTTATTATTTTCAATGAAAAAACGAAATAATTTTTTAAAGAAGTTTTGAATATTCAATGCACTGAGTTAAAAATACGCAAGAAACTAATGTTTTACATAGTATTTATAAATAATTATTTCTTAAGTAGTACATTGAACACATTACATTCGTATGCATAATAATACATTTACATTGTAAAAAAGTAATATATTCTGTGTCATGGTTTATTCGTTAATGTAAAACCACGTTCAGATTTATCGTATAAAAGGTAACAACGAATTTTGAAAAAGTGCATAACATTTAGTCTTAGTCAGCATTGCTTTCAAACATTGCACGTGTGATTTGACTGACGTTATTTTTGTGTCTGTGTATTACTGCTGCAAGATAATCAATTATTCATTGAAGTAACGTATGGAACATCACATATTACACTAATTCATAATAGTTATATTACGAATTTTTTAAATAATATAATCGCCAGGAACAATATTTTTGCATAGTAACAAATCAATTATTAAACGAAATATTTACGTATAAAAGACTCGTTCCTGTACATTAGATGTCTTCATTAGCTAGAATGGTATCTGAGGCAAATTTTTGTGCGGCCGGTAAAATATTTCTCTTATTCATATTAACCTTTTAAAACACAAATTCATAATATTTCTTCTTTTAGTTTTGTTCGTATGTATGCTGTTTACACACGCTTTTGCAGGTAATAATACATTGGCTATTAACAAAAGATACCCTGGTAGAAATAATCTATACATGTTGAATTCTCGAAAAATTAATTCATGGTTAGAATAAAACTAAAGAAAGTATTTTACTAAAAAATGTCGAAATCAACCTACTTTATACGTGAAGTGGTACGAATAAATTAATAATACTCGGAACATACAATATTAAGACCTTAGTATAGAAACATTTTTTTACGTTTCTGCTTTTACATGTTATACTTGTACCTTCATCTTTTCTTGGTTATTATAAAGGATATATCATATTATAGTGATACAAATTATAAATAGATAAATAATAATAGATATAAATAATGGATAGACGTCTATTAATTTTAGATAAGTGTATTAAGGGAAGAAGATATAACAGGTTTCTAGTAAAAAATACAATTTTATTAAATATTTTAATGCTAGTTCTTAACCTTTTTTCTTGATCATAATAAAGGATTCACTAGTAAGTATGACTTTTTTAAACTGATTTGATTTTTCTAAATATTTTCAGTTTTATTTAAAATTGAATGTTTTTCGAGATTTGGGTGACAAAAAAGTCAAATAGGTGCACCCTAAGCAAGACTAAAGGTCAGTAAAAGTCAAAACCCTAAGTCAATGGTAAACAAAGGAAATTATTTCATAAAACCAAAAAGGACACATAAAAAATTGTGAATTAACTTTTATTTAATTATTACTATTTTACTTTAAAGTCATTTTTCTCAATTCTTTATTTTCACAACTATCAGTTGCGTTTTCGCACGATTTTATTTTTATGTTTTAAATGTATGGTAACCTACTTTAAAAATATATTTTTTATAAATCTATGTTGAGACCTGTTGATACAAATTTAAATGCAAATTTTGGCTCGACAATCTTAATAATAAAATACATGAATTTTGTGGAAAAAAAATTAAAAACTTAATTTAACTATACAATTTTTATAAAAGAAAAAAATTAATATCACAATATAGATTTATAAATTTTACTTAAAAGAATACATAATTTCAAAGAATACAATAAAAGAATACATAATTAAAATTCACTGATGTCTGTTGCGCGAAACGATAATCTAATAAATAATGACCTCTTTCAACTTGTGTATGAAATAGGCCCTTTTCCTGCATATAAAGTTCATCGGAAATTGCGTATTTCGAGCGTGGCTGAGAAAAAACTGTAAAGTGTGTGGAAATGATTTCCACCCTTGGAGGAAATGATTCCCTCTCACTACAGCGGGAATTCCCCATCTGCTTTGCATGCATAGAAAAGGGCCTATTTATGCACTAATGAAACAAACTACTGTATGTAACACGTAGGGAAGGGCTTTTCAGACTCGGATGATGATTGAGCACGAGTAGAAGTCGCGGGCGTCGAAGGCGCCCTAGACTAACACGAATGCCTCGCTTAGTACTCCTCGCTTAGAAAAAGCCAATTTTGCTCCCTAGTTGCACATTGTACTATTTTCAAAGAATTTATGGCTGCACGTTTATTGTAAGGGCGGCTTAGGGGGGCCTTATCTATTGTAAAAATGTTCTTTTTTACGTACTAGGAATCGCAGACGATTGTTGACGATATCAATGTTAATATAAATTACAGAAAATAGTTATTAATATCTATTTTGTATGTAAAATCATTTATAAGTATTATTTACAATATAAAGAATATGATTGTTGATGTTATTAGGTAGTTTGAACTTAAGTATCAAACATATATGTTTGAATAAAAATAAGATGATGATGTCATGACAAAATATGTAAATAAAACAATAAAGTATCCCTTGTGAAAAACGTCAGATGATTTCTGTATAAAAAATGGTGTAAAAAATACCTTAAATTTTAACACATTTTTACGCACATGAAGTCATTACCGCGCATGCGTGTGTGCATGAAATCACTTCTGCGCATGCATGCAGGCACAAAGTCACTACCGCGCATACCTCTGTATATGCAATAACTTCTGCACACGCCTGTGTGCCCACAGATATTATTGCGCATACTTAAGTGCACATGGGCACAACTGCGCATGCATATGTGCAAGTGGGCATAACTGCACCGCCCCTACTCAAATCCACCTCATGCCATCCTTCTGAATAACTATAATTACCTGAGTGCATGCAATTCCGTACGTTCTCTCTATCTTCCCCTTTTACCACACTCCACCTAGTTATATTTTCTTCATTCTTTTATGCTACCGGTTCTTTCTGACCACTTCACTTCATGCATCGATGCAATACTTCATGGGAAATGAAGAGTTAATTCTGCGTTTAGCTTTTAGCGATTATAATCATTCTTTTACTTCAAGGAAATTCGACCTTTACATCACCCACCCCCTTCCTCCACTTTTCGTACCTATCCTAATTTTGTCCCCTTATACTACCTCACCCATCCATCTCCACACTAATCCTCTTAGCATTATGCTAAGGGGTAACACCACTGTAATAGCGAAAAAAAGCGTTTTTTGGGTATTTTTTTTAATGGAAAGAAAGGTTATAAAGAAATGATATTTGAATATATTATTAGTCTAATATTATAGTATATTAAAAAAAATTGAGTAAAGGAAATGCAAAATGGCTGATTTATAGCCGATCTCTTAAGGCCTCTTGCATTGGAAGCACTCTGCGGCACGCAGTGTACCAATCGAACATTTCAACCTGGAACAAAAAAGATCCACTTATTCTTGATGTTAATAGCTAGTGAATCACATAGGGGATTTTGAAAATATTAATTTTTGCAAATTTGGCAGTAAATTGAAAATAAATTAAAAATTTTCATGAAGAAAAGGCATGTTTTTGTTTATAAAAATTGTTTAAATCAATTTATTAAAAATCCCCTACGTGATTCACGAAATATAATAATTAAGATATGGTTAAAATTTCGAATGGATCGGATGAAAACTGTTCAAGTTATGCTGCGTGCCCGTTGAGAAAAACTCGCTTCGAGAAAAATCAACTTAAAGTTTAAAAATCAGTCTCGGACGTAAAAAAATGAGGAAATCATTTAAAGAATCATTCTTTTTCGGGATGGGACCTTTTGTACCATATTCTAGAAGGTTCAAATAATGTTTTAAGCCAATAAAGAAAATTGATTTTTTGAAATTTCTACAGTGGTGTTACCCCTTAAAGTAATAACACGTTTAATTTTGCATTGTGGGGCCTATATCATTATTTTCATTATTTTATTAAGAAAAAATGTTGCCTTCACGTTCCCCATACCTCCCCCCTAGACACTTTTACTATCTATCCTAATTTTGTCCCATTTTTATTTACTAAATTAGATACAAATACTATCACAGTGATTTTTAGAAATGATACACAAATGGAGCATATAAAAACTTAATTGTCTTAAAGTATTCTATACTATACCTAAATTTTTAAACATTTATATTTTAAAAATACATGCTATGGCTTGACGAGTATTAAATATTTTGTCAATATCTTCAGAAAGTGTATGTAAATAGTATACTTGAAAGTCTAAATCACCTAATGATAGCTTTTGAACGTTTGAACAGATTCAGCTAGCGCTTCCATTTAAACATTTGCATGTGATTTGATCATACGAATGAATAACCTTTATGAGTAAGTTTGTATCTTATATTTAAACAGATACCTAAATTAGAAACCTACATGAGCCAATGCTAGCTTTACTTAAGTGTGTATGCTTAACATATTTATTTTCACAATAATCCATGAGACTTTTGAGAAAATGATTTTGTCAATTGAATTTACTAATTTAGATACAAATACTATCACAATGATTTTTAGAAATGATACACAAATGGAACATATAAGAACTTAATTGTCTTAAAGTATTCTACACAAAACCTAAAATTGACGAGTATTAAATATTATGTCTAAAACTTTAGAAACTGTATGTAAATAGTGTACGTGAAAGTCGAAACCACCTTATGATAGCTTTAGAATACTCGACAGATTCAACTTTCATTTGAACATTTGTATTTGATTTGATATCATACAAATCAATAAATTTTATTATAAATGTATATTTTATGAAGCTGACTATTGGGTGTTCAAAAGCTATCATAAGCTTATTTGGAGTTTTACGTATACTGATTACATAAAGGTTACTGAACGGTAGTCACTGAAGTTTTAGACAAAATACTTAATACTCATCAAGCTATAGTATGCATTTATAAAATATGAATGTATCAAATTTATAGGTATTATGTTGAATAATTTAAAACAATTATGTTTTATATGCTCCATTTGTGTATCATTTCTAAAAATACTGTGATTGTATTTGTACCTAAATTAGTAAATCCAACGGACAAAATGAGTTTCTCAAAAGTTTCTTGAATTATTGTTAAGAAAAAAATTAGTTAAATTGGAAAAAGCAGTTTCCCAAAAGTATGAAAATTGTTGTAAAATAATAATCTCTTATAATTTGTTTAAACACTTATTGTTAAAAAAATTAATAAAAATCGATATTTAATAAAAATTGATAGTGATAACCGATTCTACGGGGAAAAATTACTATAGAAACAACTATTACATTTGTCAATTAACCTTCTAATTTTTTGCAAGCCTAGTAAAAAGCAATTAGGTAAAAAAGTTATCAAATTGTAAAGAAATTGAATTAATAGTAAAAATAAAATAAATCATAGATAATATACTTATATTGTCATCTACTTTTCAGTTTGGCGTAAAAATATCTCTTGAAAGTTGCTGTCCTAATCAAAAACAAAAACTTTCCAGAGAGTATATTTTCTCATATTTAAAAAGTAAATGAAAAAAGGTGGTTCCTTGTATTTGTAGATAACACGAGGGTTTAACATCACCCTAAATAATAACATAAACCTATATAAATAAATTCCAGTTATTAATTACTTATTTTCTTTAGAAATGCAAGTAAACATTCATCATAACCTAAAAGTCAAACTTATCAGTATCAATTTACTCTTTAAGGGGAGGTCGGAGCGAACTTTACATCAAAATCGAGGTTGATAATAGTTTGTTATTATGTAAAGAACACCGGACAACAGCAAATTTGTTTATTAGTAGCCTCAAAAGTTTTATATTATGAAATATTGTTACAATGGACGAATGGAAAACGGTAAAAGTGACGGTCATCTTACCGTTTTTTAGCCTTACTGATAGCTTCACCTCGCGTCGTATTTTTCATTATTTTACGAAATTGTACGCAATTATGTACGCTTGAAGCTTTATAAACATTTATTATTATGACAAGAACACCGGACAACCGCATTTTTGTACCATAAATGACCACAAATTTTTATTTTTATGATATTAATTTTTGAGGTAAGGTAAAATCTGCACCAATCAGGATAGCTCCGACCTCCTCTTAATTACTACATACGTCGTCCGTGATCGCAATACCTTGCAGGTTACTGGCTGTGTATCCCACGTGCTCGTCTGCTGCGCATTTCTATTTACCAACCGGACTATATACATATAAGTCTGAAATATTTATAACGTTCACATTCACTATCTTTAAGATTATGTTGTACTTATAATTATTCATTTTGTTAACTATATATAACAATAGAATACAAGATCAAGTAAAAAAAACTATTATTAAGAACTAAAATGAATCTAAAATGAAATGTTTAAATATAAGGTATAAAACTGCGCGCGCGATTGCAGTCACCAATCAAATGACGTTTAAAATCTTTCTGCAATGGCACGAGCGATTTCTTTAGATAGGATTATTATGTACAAAAAAAGAAAAAAATATTTGCCAATGCTTAACAAATTTTGTTTTTTTCTGCAGCTTCTTTTCAAAATTTAGCAGCGACGTATAGACTACATTTTCAGTAGTATCGTTGCAAAATGCACAGTTTAAACTCGAAAAATAGAGTCAATTTTCACTAGGGTATAAGAAAAATTTTTATTTATACCTTTTAACTTTTTAATTTTTTACAGATGACAGCGAAAACGGTTCAATATATAAGATCTCAGTATCCAAAGTAATTTACGTAGAACCAGATTCTACTAAAACTGAGATAAAAATTGATGGAACTGCACATTTTAGAAAATTGGATGACATCAACGTAATTCAAAATTTACAATTGCATACTGCGTATAATGTCATTTTCAAGACTCTCAGTATTTCCGTGCAGAGCGGAAATTCTGAACCTATCAAATTAGAGGACTGTAAGACACTTTCAAAGGTTCAACAAGAGTTAGCAGAACCTTTCTATATATCTTACCTGAATGGATTGGTATGTTAATTTTCTATTATTTCACCTTTAATATTTATTTATTTATTTCCATCACATGGCACTGCTGCCCTTTTGCTTTGACCGTACTTTATTATAATATACTACATTTACAGTTCGAGTATCTACAAGTTCCTAAGAAGAACACGGAATTGTCGGTGAATATAAAACTGCTTTTGAGTCTTATACTTCAAGTTAATGCACCGAAGCTTCTTGGAATCAGATCTAAATTCACCACTGAGACTACGCAGGTAAAAATCATTGATTCCAAAAAATAACGTTAAAATAATTTTTGGGTCGTGTATAGAGTTTTAAGCATATAATAATTTTACAGTACACGACACTTGGTGATTGTGACGTAAAATACGATGTGCAGAGGCACATCAATTTGGGTGGCTTAACTTACGGTGTAAACAAAACTTACGATATGAGCAGTTGCAGCAAACTAAATGACATTGGCAGTCTTGATAGTGGTTCGGAACAATGCAGTGCTCAATCTGAAGTACGTATTCACATCAAATAGTTTTTTTTAATCTTATATATTAAATATAAATTGCTTATATTAATTTTTGGTTCTTAATACAGAAACAGTTTGTATACATAAACAAAGAGAACACGACAGTGGTCATTCAACTTCAATTGCAAACAGTCTCGGATGTAGCCATTGATGAGCATATAACTTATAAGCCTTGGAAAGAATCATCGAAGAAACTTAACACGCATATAAGGTATGTTTTTAAAATATAATTTACAAATTCATTAGAAATATAATTGCCTTCAGAGAGACTGACTTTTTTATTGTACACAAAATATATTTACTATTTTTTTATATAATATTAAATTAAAATGCAAATTAAAATGCAATCTATCAAAATGCATCTATTCAAATGTAATTTTATAAATGAATTTAAATTTATAAAGTATCCTAGTACTTCCGACTCAACCATAATAGCCACTTTATTGACCCGAAAAGCGGGACAAAAGTAGCATATGATTTCCTCTTATTTCTTTTTTCCCGAAAATTAGAGGGAAAAAGTAGCACTTTTCTCCCGACCGAGAAAAAAGTAATTTTATGCCCATTTCAATGAAAATGGCCACTTTTTGCCCGGAAAAGCGAGACCAAAATTACACTTTTTGCCAACAATAATGATTAGCGGGAAAAAAGTGACTTCACTAGAAACTAGTTCAAATTCCTTTATTTCATCAAGTTCTACCAATATCCCTGATTTTCGATTGTCTTTTAACAAAATTGTCTTTGAACAGTCCATTAGTCCCTCTTTCTAAGTTAATAAAGTGGCCACAGTTAAGTCGATAATAAAGTTCTATATGCAACAAGGGAATAAAATCGATTACTCCCTTGGGTGATTACTGCCCCTAATCTTCGACTTTATTCCCTTGTTCAATAATGTACTATTTTTTTACTAAAGTACTTCTTTATTTTGAAAGCTACCCAAAAACTATAATTAACTTAAGTCAATATCCCAATATTAGTTATTTAGCATTCGAATCAGAGTAATAAGTAGATTGTTCAATCGAGTTTCCTCACTATTCACAATACTGTTATTTATTTCCAGCACCAGTGTTGTGCTCGATTCGCAGATACATAGCGACCTGTCAGTTGACTTCACCAACAACAACTCCGAAATCGTGAAGTCTTTGAAGTACAGACAAGTCGACAATTCACTCATTGTGGATAGCAAAGACTCGAGTGCCAATAGTTTGACGGAGGTATACAGTGCCTTAGCCTGCGACGCCTACACCGAGAACATTTATTTGGACGTGGTCGAGCAAGCGATCAAATGCTGATCAAAATAAAACGATGGTAATTTTGTACACAGCATTCGATTTCTTGCAAATCATCATGACGTTGCGTGTTTTATTCTAGCTAATAGTTTCGTTTCTACCAATTTTTTTATTTTAGAAACTGTAAATATATTGTATATAATATTACTCAACAATAAATAGAAATTATTAGCATAAGCTGATATCCCTCATTTCTTTAATGAAAATAATTAAATCCCAGAAATGGCTCTAACAGCACATTCGTAGATGGATAGTATTTTAATATCGTTAATTAATAATTATTATTAACAACATTTAGAGTTTCTCCGTACTCCTCAACTAAAAAGCGTTAACGAATTAGGCATTATCATAGTAATTTTTGTCATTTGAATATCTATGAATACAAAATAATGAAAGTTATTTGTGGTGAAGCTCTCCGAAATTGCGTGTGAGATAAAAATGGTAGTTTATATGGCTATTGGGACGAGTTAATAATTCTCGTATTTGATAGTAAAAAGCCGGACACGTTTTTATACTCGCGGTGGGATTCTATCCCGGGACGTCACGAACCACAAACAGGCGTTTATCCACTACGCCACGGCCGCATTCGCTATATTTCCTTGCGCTTTAGTCTTCAGATTACCTCGAGTTGCATTTCGGCACAGAGGCACACATCATACGTGAAATTACCATATTTAATCTTGTTCTGCTTATCTAAAACTAAATATTTAAAACGATTCTTAATTAAAGTATGAGTTTATTTATTGCTCCTATCAGAATGAAAAAAAAATTAAAAATTAAAATAAAAGAAAAGTTTTGAAAAATTGGTTTAAATTATGAATTTTTTTATCTCTAAAGAACTGTATAAGTTGAAAATAGTACATTTCGACACGGGTGCGGAAGGTGATTATTTAGCTCATGTGACGTTTTTCGCACGAGCGAAGCGAGTGAGAAAAGTCACATGAGGTAAAAATCTTTTTACGCACCAGTTTTGAACCGTATTTTATACCACAAGAGCCGAATAATCATATTGAAGTTATGATTTTGAGGTTAGAGTGGTATACAAGTTTTATTTTATTGTAGTTCTTATATGGACGATTGCTAATTCCATTCTCACCTCGTACTTAGAATTGTTTATGATGCTGACATTAGTGAACGCTTCTGGCACTGCAGGCAACATATACATCTTCTAACTAAAACAAGTGGGGACGATCATTTTATCAGCAGAATACTGATTGTTCAGGAATTCGAACGCGAAATTCAAATGTAGTATGAAAGTGCATAATTAAAAGAAAGCGCGCAATGCGCGGTACGTATATACAACTATATTTCATCTAGCAGCTTTTCATACCGCCTGGAACCTGAAACACGACACAGCTGGTGAAATGCGAAGATCAAGTGTGTGTATACAGCTCCCGTAGAAAAGTAAAGAGCATCCACTAGGCCAGAAAGCCCAGAATCCAACAAGTCCCGAGATCCAGAACTGGCACAAGAAAAGAAACGACGAAAAGTAGCTCATAGAAGCAAAGAACGCGATAGAAAACGCAATTCAAGGGTGAAAAAAAAAGAAACGAAGGGAGAGAAGGAGGTGTGGGTGTGGAGAGGTACACGAGCACGCATCGTATCGCAAATTCTCGGTCTAATCTGTGAGTAATTGTCGCCCCGCGCGGCACAATGAAAGAGTGTCTGGTATACGTGCAAGAGAATGGTAGAAGTCCCCAAAGCCACCCTCGCGTACCTGCTTCTCTCTTTTCAGCGCGTATATATATAAATATACGCGCTTTTCTCTTGCCGATCTCTTTCCATTCTTTCTTGCTCGCTGGAAGCTCTCTCGGCCTGTACCGGGCGATTAATCTTCGATTATAACACTCGGCTTGACAGCCGCACTCGCAACACTTTTACGACTCTTATACGGCCGCATCGTTCTTTGCCTTTAGCTTTTCCAGGCTCTTTATCTCCTGGCTTCCCTTTTTCTTCTACTTTTTTTCCGAGTATTAGTACGGGGATGTGTGAGCTGCTCTCGTTTGCTTTTGATTGAAAGTGCGGTGTGTGTGCGCGCGCGCGCGCGTGGATATGGGGCGCTGCAAATTCGAGGAAATTCGAGAAGTCGAGAGAGGAGACTAGGATTTTTACGACGAAAGAGCGCCGATAAATATCTGGATGAATGTGGGCTTTTTCTCGACCTTTCGAGGGCGCAACCCTTATTCTTTTGGTTATTTATATTGCTGTTGTGCAACTATTGTGTTCTACATTTTATGAAGATTATGAAATTGTTCTATCTATTATCAACTTTTTAAATGAATTACTTAAAAATGAGATTACCGAATATCCAAGTTTTTTTTTAACCTGTATGTTGTACCCTTAGAACAAATCTATCACAACTTAAGTTGTTTATTTTTGTAAAACCAACCAAGTAAGCAATTTTTTCACGAAATAAAAATCTTTTAATATTTGAATTTTGTTATTGTGTCATACTTTCTCAATCATTTTAAACAATTTTTTTATGTGTATATGAATGGCTATTAATTTCATGTAGCTATTTTGTGTACAAAAATCAAGTAAAAAAATGTTTATTTTCCATAATCTTGTTCTGAAGGGTATAATATGAAAAGTAACATTTGCTAAGTTTGCATAATCCAGGTAATACCAATCTTCCAAAAAAATCAAAACAAAGCATTAACATTGAGTGCTATAATATACTATTACAAAAGAATTAAATATAATTATAATTTTATATTATTTTATATTAAAAAAATAATTTGTCATTAATAATCATGGTTTAGCGCAGGCTAATTCATGGCTAGAGTGCAGCGGCAACAACCGCAAGAGGAAGAAAATACCGTATAACGGGGTGATTTTATGTGGAATCGAAAAGCACCAACTGTGCTGATGCACACGCATGTGGGTGTAAGTCCGGTGTATAATACGTCGCACACATGCACCGGATTTTCGAAGACGTACGGGGCCCGAATGAGGGAAAGAAAGAAACGGAAAGAATCAGGTATGAGAGTAAAAAAGCGGCGGTGGGGCTTTTCCTCTTTCCTCTTTCTTCGGCCCCTTTTTTTCACTTCCTTCTTTCCAGGAGGCGCACACGGCGCGTCACACACATCCAAACTGTTTTGGTTCGGAGGGTTGATCTCGCTCTCGTGTAAAGGGATTAGGCGTTACTATACCGATAGTTCAATATTTTTAACGATTACAGTCAGGTTTTAAACTGATATTTTTCTATATGTTAGTATAGCTGAGGTCTTGGCGTTAAAGGGTTAAGGTTAAGTTTTTAATAAAATAATAACTGTTGTAGTAAGCATTAAATGTATATAATAACAGTTCTGATTAACAGAAAATATTAAAAAGATAAGTTTTGGAAATTTCTTCATAATTGTGATATTGACGAATTCGAGCACTGATATTAATTTAATGTTTACTCTTGGAATAAACCAGGTAAATTGAATATAGAATTGTTGATTTATGATTTGCAATGAGTTCCTGTTCTACGTATTTGATTGCAGTATAATCTCATATATAACACCAAAAAGTACGAGGTACGGTAAACAGTGGATATCTAACAGGCGTGGGAATGACTAAGAAGCGATAAAAGGAGATTTGATAAGTATGTTCTCAAATGATATATAAGGATCATAATAACTTGATACATTGAGAGCTACATCAATTTCGCTAGAGTAATTAGTACAAGAATTGTCTTATTAAGTTAGATATATCAATTATGATGGTTATGTCTACAAATTTACTTATTGCTGGTAAGTTTCTTTTTCTTAATATTGAAATCAGTTTCCTTCCATCGAAAGTGTAAATTTTATTTTCAATAGGATTACTAGTATGCCTGCTCTGTGTTCATACAGTATCAAGTAAGACATTTTAAAGTAAATAACGAAATTAATTAATATATGAAAATCATAAATATTTGCAAAAATTATAGGTGATAATGACGTCTTGAAGTATGAAATTAATTCGGTTAATTACATACACTTAGAACCCGACCCGGTCAGGACACTTTTACGAATCAATAGTGATCTGTATATAAGACTGAACAAAAATCTTAAAATTAAAAATGAATATTTCATCAGTTTGCGAAATACCGAATTATCTATAGAAAAAGAAAATTCGAAATCATTGAATTTACGTACATGTTTGACGATGGCGATACCCTCCATTTCTCTCTTGAAACCATTTGCGGCTGTTTACGATGATAATGGATTGGTATGCAAAGTGATTCTATATATTAATCATTTATTGTATAATATTTAGACTTTATATTGGATAAAATAATTCTACAAGGCAAACATACCAATTCTCGGACAAAATTGCAATATCATACTCTAGTCATAAATATATCGAGCAATAAATCGATATAGTAATAATTTTGTTAAAATTTTTGATTATTTATTCAATAATAATTGTTAGATTGAAAAAGATACTGAAATATGTATTTATCTATGTACTGGATCAATGCGTTCGAGTACTGGTACTTTTACCTTATGCTGTGTTTATAGACAAAATAATACGAACTATCTGTAACATAATATAAAAAAACTTGGAAAATATAGAAAATTTGTTTGAAAACTGGTCACTTATACACGTGACAATAAGTAAAGAAAATTTCGATATTCAAAATTAAATTTGCAACATTTTTCCAGTTAAAGTATATAACTGTGCATAAAGATGAGACTGATTTGTCAGTGAATTTTAAGTTACTTGCAAGTAGCCTTTTACAAGTTAATCGAACGATACTTGGCATGCCAAATAGTCCAGAAAATTATACAGAAAATAGCGAGGTAAATATCTGAAAAGTATATTTATATAACATTGAAATAGTATAAAACATGCTTGTATATATTACTGTAATATTGGAACATGAATTAAACTAATATATTTCTAGCCTACGTTAGTTGGAGACTGTCCTGTATATTACAATGTAGAGAAGCGAAATCAATCAAAGATAGAAGTATTTTGGATAGAGAAATATTACGATATGAACTTGTGTACTGACCTAAAAAATAATAATAATGGCAGCAACGTGTCGGTTGGTCAGTCAAAAGATATTTGCAGAAATGACACTCAAGTTTGTATACATTATTTCTATAATTATGAAATATTATTATTCTTTTCTAGTCAAGCACATAACAGTCTATATACTTTTTTATAGAAAGAATTATACTGGAAAAGAAAAGCAGATATGATAGCTACAAAAAAGAAAAAGTCAACGTATATTCAGTACGTTACGTTGACGGAGAACATCAGATATTTACCTTGGAAAAACTCATCGAAGGAAGCATTTATGGAGTCATCGTATGTGAATAATAATATTTAATTTATGAACAATAATACATTTTCATAATCAATATATTTTAAGTTGAATGGTCAATAGTTAGTTTCTTATTTTTATGATCAATATTATTTATTTATAGAACGAGTGTAACTTTGGTGACGACTGCAAATTCACTAGTATACCCTTATTTCTTGGACGTAAACTCTAAAAATGTAACCAGATTGTCATACAGAGATGTTGATACATCAATCATTGAGAACATTGAAGAAGCAAAGGATGTAGATCTTCAAGAAACGTACAAAGCATTAGCTTGTGAGTCAAAAACAGAAAATATATATATGGAATTGTATGAAAAGGCAATCAATTGCTGGAAAACATTGTAATTTTTTCAAATAAAATCAAATCGAATATTAACTAAACGATTTGAAATATTTTAATCTTAATTTATATTTATATATTACGAAGATTTCGAAAATAAAAACTTTTTATTGCAATTATTTGAGTTTTATTGCTTATAAAAGAAATCAATGAGTAGTTCTGAATCTAAAAAGATAACGATAATAATTTTTAGAAATTGAATTTAAAATATTCAAGAGAGTATAAAATGCATAAGAAAATAGTATTTGACGCTGTATTTTAATTAATCGTTTTTTAACTCGTACGTTAGAACATTAGTACCTGAAAAATAATTTGTCTGTTCTCTATCATGATTTGTTAGTTAATTAGAAGCGTGTTCAGCTTAAAGTCATACAAGACAAGCAGAATTCCAAAAGAGTACACAACTTTTAGTTTACACTCAAAACTGCTTACAAATATTAAATGTATAATAATACTCACGCTATTACTTCGGCATTTTGGTTTCTTCAAGACTGCAAGGTAAGCACGTAGTATACTTTACTAATAATCCATAATCTGTAAAGCTATTTTAATTGATAAATAATAATATTGTTATACGAATAATTCAATATTTCCATAGTCAAAAAGCGATTATTAAACAAAGTAATTACGTATAAAGTTTCGTGCATTAGGTGGTTTCAGTGAAAATGTCTTTGTCAGCGAATACACTTGCACTAGGTAAAAGTATTTCTGATTACGTATTCGTATTAAAACTTTACAAAATCAATTTTCGCAGGTAACTCTATCTTAATTATTAAAAATAATAAAGAAAAACAAAAAACATTATATTTGTACGATTTGTTTCTTTAAATCTCGATAGCTGATGAGGAAACTGCCAATGCATTGCTCTATAATATAACAGTAGTGAAACAATTCCACGTAGATCCGAATTCTTATTATTATTACATAACTATACTACTATATATATACTATTACACAACAGCATTATTATTCAATATAACTGCAAGTTATAAACCAGTAGATGATACATACAATTATTACGTTGCTCTTCAGGGTATTGATATGTCTGTGAAGTTCGGAAATTCTGAATACAGACCAGAGAAATGTGCCTTACTTAAAATTTTTTGAAGGTCTGCATCAGCCTTTCTATTTATCTACTGACAATGGTATAGTACGTAGTGGTGTAAGTTACTCTTTTGCTTTTATATTTTGCAGTAGGGAACGGCGTGGCATAATGGGGTAATATAGCCACCTCAATTATTTCGTTAAATAGAAGACCTGGAGTAAATTTAAGTGCCTTCGTGAGCTTGTTTCAATGAATTTCACTCGACTGGGAAATATGTAAAAGGCTGTGTTATCGATTTAAAAATACAGTGCTCTAATACTTAGTTATTATCTAAACTTTATGAAGGAAAATAAATTTTTTTAATTTTCATATCACATAAATAAACATGTTAATTATTTTGAAAAAGTACATTTGAGACTGTATGTCCACTGCTTATACTTTATTAATCAAATGACTTTTTAATCATTTCTTTGAATACATTTCTCAATTAAAATATTTATATACAAAAAATAAAAAAGAATTATTTCAAACAGTGTTAAAATAATGATTTAATAAATTCCTACCTTTCGAACTATGCATATATTATCTAAACAATTATTAACCCTTGCGAATAAGCAGAGATTCAAAAAGATTTTACAGTGAAAAGATAACTATAACAATTTGAAGGAAATCCTATACTTCTGAACAATGCTTTGACCCTCAAAAGAACAAATTTTATATTTTTTAATATTACCAATACATAATAATTAATAATAACTACTCTCTTCTCCGACTAATTTCTCAATTCGATACCTTGATAATGCAGATTCCAGTTAATCCAGAGTCGAAAGTCTCATAGTCGAGTCCCGGCATTTCTCGAAGAAAATCATCCACGCAGTGCGACCGGAAAGTCAAAGGAACGTCAAACCACGATAAATCTCGCCCCACATATCCCAGCGTACACATACATATTATACCCACTTAAATACCCCTGGAGACCGCGTCGAAAATGTGTTCCAAAGCAAGTCGAGCAGCGCGGTTCACACTATCAACGTTGCAGGAAGTGTACATGTTCCGTTTACGTGTACATATATCGCTCCTATCCAGTCTCGAGCAGGTGTCGCGCGCCTTCGCTCTCTTTCGTCGCGACAGCGTGATACATGCACCATCTGTGTATACGAGATCTGATCCTTGCTGCACAGGGAAGGCCGGGGCTAAACGAAACAATTTTCATTTTGGAACATCTATACTTTACCATTGTACAATATATAAAATATTGGACAATTATTTATTTATTTATTGAATGCATCGACTGACAACTCAGAAAACGCTTGAGGTTACGTGGATATTATAAATATTTGTAATTCGTATTTCAAATGCAACCTTTTTCTATAATACGATGTTATATGCGAGGTTACATGCACATAATAATGATAAGAAATGTATTTCATGTGCCAGTAACGTAAAAATCAGCCTTGAATGGATCCATGATGAAAAGATTTAGCTGGAATGTAGTTGGGAATCCATTTAATCTCTAGCTGGAAATCCAGGTCGGATCTATCTAGGTTGGACTGGATTCCAGCTGGAGATGGTTGGGAAAGTAGATATCCAACTAGGCTTCCAGCTATATTCCGGACTCCATTCATTTTCCAGCTACATACTGAGCTTAATCAGATGGATATCCAAGTAGGTTTCTATAGTCAAATCGGAATGAATTACCAATTGGGAATGCAGGTCTATTTTCCTGCTGTAATATAGTCATTCTTACGTAAAACTGGGACCGCTATGGGTGCTATCATCAGTATGCTAACACCTGTATGTGAGCCTTAATATATATTCCTTGAAAAATCTTGCGTAAAGATCTTGAAAAATGAATCTGAAGTATACAAATAGAATATTTTTTAAATCATTTAATAATAATGTGCTATTCGCGTGATAATCGGCTACATTGGCCAATAATTTAATAGAACATTAACATCATTTAGCTAGTATTTAATAAGAACGGACTACCTCAAAAATCGCGTAATGAAGGGTTATTTTGGCCAATAGATTCTCTCTTTTAATTTCGTAATGACAACACAGAAAAGTAAGAAAATACATGTTACACGAGAAAAATAATTTCTCTATTTTTTATGTTTACCACTGCCAAATTAAAAGTGAGAAATCGTCGGATGAAATATCTCTTCCTCTGAGCTAGACCCTTCAGTCATCGATATTTGTTTTTAATTTTAAGAACATACGTTAGTGTTAGTCTTCAGTTTATCCCCGATCACCCTTGTATGCGTGGTGCGTGATTCTCGAGATTTTAAATCTCCAGGGGCTAGCGCGCGAGACGGACGATGAAAAAGCGTGAGGAGCATCGCACATGTGAACCGGAGGAGGAACGGATGCAAACGAGGCTGCTGCACGATGGTACGGACGTTTACTTGCTCGGTGCGGGGGTGAGAAAAAAAGGTGTGGGAAAAAAATTAGAGGGTATTTTTTTAGAGAGAAAGTTGAGGATGTGGCCTAAGCCTTCTGGTCATAAATTTTGTGGTTAATTAGTCTGGAGGTTCTTTTGGATAAACAGTGGTGTTGGTAAAGATTGTTGTTTATTGCATTTTTAATTTGGACGTGTGATGATAATATACGGACCATATTTTTAATCTAATGCAGTGTCTTTTTCATTTCGATCACTCTTTTAGAAACTGTGTGAGTATCATGGATCAATAGCAATGAAAACATCCTGGTTGTACTAAATGTGGCCTGAAAGAAAATAAGAACTCTTTAGCCCCGTGTGATTGACTATGTTTATTTTAGAAGAGAAAAACGAGTAATTATTATTGGATATCCCCATTGACAGGTTTAACTGTGAAATAATAATTATAATAGATATATATATTTATTTATTTATTTAAGTTTTTTATAGGTGCCTTCGTTAAAATTTCGGAAGCAAACGGACTGAAGCGGATTGTAATGGGTTATACCATTTTTTCGCACTAATCCGTTATAATTAATATCATTAAACTAAAATTTGGTATCTAATCCGTTTCAATACGTTAGAATTAATATCAATCAGGTACAAGTTGTGTGTAATCCATTGCACTCCATATCAGATCGAATAAAAACTTATTTTAGATTTACATCAATAAACAAGGATTTAAGCAAACAATTGTATATTAATTTGATATAAACATTAAATGAAGAGTTTTTAAAAATTAATGTTAATCCATAACAATCTGTGTCAATTTATCAGTTTTCAAAACGAAGTCCTTTTTGTAGCTCGAATAAAAATTTCCAAGTGTATGTCACAGATTTTACTCAAAAACTACATACAATTGAAACATCACATTTATTCTGTTATTTTAATACATTCTAGTTTGATTCAATCCGATCACATTCAATACATATATGAATGTGACATTTAATCAATTTCATTTCATTGCAATTAGAGAAAATAAGGCAAAATCTCATACGATTTTAATATTCAGAAGCTTTCTGAATATACCGGTTTGTAATGAATTTAGATGGATAACAACTGATTGAACTGAACACTAAATTAAATGAATTAGATTGATTGCAACGAATTTAAATGATTCGATAAATCAGATTGAAAAGGATTCAAAAGTATTAGAAAATTTGGAAGTGCATCGGGTTATAACGGATTGGAAAAGTTTTAAAAAATTATGAAGCACAACGGATTGAAATGGATATAAACGGATTCAAAAGCCAGTTTGAAAAGGATTGGATATTTTTTTTAATTTTCAATCCCTTGGCTTCCGAAATTTTAACGAGGATAAGACCATCAAAATCAAGTTTTGAGCAGATATTTAGTTTCTAAGTTATTTAGTATCTAAATATTTAGTTATATTAATCCCATAATATGACTAGAAGGGTAAACAATTTTGGAAAGAATTTTATCAACTTTTATACCATGTACAGATACCAAAATCACTAAACACTTTTAAGTATTGTATAGTTATGCCGGGATTCCACGTATTTAAAAGATTTGTAGCGTTAGAATTTTTATTGCACGAAAACCGTACTAAACATCAAAATAATTCTTAAAGTCTCCGTAAAATCAGACTCAATTATAAAATTTCAAATTGATAATATCTACGCAAACTCTAGATCACCGGCCAACCGTATAAGAGCGAGAACCGAAGACCCAAGTGCGAGGGGGTTCAGGCAGCAGGAAAGGGAAAGCATCAGCGACCGTGTCGCGTCAGGTCCGAAGCCCGCACTCCTAGTATAGGTTATATAGGTATTATACCATGACAGGCCGTGTGAAACTCTGGCGGCGCGGCAGCCCCTTCCTCCTCCCGCGCACACGCAACGTAACAACACTGTACGGCCAAAGCTCACTTCCTATATTTTCCTTTCGTAAAAGGCCCAGCCGCAGAGAGAGAGAGAGAGAGAGAGAGAGAGAGAGAGAGAGAGTGGCTACTACCGCGCAACGCACTCGATGACTTCCGTCTCGGGAGAAAAACGGAAAATCATCTCTCTTCTCGGCCGACCTTTTAAAAGCAAGCTTCTGGTTTTCCTCTGCCCAGGCACTTACGTATACGGTTGCGTGGTATTATACTTGCACTTCGGCGAAACGGGGATATGTACGCGGTGGAGGAATGCGTTCTCTCGATTTTTACGAGCGTTGAAAATGATTTGACACGCGGGTTTAAGAGATGCCTGGTGATGATGAGACACGGTCCAGGAGGCGTCTTCGGAAGTCAAACGATCGACGATTTTATTGCTTTCCGGGATAGACATTCTGTTCTAGGGGTAGGGGATTTGTAGTATTGAGTGGAGCAATGATCTTTTTGTTGTGTAAAGATTATCGATTTTTTTAAATATATAATATTAATGCAATGTTAATCTTCACTACTTACAATTCTGTTTATTTTGCAATAAATATTTTATGAATATAATAATAATATTAATAATATTAATAATATTAATAATAATAATAATAATAATAATAATAATAATAACAATAATACAAATTTTAAGCATGTAGGTGCGTTTTTCTCTATCCAAATCAACAAATTTATAGCAATATTTTCTATTGTTAATTTTGATCATAATACAGCAAAATCAAGTAACTAAGTTGTATCTCTTTATTGATAGTGAATGATCGAGGACTGAAGTGAAGAGGTCAGGAAGAATTGGGAGCGTAAGAGAATGAAGAAAATATAGCTAGGTGGAGTTTGTTAGGTGATGGGGGAGGTGGAGGGGCGTGTACATAAAAATTATTGCGAAATACTCGTATGGTATATATATATATATAAAGAGAAAAGAAATAGGGAATGGACGGATTTTGAAAGGAAGACAGGAAATGCCGTAAGCATAGGAGGAATAGGGTAAATGGATGAGGTGGGTGGAATGAGGAGATAGATAGATAGAAGGGGGTGGTGGGGGTCATGGAAGAGGGTAAAAGGGGAAGACAGAGGGAGCGTATGGAATTGCATGTTCTCTGGCATAGTTATTGAGTAGTATAAAATGAATTGAGTATGAGGAAGGGGCGCTATTGTATCCACATGCGCATACGCATGCACAGTTGTGTGGTATTTTTACTCGATTGTTTACTTAAAAATAATCTGACGTTTTTCAAAAGGGACTCTTTCATTTAACCACATATTTTGCCATGACATCATTATTTAAATATTTTTATGTAAATATAAAAAGCGCTGCCAATTCATTGGCACTTAGCTTCCTCAAATTAAATGAATTCTTCCAATAAGAAATTCTTTGCTCTTATTAATTAATTTTAAATTGCAATATCTTTCCGAAATATAGCCGTGAAACTAAAAATTACGTTTTCGTGTATAACAAAAGAAGGGAGCCTATCCAAAATTTGCGGTTGTAAAATATAAGTAATTTTATGCTCTATTTAATGCATTTACACTAAATTGATCATCATATTTCTAACACGCCAAAAAACTCTAAAATCAAAAACTCAAAAATACATCATATTTTCTGTCCAGAAAAATTGAAAATTCGTCAATTCCGAGAATTATGTGTATATTCGTATAACTGAAGGATCGCAACTTCGTAAAAGCGGTTAAAAAGTATATAAGTTAGTACAAATTTTAATTTGAAACCACTGAACTAAACAGAAATTGATTATAGGGACGCTTTTGCAATAAAGTTGAGTGACCCACATTGGAACACCTTCATTTAATCTTCATCAAAAAAGGGATTGATACAAATTAGTAATATCTTTGAGACTATTCTATATCTATATTCTATATCTAGGTATCTAAACTTTTTAGGATATATTCTTGAATAACATAATAAACTTGAGCCTTACGAAAGATTTGAAAACAATGCCTGTCAATTCTACAGGGAATATAAAACATGTTGACCCACATTCGAGCACCTAGCCTGACATAAATTCAAATCATCGTAGAGTATAATGATCTTCAATTGGTTCTTATTTCCCTATTTTCAATTGGTCATAACTTTGTACTGGAACATCCATTTTCAACGAAGAAAAACTCAAAAAGGTCTTTTGTACTACTTTTATATACATTTTGGGGAAAAAATTGTTCATCTTTGTGTGCACAGTTATTAACTGCGCAGTAAAACCTTTTTTTTTGTTATATTTAAAAAACCGTAAAAAACACCTAATTTGCCTGAAAAACATAGTCACATGCCTAATTTTCATTGTTCAAGTGCGTTTTTCTTCATAATTTGTCCCCTAAAACAAGATAGAAAAGGTTTGGAAACCCGAGTATTCAAATTTGGTCTGCGATTTCTGGACCCCAAAAAGTGCATTTTTTTAGATTTCATCATATTTTCTCATATTTAAAAAGTAAATGAAAAAAGTATAAGTTCCTTGTATTTGCAGATAATACGAGCGTTTAACATCATTCAAAATAATAACCTAAACCTATAAAATCCAGTTATTAATTACTTATTTCCTTTAGAAATGCAAGTAAATATTCACCATAACCTAAGGTCAAACTTATCAATTAAGGGGACGCCGGATATCTCTGTCCTTATCTAATTGAGTTTTCATGCATAATTTTAAGAGAAATTTTATAGTAATCTAAATATATGTCCAAGCTGGTTTCATATGATTGTTTTGCTTTCGAGAAAACTTTAACAAACTTAGTATGTAAAGGTTAATCTCCACGTAGTTGGCCCTCATAGTGTGTCAAAGTTTTCTCGAAAACAAAACAATCATATGAACCCAGCTTGGACATATATTTAGATTACTATAAAACGAAGCGGAGACAACTATTATTTAAAAAAAAATGATTTCTCTTAAAATTATGAATTAAAACTTAATTAGACAAGGACAGAGATATCCGGCGTCCCCTTAACTCTTAATTACTACGTACGTCCGTGATTGTAATAACTACATTATCTTTAAGATTATGCTGTACTTAATTATTCATTTTGTTAACTATTTATAACAATAAAATAAAATATCAAGTCCAAAATAACTATTATTAAGAACTAAAATGAATCTAAAATTAAATGTTTATCTCAGCGACCATTCAAATGACGTTTAAAAGCATTACACAATGGCGCATGCGATCTTTTAAGATAGGAAAATAAACGTTAGTATTAAATAATTTTTCTAAATTGTCTTTAATAAATAATACAAACTAAAAGCTGTTATAGTTTTTCAATTACAGTCAGACTATCAAAGAGTACACCAGTTACGAAGGATACCTCATGCACTCAGCTGCTTTTGTCCTGTAAGGAATGCATGTTTGTTATTAGTGTTAACCCAGTATAATATGCTAACTTTTAATAAATTGAATTCTCGTTACTTACGATGCAAATTTTTGGATAATATTCTTGCTGCAGTTAGACCAAACGTATTTCTTTGTTGAGGAAAAGTATGAAGCCATAATAGTGCTAATCTTTGGGTCCGGATAACTGCCGCAAGATGCAGCGTTACCTTCTCCATCATGAGGCATGTTAAGTCTGGAATACAAAAAAGTGAATGTTCTTTAGCGTAGCTACAATTATAAGTATTTAAATTATTATACTTATCAAAACAAACAATTGTGAATAAAAAGTTAAAAATTGACTTTTAACGTTTCTAAACAAACATTGTTATGGGGCAGATCAGGACAATCTGCGGTTGCTGGTTAATATCGTGATCACCCTTATTTTGAAGAATATTAAAGTTTCTATAATTTTAACAATTCATCAGTATTAAATTTAGTGATGACATAACTTATTTGAAGTTAAAAAAAATATTTTTATATTTTAAGAACTAATAATGCTCAGTTAATGTTCTAGCTACTTTTAATTAAAGGAATCTCGACTAATAAAAAGGTTTCATTCTCAAATTAACTATAAAGACCACTTGTGACCTGAAATGCGGGACGAAAGTGATATTTGATTCCCTCTTATACTTTATTTCCCGCAAATTTACTTTATCCCGCAATTTCTTTTACTTTCTCTGGTTTTCTCTCTTTTCTCCAACTTTGAACTATTTATTTATGAATTGATATAAATTTTCAATAAATTTTAATTATTTACCCATTTTTAAAGTACATGTCATACATGGGCAATCCGCCGAATTTTTTACTTTTATGTTACTCTCAAGTTTAAGGCTTGAAACATTAAATATTGTCTATCTTTAAATTGTGGTTTTTCAAATTATATTTTTATTTACGTGTATCATGCATCCTAAAATCATTCTGCTAATATAAGACATTTAAATAATGAAATTCCTCTCAAAAACGTAAGCTAGTGCGTATTAAGCAGGATTATTTCCATTCTGTGCATATTGTTATGGCGTTCAATGAAGCTTTTAATAATCTCAGATTCATTTATATAATTAAATAACGCTTAAAAGAAAGAAAAAGGAAGAAGGTCTTTGATTTAACTGATCTGTACCTCTTAAAATAGAAAATTACGGAACCGAGAAAATAAATTTTGATAGTATTTTCTCTGTAACTTTTTCAACGATCAACTTTAGTAATCTGTACTGAAATATGATCTTCTGTTTAGTATACTATGAACATTAGAAATGTTTAGAGATGTGTGCCAAATATATACTAAAAATGTTATACGATTTAAAATAATTCAATTATAACGTATAACTGGTATTAAAAACTTCGTACAGTACGAAGAGTAACGTGATTCAGCGTTTGCGCCGAAGAGTAACGCGATCCGAAGGTTTACTATACTAGCCAAATGCGTAAAATAAATTTAGAATTAATGTATATCCCTCTAAACGTGGGGAAAGCATCCTGATGATACCACATGTTTATAGGATAAAATATGTTCAAGAGCTATTTTACGTGTTTACGAAAATTGATTAATTTGGGTTCCTGAATCACGTTAGTCTTCGCCGGGAACGCTGAATCGTGCTACTCTTCGTGATAGACTTTGAAACGTGTTACTCTTTTTTTTATAATTTATTTAATAATTGTTGTTGCATTGGAAAAAAGGTTGAAATACGTATCAATCCATATATTTGGACAAACAGCCTGGTACTAGTACGTTTATATTATTTAATCATAAAAAAAGACTTACAAATGCCCAACTTCGTGCGTAGCTGATAGAACTCCAGAGTAGCTGCCGTCATCTCTAACAAAACCAATATTGTTGTAATCAGCACATATTTGTCCTATGTATGCTGCACCTACAATAAAAAATAATAAATTACAATCATCATTGCATGATAGATGTATTTTTGATGTATTGTTGATGTACCTAGAGTTTCTCTGCTATCCAAGCTGGAAACAAAGTAAAAGATATTTAATTTTTTATTTTTGTTATAAAAGATTTATAAATAAAAAAAAGCCAATTGTTTGATTTACTTTGTCATAGTAACGGTAGAATCGTAATTTGTAAAATGCAGATCGTGCTTGAAGTACTTGTGGAAATAATCGTCGCCGCTTGTCAAAAGCTTCCGATAGTCAACTTTGTTCATGTCTTTTGGGTATCGAGAATCATAAATATATCTTAGTGCAGTATCATCCTGAAATTAAATTTAAATGATTTATAGTCTATATTAGACAATGTAACAATCGTTATGAGTACGCCATAAACATACCTTAGCTATAATAATGCCATTAATTACAACTTTAACTTTAGGAGAAAGGAGTTTACTGAATTTCAAGTTTACTGCATTCCAGAATGTTGACACATACTTTAAAGTTTCGAGAACGTCTTCTCCAAGAGCTCTAAAAGACAACAAGTAAAATTTTCACAAATACTTTTAGTCGAGTCAAATTAGAAATAGAAAAAAGAATAATTTCAAGATCGCCCAAAAAAAAATTAACGGCATAGAAGAGGTGATTTTGAATGAAATAAAATGAATTCCCAACCCCGAAGTACTTATGCTTTTTCCGAAAAGAAATTCGAAACACTAAACAATGTAGTTTACGGCTTATACTTCCGAAAATACTTATAGGAGAGAAAAAAGTTTCATATGGTTTTCGTAGGTATTGAAAATATCTACAGATTGAGATGTGTTGCGTTAAGATTGGATAATTAGTTTTTACGAAAAACGAAATAGGTAACCAAAATTATCGGCGCAAGTGGCAAGAAACATGAGTGGATGTGCGCATGCGCCGAGCGAGAGAGAGAGGCTGAACGGCCTTTCCAAGCCAACAACAAAAGGCATAAATAGTTTGAGTTGTAAATTAATTTTATCTCACTGAAAAACAGCTCTTCTATGTCGTTAAATTCTTTTGGCGACCTTGGAATTATTTCGCAAAATTCCCTGTTCCGCGTGTCTAATTTGACTGGACTATTTAATGTTAACTATTATATAATCAGAAAATATTGTATAAAATGAAAAATGCTGAAAACCTAATTTGGCGGATATCGTTTGTAGTGTAATATTGACATATACTTTTTAGTTTTAAATAAATTGCATATTTTCACTTGTCGGTAACTTTTTTAATCAATTTAATTCTCAACCAATTCAATTTCAGACATACTGCGTTTGTAAAAAAAAATGATTAGACATAAAACAAATCAATGAATATATTAAAAAATAAAACAAAAATAAAAGTATGTCCAAATTTTCAGTGAAACATTATAAATTGTATATCTTACTCGAAGATTTCACTTGCTACGATGACAAGAAGTTTCGGGTACATAACATCCAAGGGTTTATCCAACTTTTCTGAGTTTGTCTGGCTGCCCACTAAATAAAAACCGTTTTGTAATTTAATGTGTATATTACTATGATTTAATCTTTTTAAAATGATATTATTTAATGATTAAAGTATGATGGAAACATTATAGATTTATAAATAGTTTTACGGTACAACTGCAAACAATTTGACTTTCTTAAATCTATAGCTTTATATTATTTAACCCAAAAATTTATACTCACGTGCTTTAGTACTGCCTTTCTCTTCGAAGACATCGAAGATGACATGGTCAACACAAGCTTCGGTTCCCGGTATCTTCCACCATTTCTCCGGAACAGATCGTACTATTTTGGTTTGGTTAAACTCACCAAATATACCATCCTTAGAATATTAAAAAGAATAATGTTAAATAATTTAATATTAATCGGTAAAACAGTAAGACTGTACTTATATACGGAATTATCTTAAGTTTAGAATTATAGCTCGGGTAAAAATGATTTTATATATAATTATATATGGTTATATATTGTTATATATAAAAATCATATATGACTATATACCACTATATACGATTATATATAGTTGAATTCAGTTATATGTCGTTTAAGATTATATACAATTGTATATGAATATATATAATAATATTTAGTTATATATAAGCATATATAACTATATACAAGTTGAAATTCATGAATCGTGATGATTTTATATATAACTATATATATTTATATATAACGTATACGATTGTATATTAATTTGTATAAGTATATACAATAATATATAAAAGTTTTTTTTTCAATTGCAGTCGGTTTGATGAACTCTATATATAGTTATATATGATTATATATGTTCGTACACAGTTACATGTAAAACATTTTACTTATGTAAATACATATTGAAATTTCAAATTTTCTTACACTCTTTTTTGAATGCATAACCGATCGGAGTAGGAGTCTGGGTCGTTATGGTGATCGACGGCTAAGTTTAGATAGTGCGCTCCGTAGTTTTTGGTGTCTAGATGTAGGTACAGGTCAGACATCTAGGGTATCGCGACTTCGTCATCAACCGCCATTATTACTACGACACCTTCTTCGAGAAGTATGTTCATATAGACACAAAAAGCTACGGAGCGTGCTACCTAGACTCGTCATCGGCTATCATAACCACCTAATATACGCCATCTCCAACAAGTACCTACATCTATAAACAAAAAACTACGGAGTGCTTCACCTAAACCTGGTCATCGGCCACCATGACCACTTGGATACCTTCTTCGTTCAGTACATATATTGACATAAAAAACTATGCAGCGCATTACCTAGACCTCGTCATCGGCCACCATAACCACCAGGACATCGTCTCTGACCAGTAGTTACAACTAGATACCAAAATCTACGGAGTGTACTACCTAGACCTCGTCATCGGTTATTATGATCACCTGGACTTTATTGACCTGAAAAGCGGGACAAGAGTAGCACATGATTTCTGCAAATCTTCTTCTTTACCGCAAATCCACTTTTTTTCCGCAAATCTACTTTTTTCCCACAATCACATTTTTTTATTTCCCGCAAATGCTTTCTCTCTTGTTTCAATTTTGAGCTAGTTATTTCTCTTTCCGTGGATCCCACTATTCAAATCAATAAAGTGGCCACAGTTAAGTCGGAAATAAAGCTCTATACGCAACACGGGAATAAAGTCTACTATTCCCTTTTTGCATAATGTACTATTTTACCGAAAATTATTCCATATAAAATGAATGCTTTTACCGAATTTCAACGTCAGAATATAATTATAATAAGCTTTTATAAGTGTATGGTGATATAAAATTATGCTTACGTAGTAAATGCTTTGGGCTTTGTAGTAAGCCAATAGGGTAGCCATATTTTCCCTATCTTGATAAAAGACTCCATCAATCGTAGTTTCTTGCTACAAAACAACATGAAGGTTAATAAATATAATATGGTATTATTATAATAATTAAATAATACAAAATTTATTACTTTACTTAGCTTTCGGTAAGTGCGACCTGACGAGTTTTGTCTATCAGTTTCCACAGTCCAAACGGGTATGGAATTCATTACGTTGTCTTTAACTGGAGAAAGCTTCAGCTGAACTTTGGTTCCATCGACTTCGAATTCCACAGGTCGCCATTCTCTTCTTGATCTGTGACTGTTAAAAACCTTGAGTATGACAGTTTTGTAGTCAGGTTCTGAAATACATCTTATGTAATAACATTTAACAATACAATTTTACATTAAAATATGTTTTGCAACTAGTTTTATTCACAAAGGAAGTTTTTATCTTAGAACTTTTCTTACATAGAATTAGTAAAGAGTTTGTTCATATTATATACCTTACCTTCATTACGATTACGATGGAATATCCTTTGGAATTCAGCATCAGTCAACTTGTTAGCAATCTGATCAAACACAATAGTAAAGATAGTAATAATAATCACCAATAAAAATTAACAAAAATTTTACAGAAAGAAAATATTTTGAAAAATTGTGTATACTGTCACAAGTTTACGGGTACTGACAATTTTCGATGAAAAAATAAAAGAAAAATATTTCCAATAAGGGGGAACTTCACTGACTTTTAAATAATCTCTTCCTTTTGACCAATAATATTAAAACTTCAGTAACTGTTTTTGCCATAATTGAAGAAGGTTGTAAAAAAATGTTGAGAATTTTTGATTAAATTTTTTTTTTAGTTATTGAAGAATATACATATTTTTGTAATAAAAACAAGCGTGTTTAGAAAAGTTCCTTGCGCATACAAACTGGTTCAATTCCATTTAAAATAATTCTAGAATATTTTCAACTTCCAATGAACAAAATTTAACTTTTTTTAAATTATTTAATCTCAGTCTGAAATAAATGAAACGTTTTCTTGAACTTAAAATAATATAAAAAACTACATGTTTCAACACTTACAATTGACGAATAAAACATTTAACATAAAAATACCTCAAAACAAAATATTAATTTCTTTTCACAATAATTTAACCTATATTTTCTGGAATTTTCAAAAATATTCATGGTCATGGAGATGCTTAGATTGCGCAAGGAACTTTTTGAAGTTAGAAAAGTAAGTTTCGAGAAAATCGCATTTGAAATTTTAATTTGGTATGCTACGCAATGTAAATTGTTTCACTCAACAGGCTATACCTTTGGTTAACAAAGAGTTTTGATATCTAGCCGGTCTCAAAATGTTCATAAAACTATTACCATAAAATATGTAATAAAAGATTTTTCGATTATTTGGTCAAAAATCAATGGTGTTTGCCAAGGGGATCGTTTTTTATTTTTTTGCGGAATTAATAATTTTATATGTGGAGAATATATTCCCAAAGCTATAGATTGAAATTTGATTTTTAATGTCTTTACCATGAAGACTAGATTATAAGAGTATACTCGACGTAGGAAATGTCTGGTCGAATGTGTTTGGATTTTTGTTGAAATACTGTAATTTTTTTTGGGTCTCATTGGATCGAACGCAAGTCGAATGTACATACAACCGAGATAGGAAATCCCTAGATTTATAAGTGTACAATTTGTATAGAAACGTTTGATACTTTGGACTACAGGGTCGCTGTAGTAGATAGTGTTTGAATTAGTTTAGGTTGTGATGATCATTTGTTTACTTTTTTTAATCCTGCTGGTTGGGATTAGAGAATGTAATATTTGACGGAAGAAAAGTTTGTTCTATGTAAAAGCATAATTGTTATAGGGCGATTTTGAGCTGTGAATAAATGTCGAAGTAGTAGATACGCTAATAGAATGCCAAATGGCAAGTTTTTCTCTGTCAAACTAAATAATTTAAAATTTAAAGTGTACCATTGTAGAATATTTATATGTTGACTTTCTGTTATTTTCAGCGAAAGTATGTTATTTTTTGCATTTAATACTGTAAACTTGTATATTTGAACGTAAATATATTGTGCACAAATTTTATATCTATATTTATAGGAAACCGGCGAATCAAGCGCCCCCTGTTGCTTGAAATTTCTGCTTAGCTGTATTAGAATATAGAATATTCCTTATGCATTGCGTTCGTATTCCTTTACGCTAGCCTTCGGAAAAAATTTTTTTTTGGTCGTTAGAACACCTTAAATAGCTATCGTAGAGAAACTGCTCTTTTTTATCGACACAAGATTTTGAGAGTTCTAAGCATCAGATTGAACTATTCCAACGGTTATTTTGTTCAAAATAAAATTAATTCTGACATGAGCGAAGGAATTTGTATTCAAAATTCACAGACATATGTTATAGTCTTTCAAATCCAAATTTATGATAAAAACTTACAAAATCAAAAAATGTTACTTTGGGAGACTATAACTTATGTCTGTGAATTTTTAATAAAACTTCCTTCACTCATGTCAGAATTAATCGTATTTTAAACAAAATAACCGTTGGAAAAGTTCAATCTGATGCTTAGAACTCTCAAAATCACGTGGAAGATGAAAAAAAAAGCAGTTTCTCTTAGGTAGCTATTAAAGGTGACCTAACGCCCAAAAAAAAAATTTTCCGATATATTTCGATAAAATATTTAAATTTACCGAAAAAGAAAATGTAATATATGATGAATATCTTTATCGAATTCTTACTTAAAAATATATAACTAATTTAAATATAATTGTAAGGTACTAGGGCCCCTTAAATGAATATATATTTTCTGTGTTTAAAACCGATATTAAAATCTATATGGGAAAAAAGTGAATGTTTGAGGTTTTACTTGTTTTGAGATCGTTTTAAATTTGTCCAATAAAATTTATTTTTTTATTATTATATACTTATATTCAATTTCATGTTTGCCTATAAAGGCAATCGAAATGCAAGAGATGGAAAACTTCAATTTAACGGATTTTTAAGGAATAAGAAACATTATGATCGCGAAATGGTTTGTAATAATAAAATTAGGATACTATTTGATTAAGAGACATTACACTTGAAAAAAAATTAATAGTGCGTTACCTGGCCACCTTGCACAGCTAATAGAAGTGCACCCTGAAGGCAAATTGCCAAAACTAGGAGTGTACTTGTCATCTTAAAGATGCAATTCAAACTGGCTATGATATCGACATTCACGCAATTATAAGTACCCAACGTTTGTTAAAATTTTGTAAAATTATACTTGTGTCTACTTTTTAGAGAGAATTTCTTAATACGCTCAAACGTAATAGATAAGCAATTCGTGAATAATAAAAAGTCATGCGCTCATTTGTCTGACTGTTAACTAAATGAAATAGTCATGTAATTAAATTCATTTTGAATGTTACTATAGTTGAATAGTTTAAAGAATACTATTATTTAATGATAGAAGTAGGAGACAGCTTGAATTACTTATATTTTCACACTAAAACTGCGAAAAATATAAGTTCCTTCAATCTTGTTTTATAATAGTCATTAACCATACAATTCATACTTACTCGATTTCGTAGTGTCTTTATATACGTCAACATCGAAAATGACATGGTCATCAGGTCATCACCAACTTCGATTCCCGGTATCTACCATCACTTCACCGGAACAGATCTCACTATTTTTGCCATATAACCATCAAATATACCGTCCTAAAATATCGAATCGGAAGATGCGCTTCTTACAATTATAATTGAACTTCACATAGGTAAGTTCGTTTAATTATATAATTGTATTTCGCGCCTCTTCCTGAACAGTGGGTAGATGTTTAAAACCTTTCCAACGGCAACTATCATCGAGAACAATTAATTTAATGAGCAATATAATTGATGTTTACAACTCCGTTTATTAAATTACAGACCTAATCTATATAGAATTGAATAATAGAAATAAAGAATAGAGCTAATAAAGTAATCGTTTTATATGATAATTCTTCTAAAGTAAGCTTAGTATTAATGTCACATTTATCAAAATAGTCAAGAACAATTTTCGGATTTCACGTCTGATCATACTTGGGGTTAGATGGTCTTAACTTTGAAACGCCTTTTAAAAATCGTTTGATAATAATGTCTTCGCCTGTGCGAGGGCCAATGATTAGGCTATAGCAGACCATAAGCTGTTCAAGGAACCATACTTTGCATTATTTTTATATTCTTGTGTCAAGCAATTATGAATATCTATATTTGAATCCTCGTAGGGGTTTATTAAGTGATAGTCCGGGAACTGGGTACCTTCCCGTATGCACTGAGGTGCCGGAAGGCAAAAGTGGTACAATTGGCTAAAAACGCGATTTTTTATAGAAATATCTCAAAGTTGTTTTTTTGGCTCGGGACTATTTTTTCCTGAACATTTAGGTCATTTTAAGAATAAAAGCTTGTATTACTTTTTCGCCTGTAGTCAATAGAAAAAAGTTATGATTTTTTAAAGTTTCATTTTTGCGATTTTTCAATAACTTTGACCTCTTAGTACTTCAATGGGAATAAAGTTTTTTGAAATATACAAATTGATATATCCTCTTTCAGGTATCAGTAACATATTTATTCATTCATATATAAAATTAAATTAAATTAACCATCATTATTATCAATAAATAAATGACACTTAAAAGGCCGATTCGCATCATTTCCACGACCGATACTGTACAGGGTACTGTTATGAGCATTTACTTTATTTTAGTAACTATTTAGATTTTTATTCTACACATACTTTTTCCATACTTATGCCTCGTCTTCACTGATACTTTAATAGCGCCTCGCTTGAATTTTTAATATTAATAACATTACAGTGATAATTGCTAGTAAATTTTAAAGAGTTTTTCTATTCTGTTGAGATTTGTTTCTTCTATTTTTTCATACTAATAAAGTTTTGCTTTTCTAAATAACATAAATGTTATTCGGTATTGAAAGTTAAAACGTGACTCTATTAAGCTGCCAGTCAAGTCAAGGCATTATGTATTTTGTAAAATAATAAACATGAATTTTAAAACAATTTTTAAGAGAAATAATTTTAAGAGAAATAATTTTTCAGAAAAAATAATAGTTGTCCCCGCTTCGTTTTATAGTAATCTAAATATATGTCCAAGCTGGTTTCATATGATTGTTTTGCTTTCGAGAAAACTTTAACAAACTTAGTATGTAAAGGTTAATCTCCACGTAGTTGGCCCTCATAGTGTGTCAAAGTTTTCTCGAAAACAAAACAATCATATGAACCCAGCTTGGACATATATTTAGATTACTATAAAACGAAGCGGAGACAGCTATTATTTAAAAAAAAAAATGATTTCTCTTAAAATTATGAATTAAAACTCAATTAGACAAGGACAGAGATATTCGGCGTCCCCTTAACTCTTAATTACTACGTACGTCCGTGATTGTAATAACTTGCAGGTTGTGGTCTACTGGCTGTATATCCCTGCTCGTCTGCTGCGCATTTCTACTTACCAACCGCACTATATATATAAAAGTCTGAAATATTTATAATATTTACATTATCTTTAAGATTATGCTGTACTTAATTATTCATTTTGTTAACTATTTATAACAATAAAATAAAATATCAAGTCCAAAATAACTATTATTAAGAACTAAAATGAATCTAAAATTAAATGTTTAAATAGGTATACGAATGCGCGCGCGATCTCAGCGACCATTCAAATGACGTTTAAATGCCTTACACAATGGCGCATGCGATCTTTAAGATAAGAAAATAAACGTTAGTATTAAATAAGTTTTCTAAATTGTCTTTAATAAATAATACAAACTAAAAGCTGTTATAGTTTTTCAATTACAGTCAGACTATCAAAGAGTACACCAGTTACGAAGGATACCTCATGCACTCAGCTGCTTTTGTACTGTAAGGAATGCATGTTTGTTATTAGTGTTAACCCAGTATAATATGCTAATTTTTAATAAATTGAATTCTCGTTACTTACGATGCAAATTTTTGGATAATATTCTTGCTGCAGTTAGACCAAACGTATTTCTCTACTGAGGAGACGTATGAAATCATAATAGTGCTAATCTTTTGGCCCGCATAACTGCCGCAAGATGCAGCGTCACCTTCTCCATCATGAGGCAAGTTAAGTCTGGAATACATAAAAAGTGAATACTCTTTAGCGTAGCTATAATTATAAGTATTTGAATTATTATACTTATCAATACAAACATATGTGAATAAAAAGTTAAAAATTGACTTTTAACGGATTTAAACAAACATTGTTATGGATCAGAGCAGGACAAACCGCGGTTGCTGGGTAATATCGTGGTCACCCTTATTTTGAAGAAAATCCAAGATTCTATGACTTTATCAATTCATCAGTATTAAATTTAGTGATGACATAACTTATTTGAAGTTAAAAAAAATATTTTTATATTGTATGAACTAATAATACACAGTTAAGGATTTAGCTACTTTTAATTAAAGAAATCTCGACTAATAAAAAGGTTTCATTCTGGACTAAATTATGAAGTCCACTGTATGACCTGAAATGCGGGACGAAAGTGACATTTGATTTCCTCTTATACTTTATTTCCCGCAATTTTTTTACTTTCTCTGGCTTTCTCTATTTTTTTTCCAATTTTGAACTATCTATTTCTGCATTGATATACATTGTCAATAAATTTTAATTATTTCTGTGGGTCCCACTTTTAATATCACAAGTCAATGAAGGGGCCACAATTGAATCAGAATTAAGTTCTGTATGCAACACAGGAATAAATAATCTTCGACTTCATTCCCTCATTGCATATAATGTACTATTATGAACACTTTTTGCTAATGTTGTAAACTTTATTTGTTGTTTCGATAACTTTAAAAAGTTTACCTCGTAATATTAAGAAAAGAGATAAGAGGACATTAAAAATAACATTAATTTATTGGAAACGTACCATCACCCAGACGTGCTCCTTGTACCCGGACTAAATTACAAATACCCATTTTAAAGTACATGTCATACATGGGCAATCCATCGAATTTTTTACTTTTATATTACTCTTAAGTTTAAGACTTGAAACATTAAATATTGTCTATCTTTAAATTGTGGTTTTTCAAATTATATTTTTATTTACGTGTATCATGCATCCTAAAATCATTCTGCTAATATAAGACATTTAAATAATGAAATTCCTCTCAAAAACGTAAGCTAGTGCGTATTAAGTAGGATTATTTCCATTCTGTGCATATTGTTATGGCGTTCAATGAAGCTTTTAATAATCTCAGATTCATTTATATAATTAAATAACGCTTAAAAGAAAGAAAAAGGAAGAAGGTCTTTGATTTAACTGATCTGTACCTCTTAAAATAGAAAATTACGGAACCGAGAAAATAAATTTTGATAGTATTTTCGCTGTAACTTTTTCAACGATCAACTTTAGTAATCTGTACTGAAATATGATCTTCTGTTCAGTATACTATAAACATTAGAACTCGTTAGAGATGTGTGCCAAATATATACTAGAAATGTTATACGATTCCAAATATTTAAATTATAACGTATAACTGGTATTAAAAACTTCGTACAGTACGAAGAGTAAAGTGATTCAGCGTTTGCGACGAAGATTAACGCGATTCGAAGATTTACTATACTAGCCAAATGCGTAAAATAAATTTAAAATTATTGTATGTTCCTCTAAACATGGGGAAAGCATCCTGAAGATACCATATGTTTAGGGGATAAAATAAGTTCAAGAGCTATTTTACGTGTTTACGAAAATTGATTAATTTGGGTTCCTGAGTCACGATAGTCTTCGCCGGGAACGCTGAATCGTGCTACTCTTCGTGATAGACTTTGAAACGTGTTACTCTTTTTTTTATAATTTATTTAATCATTGTTGTTGCATTGGAAAAAAGGTTGAAATACGTATCAATCCATATATTTGGACAAACAGCCTGGTACTAGTACGTTTATATTATTTAATCATAACAAAAGACTTACAAATGTCCAACTTCGTGCGTAGCTGATAGAACTCCAGAGTAGCTGCCGTCATCTCTAACAAAACCAATATTGTTGTAATCAGCACATATTTGTCCTATGTATGCTGCACCTACAACAAAAAATAATAAATTACAATCATCATTGCATGATAGATGTATTTTTGATGTATTGTTGATGTACCTAGAGTTTCTCTGCTATCCAAGCTGGAAACAAAGTAAAAGATATTTAATTTTTTATTTTTGTTATAAAAGATTTATAAATAAAAAAAAGCCATTTGTTTGATTTACTTTGTCATTGTAATGGTAGAATCGTAATTTGTAAAATGCAGATCGTGCTTGAAGTATTTGTGGAAATAATCGTCTCCGTTTGTCAAAAGCTTCCGATAGTCAACTTTGTTCATGTCTTTTGGGTATCGAGAATCATAAATATATCTTAGTGCAGTATCATCCTGAAATTAAATTTAAATGTTTTATAGTCTATATTAGACAATATAACAATCGTTATGAGTACGCCATAAACATACCTTAGCAATAATAATGCCATTAACTACAACTTTAACTTTAGGAGAAAGAAGTTTACTGAATTTCAAGTTTACTGCATTCCAGAATGTTGACACATACTTTAAGGTTTCGAGAACGTCTTCTCCAAGAGCTCTAAAAGTAAACAAGTAAAATTTTCACAAATACTTTTAAGTCCAGTCAAATTAGAAATAGAAAAAAGAATAATTTCAAGATCGCCCAAAAAAATTAACGGCATAGAAGAGGAGATTTTCAATGAAATAAAATGAATTCCCAACCCTGAAATACTTATGCTTTTTCCGAAAAGAAATTCGAAACACTAAAAAATGTAGTTTATGGCTTATGCTTCCGAAAATACTTATAGGAGAGAAAAAGTTTCGTATGTTTTTCGTAGGTATTGAAAATATCTACAGAATGAGACATGTTGCGTTAAGATTGGATAATTAGTTTTTACGAAAAACGAAATAGGAAACCAAAATTATCGACGCAAATGGCAAGAAACATGAGTGGCTGTGCGCATGCGCCGAGCGAGAGAGAGAGGCTGAACGGCCTTTCCAAGCCACCAACACGGAACAACACGTGCACGCGTGCGCCGAAGATTTTGGTTTCCTTTTTCGTTTTTCGCAAAAACTAATTATCCAATCTTAACGCAACACATCTCATTTCATAGATATTTTCAATACCTACCAAAATTATCTGAAACTTTTTTCTCACCGATTAGTAGTTGCCAAATTATAAGCATTTTTTAGTTTCTCAAATTTTTTTTTTAGAAAAGGCATAAATAGTTTGAGTTGAAAATTAATTTTATCTCACTGAAAAACAGTTCTTCTATGTCGTTAAATTCTTCTGGCGACCTTGGAATTATTTCGGAAAATTCCCTGTTCCGCGTGTCTAATTTGACTGGACTATTTATTGTTAACTATTATGTAATCAGAAAATATTGTATAAAATGAAAAATGCTGAAAACCTAATTTGGCGGATATCGTTTGTAGTGTAATATTGACATATACTTTTTAGTTTCAAATAAATTGCATATTTTCACTTGTCTGTAATTTTAATTAAAGCAATCTTTTTTAATCAATTTAATTCTCAACCAATTCAATTTCAGACATACTGCGTTTTGTAAAAAAAAATGATTAGACATAAAACAAATCAATGAATATATTAAAAAATAAAACAAAAATAAAACTATGTCCAAATTTTCAGTGAAACATTATAAATTGTATATCTTACTCGAAGATTTCTCTTGCTACGATGACAAGAAGTTTCGGGTACATAACATCCAAGGGTTTATCCAACTTTTCTGAGTTTGTCTGACTGCCCACTAAATAAAATCCGTTTTGTAATTTAATGTGTATATTACTATGATTTAATCTTTTTAAAATGCTATTACTTAATGATTAAAGTATGATGGAAACATTATAGCTTTATAAATAGTTTTACGCTACAACTCCAAACAATTTGACTTTCTTAAATCTATAGCTTTATATTATTTAACCCTAAAACTTATACTCGCGTGCTTTAGTACTGCCTTTCTCTTCGTAGACATCGAAGATGACATGGTCAACACCAGCTTCGGTTCTCGGTGACTTCCACCATTTCTCCGGAACAGATCGCACTATTTTGGTTGCGTTGAACTCGCCAAGTATACCATCCTTAGAATATTAAAAAGAATAATGTTAAATAATTTAATATGAATCGATAAGACTGTACTTATATACGGAATTATCTTAATTATAGAATTATAGCTCGGGTAAAAATGATTTTATATATAATTATATAT
The DNA here is from genome assembly GCA_949152435.1 of Gastracanthus pulcherrimus. Lineage (NCBI taxonomy): Eukaryota > Metazoa > Arthropoda > Insecta > Hymenoptera > Pteromalidae > Gastracanthus > Gastracanthus pulcherrimus. The sequence goes on from OX424575.1 coordinate 16,889,285, forward strand.
GGTTATATATTGTTATATATAAAAATCATATATAACTATATACCACTATATACGATTATATGTAGTTGAATACAGTTATATATGGTTTAAGATTATATACAGTTGTATATGAATATATATAATATATAGTTATATATAAGCATATATAACTATATACAAGTTGAAGTTCATAAATCGTGAAAAATTTATATGTAACTACATATATGTATATATAACTGTATATGATTGAATATTAATTTATATAACTACATACAATTATACATATAATTTTTTTTTAATTGCAGTCGGTTTGATGAACTCTATATATAGTTATATATGATTATATATGTTCGTACACAGTTACATGTAAAACATTTTACTTATGTAAATACATATTGAAATTTCAAATTTTCTTACACTCTTTTTTGAATGCATAACCGATCGGAGTAGGAGTCTGGGTCGTTATGGTGATCGACGGCTAAGTTTAGATAGTGCGCTCCGTAGTTTTTGGTGTCTAGATGTAGGTACAGGTCAGACATCTAGGGTATCGCGACTTCGTCATCAACCGCCATTATTACTACGACACCTTCTTCGAGAAGTATGTTCATATAGACACAAAAAGCTACGGAGCGTGCTACCTAGACTCGTCATCGGCTATCATAACCACCTAATATACGCCATCTCCAACAAGTACCTACATCTATAAACAAAAAACTACGGAGTGCTTCACCTAAACCTGGTCATCGGCCACCATGACCACTTGGATACCTTCTTCGTTCAGTACATATATTGACATAAAAAACTATGCAGCGCATTACCTAGACCTCGTCATCGGCCACCATAACCACCAGGACATCGTCTCTGACCAGTAGTTACAACTAGATACCAAAATCTACGGAGTGTACTACCTAGACCTCGTCATCGGTTATTATGATCACCTGGACTTTATTGACCTGAAAAGCGGGACAAGAGTAGCACATGATTTCTGCAAATCTTCTTCTTTACCGCAAATCCACTTTTTTTCCGCAAATCTACTTTTTTCCCACAATCACATTTTTTTATTTCCCGCAAATGCTTTCTCTCTTGTTTCAATTTTGAGCTAGTTATTTCTCTTTCCGTGGATCCCACTATTCAAATCAATAAAGTGGCCACAGTTAAGTCGGAAATAAAGCTCTATACGCAACACGGGAATAAAGTCTACTATTCCCTTTTTGCATAATGTACTATTTTACCGAAAATTATTCCATATAAAATGAATGCTTTTACCGAGTTTCAACGTCAGAATATAATTATAATAAGCTTTTATAAGAGTATGGTGATATAAAATTATGCTTACGTAGTAAATGCTTTGGCCTTTGTAGTAAGCCAATAGGGTAGCCATATTTTCCCTATCTTGATAAAAGACTCCATCAATCGTAGTCTCTTGCTACAAAATAACATGAAGGTTAATAAATATAATATGGTATTATTATAATAATTAAATAATAAAAAATTAATTACTTTACTAAGCTTTCGGTAAGTGCGACCTGACGAGTTTTGTCTATCAGTTTCCACAGTCCAAACAGGTATGGAATTCATTCCGTTGTCTTTAACTGGAGTAAGCTTCAGCTGAACTTTAGTTCCATCGACTTCGAATTCCACAGGTCGCAATTCTCTTCTTGATCTGTGATTATAAAAAGCCTTGAGCATGACAGTTTTGTAGTCAGGTTCTAAAATACATCGTATGTAATAATATTTAACAATACAACTTTACATTAAAATATGTTTTGCAACTAGTTTAATTCACAAAGCAAGTTTTTCTTAGAACTTTTCTTAGGTAGAATTAGTAAAGAGTTTGTTCATATTATATATCTTACCTTCATTGCGATTACGATGGAATATCCTTTGGAACTCAGCACCAGTCAATTTGTTATCAATCTGATCAAACAAGATAGTAAAGATAGTAATAATAATCACCAATAAAACTTAACAAAAATTTTACAGAAAGAAAATATTTTGAACAATTTTGTATACTTTCACAAGTTTACGGGGTGGTACTGACAATTTTCGATGGAAAAATAAAAGAAAAATATTTCCTATAAGGGGGAACTTCACTGACTTTTAAAAAATCTCTTCCTTTTGACCAATAATATTAAAACTTGAGTAACTGTTTTTGCCATAATTGAAGAAGATTGTAAAAAAATGTTGAGAATTTTTGATTACATTTTTTTTATTAGTTATTGAAGAATATACATATTTTTGTAATAAAAACAAGCGTGTTTAGAAAAATTCCTTGCGCATACAAACTGGTTCAATTCCATTAAAAAAAATTCTAGAATATTTTCAACTTCCAATGAACAAAAGTTAACTTTTTTTAAATTATTTAATCTCAGTCTGAAATAAATGAATCGTTTTCTTGAACTTAAAATAATATAAAAAACTAAATGTTTCAACACTTACAATTGACGAATAAAATATTTAACATAAAAATACCTCAAGACAAAATATTAACTTCTTTTCACAATACTTTAACCTATATTTTCTGGAAATTTAAAAAATATTCATGGTCATGGATTGCGCAAGGAATTTTTTGAAGTTAGAAAAGTAAGTTTCGAGAAAATCGCATTTTAAGTTTTCATTTGGTATGCTACGCAATGTAAATTGTTTCACTCAACAGGCTATACATTTGGTTAACAAAGAGTTTTGACAACCACCCGGTCTCAAAATGTTCATAAAACAATTATCATAAAATATGTAATAAAAAATTTTTCGATTTTTTGGTCAAAAATCAATGGTGTTTGCCAAGGGGATCGTTTCCTTAAAATGTACCTATAACCCGCAAACTAGGAAATTTTATTAAAAGATTCAGCTATATGACTGTTTTTTGTAGGAAAACTATAAACAATTTAAATTGCTTCATAATAATGTAGAATATAATATTTTTTACAATATGTATAGAAACATGCACTTACAATATATCTAATCTAAAACTATAGTTACATTTGCATATAAAAAGTATGTGAACAAATGGAACGCCATTACTTTGGTTAAATTATATATACAAAGTACATTTTAATTAACTCATGTGACTTTTCTTATTATATATAATGTGATCAAATAAAGTTTTTGATACCGCGATTCCACAATATTAAGGGGACCCCAAAATAAAAATTTTAATTAAATTGGTTATATATTTTTAGATGAGAATGAATTATTTATCATATATTACATTTTCTTTTTCTATAAAATTAAATATGTTATCCAAATATATCGGAAAATATATTTTTTTGGCCATTAGGTCGCCTTAAATAGCTACAGAAGAGAAACTGCTCTTTTTTATCGTCACATGATTTTGAGAGTTCGAAGCATCATATTGAACTATTCTAATGGTTATTTTGTACAAAATACAATTAAATCTGACATGAGCGAAGGAATTTTGTATTAAAAATTCACAGACGTAAGTTATAGCCTTTCAAATCCAAAATGTCTGTGAATTTTTAATAAAATTTCCTTCGCTCATGTAAGAATTAATTGTATTTTAAACAAAATAACCGTTGGAAAAGTTCAATCCGATGCTTAGAACTCTCAAAATCACGTGGGTGATGAAAAAGAGAAGTTTCTCTTAGGTAGTTATTTAAAATGACCTAAAGACAATAAAAAAAATGTCTCAATATATTTCGATAAAATATTTAAATTTACTGAAAAGGAAAATGTAATATATGATGAATATCTTTATCGAATTCTTATCTAAAAATATATAACCAATTTAAATATAATTGTAAGATACTAGGTCCCCTTAAATAAATATATATTTTCAGTGTTTAAAACGGATATTAAAATCTATACTGGAAAAAAGTGAATGTTTGAGGTTTTACTTATTTTGAGATCGTTTTAAATTTGTCTAATAAAATTAATTTTTTTATGATTATATACTTATATACAATTTCAATTTGCATTTTGATTAATATACATTTAACTTGAAATAAAATTAGAAGTGCGTTACCTGACCCCCTTGCACAGCTAATAGAAGTGCACCCTGAAGGCAAATTGCCAAAACTAGGAGTTTACTTGTCATCTTAAAGATGCAATTCAAACTGGTTATGATATCGACATTCACGCAACTATAAGTACCCAACGTTTGTTAAAATTTTGTCAAATTACACTTGTGTCTACTTTTTAGAAAGAACTGCTTATACGCTCAAACGTAATAGATAAGCAATTCGTCAATAATAAAAAGTCATGCGCTCATTTGCCTGACTGTCAACTAAATGAAATCGTCATGTAATTTAATTCATTTTGAATGTTACTATAGTTGAATAGTTTATAGAATACTATTATTTAATGATAGAAGTAGGAGACAGCTTGAATTGCTTATATTTTTACTCTAAAAATGCGAAATATATAAGTTTCTTCAATCTTGTTTTATAATAGTCATTAACCATAGAATTCATACTTACTTGATTTCGTAGTGTCTTTATCTACGTCAACATAAAAAATGACATGGTTATCAGGTCATCACCAACTTCGATTCCCGGTATCTACCATCACTTCTCCGGAACAGATCTCACTATTTTTGCCATATAACCATCAAATATACCGTCCTAAAAAATCGAATCAGAAGAGGCGCTATATACAATCATAATGGAACTTCACATAGGTAAGTTCGTTTAATTATATAATTGTATTTGGCGCCTCTTCTTGTTCATTAAAATCTCCGTTTATTAAATTACAGACTTAATCTATATAGAAATGAAGAATAGAGCTAATAAAGTAATCGTTTTATATGATAATTCTTTTAAAGTATAAGCTTAGTATTAATGTCACATTTATCAAAATAGTCAAAAACAATTTTCGGATTTCACGTTTGATCGTACTTGGGGTTAGATGGTCTTAAGTTTGAAACGCCTTTAAAAAATCGTTTGATAATAATGTCTTCGCCTGTGCGAGGGCCAATGATTAGGCTATAGCAGACCATAAGCTGTTCAAGGAACCATACTTTGCATTATTTTTATATTCTTGTGTCAAGCAATTATGAATATCTATATTTGAATCTTCGTAGGGGTTTATTAAGTGATAGTCCGGGAACTTGGTACCTTCCCGTATGCACTGAGGTGCCGGAAGGCAAAAGTGGTACAATTGGCTAAAAACGCGATTTTTTATAGAAATATCTCAAAGTTGTTTTTTTGGCTCGGGGCTATTTTTTCCTGAACATTTAGGTCATTTTAAGAATAAAAGCTTGTATTACTTTTTCGCCTGTAGTCAATAGAAAAAAGTTATGATTTTTTAAAGTTTCATTTTTGCGATTTTTCAATAACTTTGACCTCTTAGTACATCAATGCGAATAAAGTTTTTTGACATATACAAATTGATATATCCTCTTTCAGGTATCAGTAACATATTTATTCATTCATATATAAAATTAAATTAAATTAACAATCACTATTATCAATAAATAAATGACACTTTGAAGGCCGATTCGCATCATTTCCACGGCCGATACTGTACAGGGTACTGTTATGAGCATTTACTTTATTTTAGAAACTATTTAGATTTTTATTCTACATATACTTTTTCCCTACTTATGCCTCGTCTTCACTGACACTTTAATAGCGCCTCGCTTTAATTTTTAATATTAATAACATTACAGTGATAATTGCTAGTAAACTTTAAAGAGTTCTATTCTGTTGAGATTTGTTTCTTCTATTTTTTCATACTAATAAAGTTTTGCTTTTCTAAATAACATTAATGTTATTCGGTATTGAAAGTTAAAACGTGACTCTATTAAGCTGCCAGTCAAGTCAAGGCATTATGTATTTTGTAAAATAATGAACATGAATTTTAAAACAATTTTTTATTCTAACTGGCTTCAATGTAAATTCATGTAACATGTTACCCATGGCTTTATTCCTTAAATTTCACTACAAACAGTGATTCTGACTTTCATGTTTAATTCGATCTGATATTATGATGCAACAAATTTAAGATTTGGTTTTAAGACGTTTATTTGCCTTAAAATCAGATAAACAATCCTTATATCAAATATTCCATTTGTTATATTTCTGAACTTAAAATTAGTATTGCTATTAGGTCGACGACTATTGTATCTAATTACTCTGGGCTAACAGAATGTCCAGATGTGTATGGTCATCGGTAATGATGTATATAGGAGACTTCTCCGAGATTATTTTTCATGAATATTTTAAATATCATTGTGAATGATTGTTGTTAGTTTATGTTGGAGTTGGTGACAATATCTATGCACATAGATGAACAGGACGGCCAATGAAAAGGTTTAAGTCTAACACAATCTGACATATGTATTTGAATTTTTACATCTAATTTCATCCCACGACAGATTCTTTTTGTTACAGAAAGACTGTGTCAAGAGAAATATTATCTCTGATGTAACACTTTAATTGCACAATATAAATTGCGATTGTAATAAATTTTGGATAACGTTAACTAATGCGATTTCGAAGTTAATTATTTGATGAATTAATATAATTGTTCTCATGCGTGTTATGTATTTAATTTTTTATAGACCATTAATATAAAGATATATTTATATATTTTATAATTATACATTACCGTTGATAAATTCTTAATAGCTTGCATTGTATGCATGACTTTTAAATAATAATTATTAAGCTCTGATTAACACAAAATACTTCATTTTTGCACATTGACTTAATAAACGGGACATTAATTGAATGTTACTACAAATCTGAAATAAAAATACTTCATTTCTCTATTTACAATAAAATATCTATAACGATATTAGTACTTCGTTTACGAAGAGCGAGATAAACTATTCATCATTTGCAAGAAGTAGTCATTCATATTTTTAAAATTACAATATTTGTTGATTCAACTGCGTCTTAACTAGAGCATTGAATAAATAATAATAGAAGGATTAAACATATAACGACAGGGAATATATTGATTTCTGAAATGACCTAAAAAGTTTATGCTTTAATATGCGCGTTTAAAATAGTATGAGTTCAACATACGTTAAAAGTTTATATAATACTTTTGTATTACAGGTTATTATAAAGAGCAGTAACTATATACGTGTGCACATATGTAGAAGATCCTAACCCTTTTGTGCCGCATTTTTTAGTAAAATAATATATAAGAAGACTTTCCGAAAAACTAACAACAGCCGACGACATTTAAAATATACATGAAAAACATCTCAGTGAAGTCCCTTAGGATACCATCATCGATGACCTTATACACCTATTGCTCGATAATATTTTTTATTTGCACTTGACAATCATTTCAAAAGCTTCCAGTTAATCAATTCCGATTTTAAGACAGTATTGCATCTTACTTTGATTCCGTTCTAAATTTGACTGAAAATTCGAAATTTGTAGTCATGACAGCTAAAGGTCAGACACGCGGCAATTTCAGATGCAACAAATTTAAGAATCTCTTTTTGTAGATTGTTTCTTTAATATTTTTCTAGAAATAGAACTATAATAGAATGAATCTACTGAACATCAACCGTAAGATTGAATATCATTTAAGGAAAGCGTAAAATCATCTACCGGTATGCTATGTGGATCTTTAAACCACGAAACGTATCGAGAACGTTTTGTGTTTACACAGTTAGCAAATAAGTCGATGTTTGGATTCCGAAATGTCTTACTATCTCATTAGTACATAAGGAATATTCCTATTCAGTCTCTAATCTTCAGGACTCTCTATCGGCTTCTACATTTTCTTTCGAACTAATATAGGAAGCAAATACCCAAATATCTCGTTCTTCGCACAAAGACCAAATCGAACGAGCTATTTGGTTGAGATTTTCAAATTGGACATCACCCATCCTCTTAATGTCTGAAATAGCTACCGTCTTGTCGGGACGCAGTAATATGTTACAATTGTTAAGCCATTCGGAGAAACATTTTGAACCAAAAAATGCAGCTTTCAATTCGAGAATATTTGTAAGGTAGACTTCGCATATACTCGTTCCAAAATCCATGAGATCTTGCTTCCCCGCAAGCGACTCTTTTTAATATTTAAAATTCTTTTCACAAGTTGTTTTATTTTATTCTTCTTTGATTCAGGTAATTCAATCATTAAGTAAGCAGAGTTGAATAAAAAACCTAAAAGTTTACAAATTTGACTTGGAACTAGAACGCTCTTTTTCATATTTATGATAAAGCCCAGCTATTTAAGATTTTACAAATTAATGCAACAGCCTTTTGACATTAAATAAACGTTTTGGATGGAAATGTACGATAAATGGAAGACAATTAAACTCAAATAATTCATTATTAAATTTGAATCTCAACAGTAATGACAAATTATGAAATAATAATTAAATTATATTAACAATGAGAAATTGTGAAAAATTTTATAGGAAAAAAATATTTTGTGAGTGACAATAACCCATTTATTTATAAATTCTTGTGTATTAACGTATACATAAATTTATAAATAATATTTTTAATTAAATTAAATGTTTCATAACTTTTTGATAATTTTACAGAGGAATATATTAAATTAAACAAAATGCGCATTTAAATATTAAAATCGGATTCAAAATAATAAAAAGAAATGGGAGTTGACTGATTTTTTATTTAAAAAACAACATCTACGATTGCAAAATCATAATTCTGGTTTTTAGTTTTTTAGATGATCGTTTCATTTTATACTAAATTCTTTTTAAATATCTTTAATATCTTATCAATTTATAATTTTGGTGTAATAGTGTAAACAGTAGTAGTACCTAAGTAGTAAAGTACCTAAAGTATACAATTTCGTTCCAGAGTTGTTAATAATTAGCCAATTTATAAAATATTTTATAACATAAAGTAGCACGACTTGGATTTTTTCAACAAAAAGTAACATCTATATCATTTTTTCAACAAAGAATAACACGATTCAGCTTTTTCCAATGAGAAGCATCGAATGATTTTGTGGCGAAAACTAGCATTTTTTATAAATGTTCAAAGAAAAGAGTAATTCTAATTATTATAGGACAAAGAAGGTGTCGATCGGAAATAGGAATAAAGTAAAAGGTGATTTATTCCAGTTTCTCCATTTAATTACATGTAATTTATGAATTTGCTCCAAGATTAGGGTAATTTTGTAAAGAAGGTTATTTAAATAATTCCAGTAAAACAATAATAATTGCAATCATGCAGACCTAAAAATTTTTTTTAGTAAACTAAACGCCTAAACTTGACAAGCACTAATCATAAAAATGATTTTAAAAAAGATTATAAGAACTAAAAAGTTTTAAACAGAAAGTTTTCAAAGTATCCCTGGTCTCCCCTACATACTTTATACGTGTTTTTTAATGTTTACTTTAGTTTACACACGAGCTTTATTCATGTAGAAAAGATTAAAATCATTTCGACGTGTTGACATTACACACTCTTTTGGTGTGCGTGATTTACACGTTTTGCATATTTTTGGATACTATACTTGAAATCTACCATTATTAGTTTATTGAAACATAATTCCTTTTGAATAGAAAGGGTATTTTGTTGTGACAGGTGTATAGTTAAGATAATCGCGAAATACAATAGATTGTATCGTCGGTAGAGAGTATAAAGATTTTACTCTTTAACAATTATGATTAATACTTTAAAATTAGAACTAGGGAAAAAAATATGCATAATTATGACAAACCAATATCACAAGAATAATAATAATTCTTTAATATAACACTTTTAAAATAGGTCAGTTTACGTTAGGTAGAAATAAATTCAACACATATAAAATATCGGGATAGCAATAAGTTATTTATTGTAAAATAAATCTGGTCTGCTCTTTAATAATGCGCACTCGCTTTAACTATATATTTATAAATAAGAGTTTGAGTCATTAACTATCTAATTGATTTTACGCTTCCTACATAGTTATAATTGTTTGGCTATAAAAAGTACGTTCTAAAGTAATTACAATAAACTCGCGTTTGTCATGAATACAAATTCGACCAACAATCTACAAATATTCTCAGACTAATTTAGTTATCAATTAAAATAATAGACGAATTCGCAAGCTTAATACATTATTTGACATGAACAAATTGATTAAAATAAAATTCGCAGAACACGTGTTGTATGATTAAATTACCGGATTCGATATAACGTTCAAAAGCATGTTACAAAATGAACAAATTAACTCAATCGAGACGAAGCCACTTAACTGAGTGTTCGAAGCGATGATATCAATCATTGTCTCCTGTCGCCCATGACTCTTCTACGACGATTTCGATCCGTGAAGCAAGCAGCGAACTTTACTTCGGACGGTTCGGCATATTCCTCACATAACAGCGTCGTAGCCGGAGGAAGATGTTGATACTCGGAGAGGTGTGTAGTCTTGGCCGGATCCTGAACGAAAGAGAGCGAGTGCTGTCGGCGCTGTGACACCGATGACTTTAGGACGATCACGGCGTGTGGGATAAATTCCTGACGGAGCAAAGGCTTTCGCCAAGTGCGCGCGATTCAAATTCAATTCATCTGCCTAAACGGTCCAACTTGATGTACAATTTTTGGACCGGTACAAGAGGAAAACCATGTCATCTCGGCCGAACGGTGAAGACCAGGCCATCTCAAACGAGCGGTGAAGACTATGCTATTGTTTTGTCTACAATTTTAAGTTGACAACGCTTTCGAGAATTTAATTAAATAACCCTTGAACGTTGAATGATGTACTGTTGGCTATAAATAACATAATTAGAAAGTATTTTTTCAATCTAGTGTATCTTTTGCATAAATTTCATTAATATAACAAAAAAAAATATTATTTAGCTTATAGGTTATTGAGCGGAAAGTTCACTACAACCTTAATTCTTTTTATAGCACACTAACCTCAAAATGCCAACTTTATTGTCGATTTTGAGGTTGTTGTGCTATAAAATATCGTATGAGACTGTTGTGGGAGGTGTTTTTCTACCTTGCTCGATTTTCTCACTCGCTTCGCTCGTGCGAAAACCCTCGAGCAAGGTAGAAAACCATCTCCCACAACAGTGTCATAATATACTATTCTATATTAACAGTATGAAGTAAGACAAATAATATAATAAAAATAAAAAAATACTTCTTAATTGCGTAATTTATAGCAAACAGTACATCATTCTACGTTCAAGAGTTATTTAATTAAATTCTCGAAAGCGTTGCCAACTTAAAATTGTAGAGAGAACAATGATCGTTTAAAGGGTATTGTCTTCACTGCTCGGCCGAGATGGCCTGGTCTTCACGGCTCGTATCGGCTGAGATGGCATGGTTTTCCTCTCAACCCACGGTATTCGAATGATTTGTCTAACTCAGGTGGGGGTAATTAGCCGCTTTTAAACGCTAAAATGCAAAAAAAAATTGTATCCGTTAATGAAAATTTCTTTTTTATAAGCAATCATTCTGAAAATGTTTTTACTATAAATACTTGATTATATCTTTATGATTACCGGTATGAAATCTCAACATCGTGATCCTACTCGTGCGGCAGTGCATAAGCGGCAAAAAAAGGGGGAGGGAGGGTGGATATTTCTCTAACATTATAGTATCCGGTATATCATGGCGTTTTATTTTATACATTAACAATACGCACCTTTATTCTTTAAAATAATTACAAAGTCTGAGTTTATCAATAGTCTTTTTGAATTTATAATGATAATAATTACTTCTTCACCTAATTATTTGAAAATATCCATTACAACTCCATCGCAACTATTCATTCAACTATCACACGTGTGCTGCACCAGTTGTACGAATCGATCGACCCACCAACTAATCACCTGTAAATCGGCACAATCGATCACAACCCCATCGTCCTCGTCATACCTCCACCTCACTGTGCTCGCAAGACTGTCGAACTCGAATAAGCCTCCGCTTACTCCCACGATCCTGTACACACGCACGCACTCCTTCTGTTTCCCGCAAAATGGAAAATCGCATGATGCAGCGTCGAATTCGAATTTTCCAAAACCTGCTACTGCTGCAAGCGATCCCACGCTCGCGAAGTCATCAGCGATCCTCCAAAAGTGTTCTCATAACGCAAACTCACGGACATTATAAGCATACACAAGATGACGAGATGTGCAGGTCGTAATCGATCCGATGATCCCCAAAAATTGCGCTCTCTTCGACTCTTTTTTTCTTCCTTTATACGCCAAAAGTGTCCTTTTTCCCAGGGTTAGCTGTATGCATACGTGGCATCGCAGCGCAGGTAAGCGCGGCCGTAACATTTGAATGGTGGTTTGCGTAAGGGGGTGAGCACCGACGCAGCCTGCGGATCGCACACAAAAAGGGAAAGGATCTGGATGCAGCTCGCTTTTTTTCGTATGTCGTATACCTGGGAAAAGGGTTGCGTGGGCCGAGAGATACTTTTGTACCGAGGTCCGCGACTTTTGAAAAGGAGAGCGGAGCCGAGTGGAGGAGGGACTCTCGTGAGAAAAATTTGAATATCGGAGGATGCGATGAGTGCGGAGGCGATCGTGGAATCCCATGGATTTGGGAAAATATCATGTGTGTTTTTTTGAGAGAAAGGGGAAGAATGAGTGCAGCGCCTCTCGTGTGTTATGTGGACGTATAATGGGTGTCTCATCTTTCTTTGTCGGCGATGATGTAGGTATTGAATAATGTTTGGATTGAAAACTCTTTTCTTTGTAGTAATTTAGTATAAATTGTATTTAACGTTTATCAATTATATATATATATATATATATATATATATAGATTATCAGATTATTAGATAACGAATTTGTATGAGACTCATAATTCAACATTTACAAAAATAATAATTACAATGATAAATGAAAAATTAATAAATTATTTGCATTAAAAAAGTATTTGTTGTCTGCTTCATATATATACCTACATTTAATCTTTTAATGAGTATAATGAATATAAGTACTACAATTAATGCCAATTTGGAAGAATAGAAGTTCATTATTAAAAGTCAAATAAATGACGGTATTTAATGATGAATTTGAATGGTTTTGCAAAATTCGATTATATATGGCCGATTTGAAGCATAAAAACATTAATTGAGGGACAATAGACGATGCTTATACCCTCAGCCTCTGTAAAAGAGATAAAACTATGAAACAGTTAATTGCTACGCATACAATCTTTAAATTTCCATGGTTTCTTTGATCTCAATTGATATTGTTATTGTTGTATTTCATACATAGATAGTGTGGCAATGAAAATCTTTTTCTAAAACGCTGGACCGGCTTGTATTTTAATACTATTTTACAAAATTATATAGAAGAAATCATTGGTACTCATCAACTTCAAAGTTAATAACATTATGAAACTGCATTTATTTAGGCTATTGAGATTTGGAATGCTTAGATTTTTATACAGGAAACGAACTAAGATTTGAACATTATACCTATTATATAAATTCATTTTAATAGTGCACATACATAAAAATATTAGCTGCTTTAGCAAAAATATTTGCTAGAGCCGACAAATGACGCTGATTTATAAATCCAGCAAACTCTTTCGTCCTTTCCAGCAAAATTTATATCTGTTACAACAAATTATTTCTATATGCGCATTAACATTTATAGTACATTGTGTAATTAGTGCGTCAAACTGAAGGTAAATGTGAGTGAAAATAAAATTGTATAATTAAGCATCGGGGCCAGGGCAGGAATCAGGCCCCAGGGGGACTTTTACCGAAGCGTGCGAGAAACACAGTGTTTCTGGCACGCTGCTATAAAAGTACATGTATCGATCATTTCTCGCACGTTATTCAAGCATGAGAAATAGAGCTGCTCTCATAGAATTAAAAAGAAACATTTTCACAATTTTAAGTGGCTATATAGATTATGATAGCCGCTGGCATTCAGTCACTAATTACTGCTGACTATTACTAGCTGGTTAATATAATAATAATAATAACAATAATAATTATATAAATGTAATAAAGCCCTGAAATTAGGTTTTGTCATTCAGTAAAATCTGCTTTTATTGGACATGTACAATTCTGCCTAAACTTGTCTAATTTAGCCACGTTTCCAACTTATTCAGAAAGAAAAGACAATCATTGTCTTGTTCAAAATGTTTCTGTAATAATCTATAAATTTTTACAAATGACTCAAACATCTGAACGAAAAAAGAAACTTACGCCAAAATACGTTAAATTCCATTAGCGTTACAAACTTATAATCGACAATCATTCGAAATTAATTTCGAACGAGTACCAAAACGCACCATCCACACCCCTAACTCTCTAACCACCAAACCCACGAATCCATCCGCTCAAGCCTTCATCCCAACATTACAATTATCAATTAAAACTTTTCACCTCTCTCTCTCTCTCTCTCTCTCTCTCTCTCTCCCACCCTCTTTCACCCCTTGAAGATCAATACACCATAATCGCCGATGATGCGCGCATCACCCTGTGCACTCCGCAAACACCCCCGGCGCACAGGTATACACCAACGCGCGAACCCGACGTTTACGCCGAGCGTGGGAAGAGGGTTGCGTCGCGCTCTCTCTCTCTCTCTCTCTCTCTCTCGTTCTCACCCCCTTGTAACCGCGCGCTCGCAGGCTCTCTCTTACCTGTGTGTATTCGAGGAGATGAAATTGACCGCGCTTGCCAGCGCCCGCGTGCGTCGGTGTAATTTTCCCTAAAACGCAATTTTCTCGGCTGCTGCTGCTGCTGTTGCTGGTGTTGTTGTTGTGCGGGAGGAAGGGTCGCGGTGGCATGCGTGTTTACGCGCCCTTTTGCTCGCGTAGTACTATGCGTGGACACTCCTTTCTCGACGCTGAGTTCCCAGAGAGAGCTGGATTGTAGGAATAAGGGTGTCAGTGCACGTGTGTTGATAATGAATAGCGGGTTATTGGGAAGCGCGGTTTTAGGGTTTTGTTAGCGATGATTCGATGGTTGTAGGTGGCTATTTATGAGGATGTATTCGTAGGGTTGTACTTTTTAGTTTATGAAGTTTATTTAATTGAATGGAGACTTTATGTATAATGGGTAGTAAGCAGTATGATTAAGATTTCGAAGACACAACGAATGGAACCATAATGAGTGCGATACTTTGTACTCATAAAGAAAAATAATAATAATGTTATTATTAATAACTTGGTAGGGTTCTGCCATTTTCAGACCAAATATCAATAACTTTTTATTATATTTTCTTTATCTTTTTATATCCATACAAATGTGTTAGATACGAGTACATATCGATGCCTGAGCGAAAGAACCTCCTATCTCGGACTGCGCGTGAAGAACCTTCTATCTCGGTCGGCGCGTGAAGAAGCTCCTATCTCGACTCGCGCGGCGAAAAACATCCTATCTCAGCTCGCGCGAAGAAGCTCCTAACTCGCAGCGGCGAAGGAGATCCTATCTCGGCCCGCGCAAAGAAGCTTATATCTAATATCTTATTAAAAATAACTACTAAATAGATTTTTATTTACAAATATATTGCAAGGTAACCTCATATATCATCTGTATAATGTTATTATAATATTATTAAACAATAATATTATACGGATCATATATGAGGAGCTTGTTCGTGCGGACCGAGATAGGATTTTCTTTGCCGCTGCGAGATAGGAGCTTTTTCACGCACCCACCGAGATAGGAGGTTTTTCACACGCAGTCCGAGATAGGAGGTTCTTCCGGTCAGGCGTCGATGTATAGAAAATCTGAGGTCAATGATCAAATTATCGAAAAACCTTATCTTAAAAAAATTAACTTTTAACACGTCATATTATGAGAATGACCCGTTTGTCGCCACTTAGTTCTGATGTCATCCTTCATAGCTCTTTAAAATGTTAGTTCGATAGGCTTAAAAAGATAGGTTTCATCTATTCTTAGCAATATCTGTCACAATTATGTAGGTATAATGAGAATTGAATTGTATATAAGGAACTGTTAATTTTAAGAATTGAATCGCCATTAAGGAAATATAAAGGTGGTTTCACAATTTTCGGTAGCTCATATACAAACCAGTTTTTGGATAAATAGTAGTAATAAAAACTATTGATAAATAATGACGTGCGCAATAAATTAATGTAGTTCTACCTGCACTATATATTAAAAATGCGCTTATTTAAAAGTAGTTCATGTTTATTTAAGAATTATAACTCTTATAACTTTTGAAAGTATTTTTAGTCCAATACCTAACGCCAAACGGAAATGTCTAAATGCCGAATGAGTTGAACAACGTGTTTTATCTTATAATATTCTTCGAATATTTATACATAATATTAATACTTTATAATTTATCACTATCAATGTAAAAAATTATGCACTTGGTACTTACGATTCATTATTTGATAAGTATCTGCCTCTCATAAACTCTTAGATGTCCAGCGCATGCACATCTTCTCTAAATTACAATAACACAAAATATTACCAAGAATAAAAATTTCTCCCAAGTATAAGTATAATAAAATACCAGAACTCACAAATTTTGCAACTCAGACGTGTTTTTTAACATCGGCGCCTTCAAAGGCGCTAGCATTTCTCCCCGCGCCGCTTCTTTTCCTGGAAGCGCATCATTTGCGGAAACAATGCTAGAAAAGCGCGGGCGAGTTGGATTCATCATTCCCCCGCGCTGTCAATAGCGATCTATCGTAGAGTACGAGCCGCGCGCGCGCTGGAATTTCGCGCTTGAAAACGCGCATCATTCGGGAGGCAAGCGCAGCGGGGCTTATACCACATGTACAACTCCGCAGCATTCGGTAGCCGCGATCCTCTCTATTTTTCTCTTTCCTTTTTCTTTTTGGCTTTTTTCTTTTCTCCTTTCTTTTCTACCTTTATGCAACGCATTTTTTTCTTCCTTTCTTGTGCACAATGGCGAGGATTCCGGGAGAGAATAGGCCACTGGTCAGCGAAATCATCGAGGGCTGCTGCTGTTGTTGTTGTTGGGTTTTGCACTCTGCTGACCTTATGTCGTGCATCGTACCTCTGGTGTTTTTGGAGGGCTGCTGCGCCGTATTGACAGGGTAAGAGGAAAATGAATTGGGGATTATTGCGTTTTTCATCGTTAGTCTCGTTCTTGTGGAGAGATAGAAGTTACCCCCGTGTGTCTATTCCTTGTAGGGTAGATATTTTGTGATAGTAAGGAATACGTTTTGCTAAAAATGTTATATAGAATTAATTGTTGACGTCATAGGAATAGAAATACAATATTTGTAGAAAATGTCTGTATACCTATGTAGAAACTTTATTGAACAGTTTCTTTTTAACTTTGAAGTAGGTATAATGTAATGCACATAATCTTTCTGTCTTTCTTTTCTTTAAATGGCCGTGGTACTCTTTATAAGTCTCCAATTTGCCACCAGTATATAATCTTATATAACTAATGATTTCTATGTGTATATTATAGGAACTGTAAACGAAAATTTATTATCAAATCGTATAGTAAATTAGTTAACGTTTTATACTTTGAATTCTCTTTCTTTTGCTATTATAAAGATAAGTTATTGCTTTTACATGCATTTTAAACGTTAATCAATTGTCGGGTATTAATTCTAGCTCTTATTTTCATAATCGATCACTGGTATACTATAATTTAATTACTCATAATATATACAACAGTGTAAAATATAAAGCATTTCATGTGCAAGAAAATAACCGTAATATAAGAGTCCATTCACAGTGAGAATGGCAACATTGTGTCTAATTGCGACTAATAGGTGCGTAGCTGCGATGACATGCTTGCAACGAGATATGAGGCGCGGATTGCGACGAATTACAGCTATAGTACGTATATATGAAAGTATACGTATATGTATAAACGAAATAAAGTAAGTATAAATGAACTTCTATTATGAATTATAAATTAAATATCACAGAAAATTTTTACTGCAGAATAGTATTAAACAGCAGCATAAAAATCTCTTCACGAAGTGACTTTTCTAAGCACTCAACATGTTGTCAGATCCAAATAGAATGAAAATGCACTTTAAGAAGTAGACAGCATTATCGTCAAGACATTTAAGAAAATTAAGAGTCTTGATAGAGATTATGGATTTAACTACCTAATAGTCAACATCTTTGAAGTAGCAGAAGCGAATAGTGTTCGACGCAGATCGGAATACTATGGAGAAGAAAGAAGCAACATTAGAAGAGTCACCACAACTATTACGATAGCAGTATCTTTTGACTCTGTCGATAGATCTGTTGTAGAATATCCCCTACAGTATTCGAATATAGAAAAATATGACAAAGACAGTGGGAGAATTGACCAGAGGACTATCACGTATTTGTTAACCTCCTGATATCCTGGTGTTTTGCACTGATTAGCTTATATTGAACCTGACATTTTTAGAGGATGCTAAAAAAAATAATCCATTATTATTATTTGATTATTGAGTTTTTATACCACCACTTACAAGGAGAACAACCCTGCGGAACTCGGATTTTAATGAGGCTTTGAGAGGTGTTTTATGGTATCTAAAGATGAAGCATAATACCCGAAGTTCGTTCTAATGGCCCTTGTATTCGAGATATAGGCTATTTTACTAGGAATATACATTATCTTAGTAAAAAATGGTACCTCTTCTAGTGATTATAAATATGCATATGTGAACATTGTAAAATATGTTCCAAAATATAACAAAAGTTAGAGAAACGAGCTTTATTTTGAGACCTGTAACGTTAAAAAATATTAATCTGGTCCTAAGTTATTAACAATTAAACATGGTGATTAAAAATGCGTATCGAAACGTCAAAATGAAAACAGTTTAATTTCCTCGAATATTGATGCATTTTCAGACACCATATTTCATGTGTGAGTGTGAGTGTGAGTGTGAGTGTGATTGTGAGTGTGAGTGTCAGTGTGTGTGTGTGCGTGCATGCGTGCGTGGGTGCGTCCGTATGTATGCGTATGCATGTATGCACCTATATCTCGAGTAATCCACAGTAAAATTTAATGCTTAATTTTGTTTGTTTTTTTTAAACGAAGGGGGCACGATAATAATTTCTTCAGTTTTTCGGATTTGTTTTTGTTTCTTAGCGGTTTTTCGATTTTTGGCTTTTAGTTTTTCGGGTTTTCTGGTACGTTAGAAATAAAATTATCGATCCAGTGAAAATGCATTTGATATAGTATAAAATTACCAAACTTTTACTACTTGAAATTTAGGATAAGGTGTTTCCTTTCGTTAGTTATATACGGAAACGTCATTTCTATTTAATAGTAATTTCTCTAAAATATATGATGGAAAGTTTTTGAAAATAATTAAGGTATATAGGTCAATGGAGAAGATTATTCAGTAAAATATTTGAGACATTTCATTTTTCTAGGATTGAGAAAAAAATCATTTCGTAAAGAAAGTCGATTTTCTATGGCAAACGATAACTTGAGTAAAACTGCATTATTCCTTCTGAAAATTTTCAGAAAGGTAGCTTTTTACTATCTCTCAGCTAAGTTATTTGCCCAGATCATGAGAACTTTTATTTATCGAGATATTTGAGGTAATTTTTTTTGCAAAAATTTTTGATTGCTTATTTCTTGGGTATTACACGGTAATTTTTTAAAAATGAACACTTATTTTTTCCAACTCTTAATGAAGATTTTATATCAAATAGAATTTTCAAGATTTATCGTATCATTTAGGCTTTATAACGTTTTTACATTTTTTATGATAATTTCTTTTTCAAAAAAATTTTGATTGTAGATTTCTTACATATTAAGCGGTAATGTTTGACCAAACAAAGCTCATTTTATACATTTGTTGATGAAGATTTGAAATCAAGAAAATCTTTTAAGATTTATTGATTCTTTTTTGCTTTATAACTTTTTTCATTATTATGATATTCATTTTCTTTTTCAAAACATTTTTAATATATATATAATTTTTGTCCATTCTAAGATCATTGTGTACGTTTTTTGATAAAGATTTGAAATAAAAAATTCAAGACTGATTGATTTGTTTTTGTTTTATACCGATTTAGGATTAAGAGATACATTTTTCACCTAAATAACGTATATTTGGAGTTAAGATGCTTATATCTCGAAGACAAGGGTCCAGTAGAACAAACTACAGGTGTTATGCTTCAGTTTTAGATACCGGAAAACACTTCCCAAAACCTAACCAGAATCCGAGTTCAGCGGGGTTGGTGTTCTCCGTGTTAGTTTTATTCTGATAAAAAGATAAGTCACCCCGTATCTTTTTCTTGGTTTAGTTTTATAAAAAACATCGTAGAAATACGTTATTGCTGTTTTTATACCTAGTGATAAAGGGAAAGACTATTTAAGCGAGATGTAGTGTAGCTGTATAACAACATTAAACATTAAAGTTCGGCCTGAAGGTAGGTATACAAACAGCATATGAGACTATAATAACAAAAATGCACTATTTGTTCGCATGTAAAAAACGCATTTATTATTTACAGAACTATATCGACGTTCCTTACGAAGACTAGTACATTTCAGGTTTCCCAAAAATACTAGTTTTTGTTAGGAATCTCACATGAACATTAGCAATTTTCAGAATTCTAGACAAAAACTATAATTTTCTTAGAAAATCGAGCTAAGAAAGTGATAGTATTAATAAGAAAATCTAAAAAGTACTAGTTTTTTCTAAGAGGTCTCTCATAAGAACTAGGTGTTTTTGGGAAATCTGAAATGTGCTATAAGTTTTCGTTAGGGACGTCGATATGTACATAACAGAAGTTATAAGCCTAAAATTAATAATTTATAATCATTAATTGTACATTGCTTACACTTAAAGATAGGTTATGCTTTTGCAAGCTATAATAATCATTTTATAATTTAATCGTTGAATTACAAACTCAATCTCACGAAAATCAGTGCTTTACTTCTTGCTTTATTTTGCTAAATAACGATAATTGGTAGCATAAGTTAAAGTTCTTTACAAAGTAATGTCTTTAGGCAGTCAACACATCAGACCCTAAAAAGTCTAAAAATACACTTCACTTCATGAAGTACAATCAAAATAATTAAGGATCTTGATGGACGTCGTGGATCGAAGCATCGTTAACTTGAAGCTCGTACTCAACTTTGTTATTTAGCTTGAAATCTTCCATATAGCAGTAGCGAATAGTGTTTGATGCTGATCGAAACACCATGAAGAAAGTCAACGACATTAAAAAAGACACTATCGTTACTACTATTACAGCAGTCGTTTTTGCCTCATATGATATATCTAGTGTAAGGAAGAAGCAGTATCCGCACACGAGAACACATGAAAAAGTTGGTAGAAGAACTGTTCCGAGGACTAAGACGTATTCACTTAACTATAAGATAAACAAAATTATTAATCGAAATGATCATGCTTACTTAATTTTAATCAACTAGGCATACATGTAATATGATAAAACGTTACTACGATGAGTAGTACTGCATGATTTTAGAAAATTATCTTTTTAATACTAAAAGTACAAAAGATTTCATCATTTGTTAAGTAAACATTTCATTACCAATCTTTAATCAGTCATCCAAGTATATTATATTATATTATATTATAAAGTGATATTATGAAAAGAACTTTAAGGCTATAGAAAAGTGTGTGAATTGAATGAAATAATATTATAAATATATTAACTCACGATATTTATTGCCATTTCTAGCACAGGAAGTTTCATGTGTAGAATATAAGATTCTTTTGCAGATTTGTAAAACGTATTTCCATGAATGGCACACATGGTTAAAGCATCAAAAGAAAATTTCATTAGTATAGTTAACCAAGAAAGTATTAAAATAGGCTGTTTGTAATTTTTTTTCAGTCTGTCGAGCCCATGTTTCCAAATTATGTAGAACATGGGAATTATTGTGAACAGCGATGATGCGTAAGCTAATGATCCTGCGTGGTATCTGTAAAATTAAAAAACTTTGTTTTGAGTTTACGGCTGTAAAGACATATTGTATATATGTCATATATCTTATAGTAGGAATATGATAATTATAATTTAATATTAATTATTACCTTATAACCATCACAAAACTTTTTGGCATTATCATCATTGGAATGGAATTCTTATCTTTCGCTTGATACCAAGTAGCAAATGTGGCTGTTAGAACCATTCTTCCTATTCCCATCACGAACCAGGTGGCCCATAAGAAACCACACAAATTGATCAAGTGAAATAAGTATATTTGAGGTGGAACCATGGTGTTTAAAGGTTCTTCGATTTTATTCTCCGAAGAAGTTACTCTGATACTTAACAAGTATATATAAACGCACAATGCAAAGACAGCTATTAGAAGCTGTAAACTAAATTGTATAACTGCAAAAATAAAAGTTGATGGGAAGAAAAACATGACTCTGAAAAAAATGTAAATATGTTATCAAATAAATATATATGTAAATGTAAAATTGAATTTATGTTGAAAATGATAAAAATTAAATGTCAAACATTAAAAAATTTTACATTTAACAATTCTTGAGAATTTAACGGATTAAGTGATTTTAAGTACTTACTGGCAAGACTCTTTAATAGTTTTGCAAACTATTTCAATGCGTGCTGTTACGAACGCACATGTTATCCATCCATAGAGTATGGTAACTGCGGCAAGCGGTATAAATAAGTAGAGGTTGAAGCGCACCAAAAGATAGAAGTAAACTAGTAAACCATACAGCAGGACTAGTATTATAGACGATAATACGATTGTGATGATTACGAAAGCTTTTGTGGTCCACCGGTACAGAACGGAAAATATAAATAATAATACCACGGGCCAAGTTAGACCACCAAGAATAATGTATCTGAAATTTATTAGTATAAGTAAACAAATTTTATAAGATGTCAAAAATTACTTAATTCGCGAGCACGAGCAATATTTTTACAAATCACCCTTATATTAGTACTAGATTTACGCACCATTTATCAACTCAAAAAAATTGTTTTATATAAATCAGTTATGAAAATGATTTAAACTTACTTAGCTTCATCTATATTATTAAAAATTTCTTGCATAAAATAGTACACATGCTCTAAATATTTTGGATGTAAAATATGCTCTGGATTACCAGCACAAATAGCTAAAAAAACATAATATAGATTTAGTATAAACTAATTATAGAAATTAATTAAACTGTAGACTTTGTAATATATTTACCGTAGATCGATATCGCGATCCAAAATACAATAAAAACTCCAAAGCCTATAATGAATGACACGTCTGTGTTGATTCGATTTACTTCTAATGGCGCTGTCCATACTGATTCCTGTTTTGGGTTTTCACCTGTTATATATTGTATATTATAACGTATGCAAATATATTATATTACCACAAGCATGTTTTTTTAGTTTCATATTTTAATAGAGTATATAAAACAACAAAGTTTGTATTTTATGATTCAATTAAATAAAAAAAATAATTTAAACGTAGATGATAGAGCAAGTTTGAAATTTGTATGTAGTCGCGAAAACATATTTTTGAAATATTCTGCTACATTGCAATATACTTATATAATATACTTGTACATATTTTAAAATAAGAATTCTTGTATATACTTGTATATATTTTTAAATAATAATTCTAACAAAAATATAAAATAAGTCCTAATTTTGAAGTATTACAGTACCGCTTATATTGATCATGTTGGGATAAGAGATTTTGATAACAACACCCGGCTGATAACAATAGTCGGCGCGGCGGAAGAGCAATACACGGAGGTACGAAACACAAATTCTTAATGACAGATTCAAAATACAGAAACTTTTTTTCAATTGTAATAACGTAAAAAATTATAGTTTAGACAAAGTCATCTATATTTTGTGAGTCTTTTTTTATTTATAGAATTAAGGAATTTCTCAATTAGAAATTATAATAACCCATTATTAAAAAAAAATTATTACAAGTGAATCAACTGATTACGATAATTTTGAACTATTTAAAAATACTACCTATTAGTAGTTTTCTCATTATTTCACATAAAAAGCTGAACTTACCGAACTTTGAGTACGTCATTTTGTTTAAATTTAAAACAACGCTATAGGAAAGACATGAACTATAGAAGAAAATTGTTATGTTAAAGCTAATCCTCTTAAAAATCAGTGAAGCTGCAGTGCTATCATGCACACGTATCAGCAAGCTGAATGTTTTGCAACGTCAATCCACATAAATTTAAAAAATCCAATAAATTGAAGCGCGTTCACAGTGTTAATGTTGTTTTTAAAATCACAGTTGCGGTTTCAAGACACTTTCTTTTATAAAAGGTGCTCATGTTTTATCGAACTGCTCCGCGCAATGAGTGCGTGCGCCGCGGAGAACGAATCGAGACTGAGCTCGCGAGCATGCAACGCTGGCGCGATAAATGTAGTATATAATAAGCGATTTACAATGCAGGCTTGGAAAACCCGTGCGATTGTTCAATTAAGTTTTGTCTCCTCGTAGAGTAACGTTATTTCCTCATCTTCAAATCTACGAAGTGAAAGACCTTTTTTTCTTTTAGTCCATTATAGGTGAAAATAAACGAACTTATCATTACAATATAGTTCAACATACTAAAATATATCTGTGGTGAACCGGAAAAACGACTTCAGTCCATTTTTAGAAAGTTTTAAATTGCCATTTAAACATGTGCAAAAGAAAAGCATATTCAGGAAAAAAGGGAACATAGATGAATGTTTTGACTGCTTATGTGTAAATATATCATGCTCGGATATTACAATTACTAACAAGTCAATTCTCCAAAAAATCGTTTCCCGGTTCACCACAAGTTTTAGTGTTCACGATTAATTTTATTTACTATCAAATATAGTAATAGCTCGCAGCATTTTTATTCCGAATTTACAGTAAATTTTATGAATCTGCCCTATTAGGTGCATTAACTCTAATAATGTCCACGAATGAAGATATAATAAGACAAGAAATCCCAAGAAAGGAAAAAGTTAAAGAACGAAGAACTCAAGTCATGATATAACGATGACGAAGTGACAGCAGTTATCGAGTATACATCTGAATACTGTTCGCCATCCTTTTTCCTCGTTTGCAGGTCAGTTACGTATAGGTTTAATAATACACAGTTGATGCATCAATGAACCTGATAAGGCGTCATCTACTTTCGGCCATCACCTAAAATTGTGATGTTATCTGCATCGAGATAACTCGAGATTTCGAGCGAAGGTGCATTGCAGTTTAAATAAATAGCAAAAAGCTGAATTAGACAAGATAATACAATCGGCGCACTGTATATGATAGAAAGGTGGTCCGAAGGTTCGCCTTAATCGTTATCAATATATAAGGGAGATTGCATGAAAACATGCATTAGGTTCGTCGTATAGAATACCGAAAAATAATTGACAAGTATTTTTTTTCAATTAAATGATTATCAACAAAGATATAGCAGATTGAAATGTAGTGTGACTTATTGACTATTTTTGATTGCTTATAACTTTTGATATTGTTAAGATTTTTTAACGCCGTTTTTCAGTTTTTATGTTTTTCACGTTTATCATTTCCACTTCAATATCAGAAAAACAGCTACGAAAAGAATGTTGAAAACATAACTGTGAATATTGATCGATCGTAAATATTATCTTTTTGACTCTGATCTCTCTATCAACCGGTCGCCGTCGTGCCGCATCACATAGCTTTTCAGTAGTGCAAACATTTTTATCATGCTATAAAACCTTCATACATTCGTTAATTTTAACATGTCACGATTTCTATTAATTAATAAGAAGAAAAATATTAGAAAAAAAATTGTTAAAAATTTAAGCATATTCAGGGAATAGGGAACGATAGGGAAGGAAGTTTAAATGTTCAAGATTGATACCCTAATATTTATTAATTTAGTATAAGTTTTACTTATCTTAGCTTCTAATAATTTTATTTTTATTTTAAAATATAATGTTTTTACTGCATATTTCAAGTCTACTATACATTTTGTGTATATTTGAAGAAAAGGGTTATTTGCTTAAGGTATAACTTTTAGCAGTACCGAGCTCGATCGCCAGGTAGGACACTTTCGCTTAAACATGCGAATGGTTATTAAGGTGTATTGCATTGATACTGAGTTATATTATGTTATTGATGAATTTACTGAGTCGCATTGTGTTATTGAGATTTTCATAACATTAGTCTGGGATATATGCAAAGACGAAAGTTGCCCCCGAATTTTTCGATTCTTTATAGAACATTATGATATTTATAATAGAGAAACTAATTTTTGTTAAAAGGATTGTAGAAATATGATTTTTAGGCAATATAAATAAAAATATTACGTTTTTAAAAATATATGTATAACGTTTATTTTACTTTTTTTAAAGTTTGTACTACAAGGTAAAAAGAGATTTGTTACTTACAGAACTGTACGTACATTAAAAAACTGCGAGCGTAAGATAAATAACTTAAGTAACATAAGTATGTTCGTTATTTGTTATTATCATTGTATTATCATAAATTTATGTATTTATTGATGTAAAAGTCAAAGAACCTTTTACTATTCGAGTTTCTATCATCAGTCATTCTTATATTTAACAAGACTATTTATTCTATTACAGAAAAAATAAACACTTTGTAAATTACTCGATTTCGCTAAATAACAATATGGAGTAATTTATGCAAGCAGTCAAAATGTGTCTAAGAATACATTTTATTATGTACATTTATTCCTCATGAAATTTAAGATAAATATGGATTTCCATGTTCATCATTACTTGAAGCATCATCAACTTGAATATCTTTTAGATTCATCTCAGCCTCATTCTTGATCTTGGAATCTTCGAACTGGCAGTAATGAATAGTACCCAACGCCGATCGTAACACCATGAAGAATGTCATAGACATTAGAAGTGACATCAATGAGACTGCTACAACAGCAGTAGCGCTTCCGTCAAACGATAGCTCTTTGTTAATAAAGAAGCTGTATACATATATTGAACAAAATGACAAACAAAATAGTAGACTTGCTCCGAGGACTATCAAGTATTCGCTTACCTGCAATAGGAAAAAAGTATTAAGTTAACTGATGAATACAATAAATATTATTTAATTATTTAATATGTATCGAGAAAAAAAAATAGAATATAACGATTAAATATATTTAACATCTAAAGGATATTAAAAAACACTTTGAGATAATATAAATGTAACTCACGGTAATCATTATCAATTCTGACGAAGGCTGTTTCGTATATAGAATGTAAGATACTTTTGCAGATTTGTACAATGAATTTCCACGAAAAGCACACATGGTCAAGGCATCAAAAGTAAATTTCAGTTGTATGGTGAACCAAGTAAGTATTAAAATAGGCCGTTTGTACATTTCATTCGGATTGTCAAACTCATGTTTCCTTATTATTGAAAACATTGGAATTATAGACAGCGGCGATGATGCGTAAGCTAATGTTCCTGTGTGATATCTGTAACATTTTAAACATTAGCTTACAGTATTTGACTTTGAAAATATGTATTTTATAACATATGACAATTATAATTAAATAATAATCAGTACCTTAGTACCATTGCAAAGCATTTGGGAATTATCCGTATTGTAATGGAATTCCTATCTTTTGCTTTATACCAAGTAACAAAAGTGGATGATAAAACTATTCTACCTAAACCCATCACGAACCAAGTGGCCCATAAGAAAGCACAAAAATTGACCAAGTGAAAGAAGTAGATATGAGGTGGAACTATGGTCATATCATACAAAAGTATAGTATCATTTTCCCTAGAGTTTTCCAAAGTGAAATTTTCTTTAATTTGGTTCCCGAAATCAGTAGTATTTGTGTTTGTTGCAGTAACTTTCTGGGTTCTGATACTTAATAAGTATACAAAGATACTAAATGCAAAAACAGCAACTATCAGCTGTAAGCCAAATTGTATAACTCCAAAAATAAAAGTGGATGGGAAGAAACCCATGGCTCTGAAAAATATTTGTATATTATCGAATATTCGCAATGTATATTTGGCTGTGGTGTAGTTACAAAGCAGTGCTGTCATAGAGTCAGTAATTTTTATAGACCCGTACATCCATTCAATAAAATTACTTTATTGCGAATCACTGAGTATTTAGACAGTAAAACATTACATTCCTTAGCTGTAATATATTTATTAATATGAAACAATCTTAGTTTATACTAATTAAATTATGCTGTTAAGATATTATATCCCGAAAGACTTAAGGTATGGCTGTATATCCATAATCATTCAAATACTCGATTTTTTATTGTGATACTTTATAGTTTATAATTTAATGAATATTTTAAGGCTTCGTAGATGTCACAATTAAAAAATTAAAAGGAATTATAATAATTTTAATAAACTAATTTACAAGAAATCTAAAGTTTAAAAGCATTTTTCTTAAAATGCATTTTTAATGTTTGGAATGTCTTTAACAGTACCTTAATTTACAAATAATTTATTTCGATAACGTTTCAAACGTCTCGAACATACTTTATAACATTAAAAACTTCACACTTTCAATCCCAACTTACTTATAAAATTCCAATTATTTTTCTACGTAAAATTCATTATAATAAACAAAATAAATTAAAAAATGATCTCTTAATGAAGTATGATATCCAGACATATCAGAGTACAACTAAACCTCAAATTTATGTATATATTACATAATAACCTCATAAATGTAATATCTTTATTATGTACCAAATGTGCCATATGACTACAATGAGAATGAAATGGTTAAATGTACCTTCTATAAAAATTATGGAACTGAAAATCAAAATGATTGGTGTAATTATGATTGTAACTACTTACTTGTAAGACTCCTTTATGACTTTGCAGACTACATTAATTCCTGATTTTACAAAAGCATATATTATAAATCCATAGAGTATGGTAATCACGACAACAGGAATGAAAATAGTGGGATGTACGACCTCAATAATAGTAGCGTACATTAGAAGTAAATACAACAGGACTAACAGCATAGACGTTAAAGCAATTGTGATAATTACAAAAGCTTTAGTAGTCCATCGCAATAAAATGTCAAATATAAGTAATAATAATCCGAATCCAGCGATGAATTCTAGGATAGCATATCTGAAATTAGTTATCAAAACTAACATTAGATTACGAAATATTATGTAAGGTAGTGGACCCGGTTCTCGATAGGTACCCAGTTGTCGATAACTTGAAGGAATAATACGATTTTAGATAT
Source organism: Gastracanthus pulcherrimus (assembly GCA_949152435.1). Lineage (NCBI taxonomy): Eukaryota > Metazoa > Arthropoda > Insecta > Hymenoptera > Pteromalidae > Gastracanthus > Gastracanthus pulcherrimus. Next base: position 16,918,267 of record OX424575.1, read on the forward strand.
ATTTTGAGCAATTTTTCGGTACGAGAAAATTATTTCTATATTAAGAATATATCACTGAATAAATATTTTGAATTATAAAAACTCAGTTAGCGCTACTTGTTAAATAGAAATTCACACTTCTTGGCACTTTCAGATTTGATGAGTTTCTCGACGTTTCCTTAATCACGACCGTAACAAACAGTAAAAGTGACATTTTTGTAATAAATAGAACGTTTTAAAAAACTATAAAGCCAAGATTAGCTTTAAATTCAACAAAATAAGCGCAATCAAAAAGTTAAATTTTGATTTATTTACTTATAACTATTTTAATTCATATATCGACAACTCCGTCTTAATTATGCGTACGTACCCAGTTGTCGATAGTCAGATAATATATACAAAATACAAATAAATTTTTCTTTAAATATTTCAATGCTTAAAAGTTCTTAAGCACTACTTTTAATTAATAATTATGTAATTATAATAATCAAAATGTGTATGTTATTCAATCAAGTTTTTACATAACCTAGAACCTAACCTGAATAATGGGCTTGTTGGTATATCGAGAACTGGGTCTTTTGCATCTATCGAGTATTGCTCCGACTCGTAAAATGGTTATCGACAACTGCTCCCTCGGATTATTTTTTGGTTTATTGAATTTAGAAGTGAACATTAGGTTAAAATTTCGTCTTTTTCGAGTTATTTGCTAAATAAGTATATTAATTAATAGTTGAAAACAAAAAATTTCAATTTTTTTAAAATTAAAGCATTTTTTATAGCGAAATAAGTTGAGTCTGTTACTAAGCTATCGAGAACAGGGCCAACTACCTTAGTATTAATTTAAAGGCCAGTGGGGCGATTTTGGGCCAAATGAAAAAAATATTATTTGATATCCAGCACCGCACAAAGTATGTATTTTGAAGCGATTTGAGGTATTTAGATTTGAAGGTAGATCCTTTAGATACAAAATGAATCAAAAAGAAAATTATTAAATACATCTAAAAGTGATTTTTGGTTTTTGAAAGTAAACAAAAATTTTACCAAATTTCCAACCTTGAAAACTTTCTTTTGTTAGAGCGCGAAACGGGCTGTTATTCTGCCATTTTTGGTTTTCGTATATACATTTTTGGCTGATTATTTACTATTGGAGCATCTTGTTAAACATAAAGTGAGTTTGTAACTGACTTGTAAGTGCTCAAAAATGATAATTTAGCTATGAGATATATAGAAATAAAAAAAGTGACTGAAAGTCGCCCCTCCAAGCGAAGTGACTTTGACCACCCTATTTTTCATATATTATTAAAAGGTACGGTTTTGAAATTTTATTCCTAGGGTGTGAATATATACTATAGCTCGAGACTAAATTTGTAGCATCTGTTTTAGAACTTAATTTTTGTCAGAAAGCAAACCTGAGTAGTGTAAAGTTTCAAAGTGGTCCAAAGTCACCCCGCTCTACGGTACTTGATAAGGATAATTCATTAATCGTTGTTTTTGCTCAACATATTTTCATTACTTATTCGATAAATTCATTTACTACGCATGTATATACTAATTATAAAAACAAGTTTAAACTTACTTAGCCTCGTTTATAACCTCATAAATGTATTGCACAATGTAGTAGTAGAACATATTAGATTGAAATGCGAATCTTTCATTATTGAAACGTTTTACGTTACCACAACAAAAAGCTAAAAAAGGAGCAAACTATCAAAAGAATTGAATATATTAATTATTATTAGTACATTATGTAACAAGGGCAAAAAGTCGAATATTTTTCCCGTGGGTGAGTTTACTGCTCGAGCGAACGAAGCGAAGCGAGGGCAGTATCACCCGAGGGAAAAATCGACTTTTTTTCTCGAGTTGCATATAGTACTTTATGCCCATCTCAACTGTGGCCACTTCTTGACTTGGAAAGCGGGACTAATGGACTGTTAAAAGACAATATTGTTAAAAGACAATCGAAAATCAGGGTTATTGGTAGAACTTGATGAAATTAAGGAATTTGGACTAGTTTCGAGTGAAATCATCGCATATGCGGAAAAAAGTGTAATTTTAGTATCGCTTTTCAGGGAAAATAGTGGCCATTGTCGTTCAGATGGACATAAATTAACTTTTGAACGTTGGTCTTTACCGTAGATTGATATTGCAACCCAAAATAAAATGAAAACACCAAAGCCGATAATAAATGGTACGTCTGTGTTGACTCTCTTTACTTCTAATGGCTCTATCCACACTGACTCCTGTTTTGTTTTTTCACCTGTTTCGTATACAATTATACACGGATATTGAAAAACGATGATAGATTAATTTTAATCGATCTAAATACAATGTTATTCTGACGTATTAAAGGAATATATATTTTTTATAATTAAATACTCCGATTTTCATTCAAAGATACATATATCTCTGGTGAAAATGAAAAAAGTAATAAAACGTAAGAGAGCATAAGAAAATGTAAGAAACCACAAGAAAACGTAAACAAACATAATAACTGTTGGAATTCGGACATTTTTATATTATTTTACGTTTTTATACGAATTTTTAGGTTTTATTATGTTTCCTTACGTTTTATTATATTACGTTATTTCGTAAAAAGAAATATAGTTTGTACTTTTTCACCGATAGGTGACGAAGCATATACAAACCAATACGTGTACAAAATAGAAACTTTAAGTTACTTAAGAAGCATTGAAATTTAGAAAAGATGTTTTTGGAATATTTGATATTATGGAAGTCTTTAGTAGAAGGAATTTCTGTGTGAAAATGTAATCTAAACTAATAAAACATCAGAAAACGTAAGAAGACGTAATAAAAGTAAGAAAATATACGAAAATATAATATAGAACGTCCGACGTCCAACAGTTATTTACGTTTTGTTACGTTTTCTTAAACTGTTACACGTTTTGTTACGTTTTCTTAAACTGTTACACGTTTTGTTACGTTTTCTTAAACTGTTACACGTTTTGTTACGTTTTCTTAAACTGTTACACGTTTTGTTACGTTTTCTTAAACTGTTACACGTTTTGTTACGTTTTCTTAAACTGTTACACGTTTTGTTACGTTTTCTTAAACTGTTACACGTTTTGTTACGTTTTCTTAAACTGTTACACGTTTTGTTACGTTTTCTTAAACTGTTACACGTTTTGTTACGTTTTCTTAAACTGTTACACGTTTTTTACGATTTTTTCACATTTTTAAGAGTTTTAAAAAAGTAAGTCAGTCCCTGTAATTGTCGGTAACAGAGAGAAGAGGCTAACATTAACACTAATTATTACTGAATGCAAATTTCCTATGACTTGGGTTCAGTTTACAATTACTTTTATTATTTTACCTAAGTTACTTTGCTAACTTTACATACCTAGCCAGAAGCATTTTTAGGTTACGATACACTTTTATAAATATTGTTGTATACCATCTAGTATAAAATAAGCATAAAAATACAATTAACTAAATAATAAATAACTTTTTGTCAACCATTTTAAGGTTACAATATACTGTTCCCGAGTTCCTAATTTGGTATTCTGCTGAGGTCTCCGAATCCCGCGGTAGAGACGCTGAAAATAAACACGAATATCGGTACGCGTCATAAATCGTTTAAAAAAGACCGTATTAAAAGAAAAACTGTCTTAAGAAAACTATTATTTTTTATCAAATATTCAAAAGAAATTAAAATTAGAAATACGCAAGTTTCCTATGAGTCATTTGAGTAATAATAAATTTATATGTAATACTTGGATACAAATTATTAATTTGGAACGAATAAAAGATATGTACGTTTTCGATAAAGCGAAATAATCTACCTTGTATTTATTAAAAATTAAAAGTTTGAATCCTCGAATTTAACATTCAGAGATTAAAGACGCTGAGCAGAGGAGCCCCGGCTTGCTGATTGGCTGACGCTCAATCCTCATCGCTCATTAAGCGAGCAACATGCACTGTCATGTGATTTCACCCTAATACACAGTACGATGTAGCAGAGATGAGTAATCAACGCTCTCAGAGCATTAGCAGACGACGCACACAGCGAAGAGAACACCTGATGCGTGAGTGGCTCTCTTCACTAGTGTGCGTGATCTCGCCTATGTACCTACTACCTAGCATAAAGCATTAAAGTGTACACACAGGTCGGCCTAGCGCGTATGGTATATGAAGTTAACGGAGAAATAAAAGACGCGCATACTCATTATTTAATAAAAAAAAACGTAATCTTACCAGACTTGGTGTTTCTCATTTTGACTTTATGTAATTTAATAAGCAGCACACACATACAACAGAAAATAAATTCACAGTCGATTCTTTTCAGAAACCAGTAAAGTACTTCGACAATATCAAATCGGGTCCAGCTGAAGAAAACAGTATTGACAACTCGAGTGTTTGTTAAGCATTTTTATTTATTAATATATAGGTCTCTCGTTATATGTATTACTTCAGGCGATGAGTCCTCGTGGCGTGGCTAACACACTCAGACTGTTGAGCTCGCGCGAGTTCATGCGCCAGTGCCTTAAAACTAAGTTGGCGGTGAAGGCTGGGAAATACCGGGCGACTGGCGGTTCGAGCGTCCCAAACTCTTAAGGTGCTTCTACATGACGCTGGAATGCATACGAATTGAAGAGCGTCCCTCTCAGAGCCATAGAGGAAAAAGAAAGATTAACATTTAATCTTACGATTAAATTAGAAAGGATTATTATTAATTAATAGTATTTTTGCTTAGCCTAGCTTTACTATTGTTTGTATGTTTATTTATGCACCTGAGCTTTCCTTTTTTCATTCATGCACATGAGTTTTCAATTTAAGCATGAAATTTTTTCCGGAAATTAAGCCTTAAAAAACGTTTACTTAAATATACTAAATCAACGTTGCATACCTTCTTCCGCACCCAGAGTTGGGCAAGTATCATACACACGCTAAATTTCTTGCTTTAGAATGATGGCATTCTGATTTCAGAATGATCAATTCAATTTTTTGTGAAACCATTTTCAAAAATTTTTAAATTTTTAAATTTCTGTTTTTTGAAATCTTTTTAATACAATCATGGTTTTTGGAAAACAATTTTTACAGAATAATGTACTCATAAATGTTGTTATTTTAGGACTGGCATACATTGGTATTCTATTGTCCCAATAAATAAATGACCGGTACGATGTTTTGCAAATCACACCACTTTAGCTCAGAAGCGTCGACGTCATATTGTCACGTGATATCGATTTAAACGAGGATCTGATTTATAGGCAAACTAAATAATTCATAATAAAATAAATACGTTAAATTTAATAAAACTGTCATATCTACGTTAATTTTTAACATATATAACAACAATTTTTTCAGTTAATATTTTTTTACATGAAGATCAAATAAACTTATTCATATCTTGAAAAGCAAGAGTCTTTAAGCGAAATTGTTTAATTATGGAAATTCTTTTTTCGTTTTAAAATTAAATAATTGACTAAAAAATCAACAACTTAAAGAAAGAAAATTTTTGTCCGATTCCTATAAGACCAAGTATACCAAGTTTATTTTTCTTTCGAAAAAATTATTACGAAAAACTAATTAACATATCGGGTGATTAACTTAGCGACGGTTGAGAATTGAGATGGTTTCGTATTTAGTAGTTTGCAAGCAAACTAACAATCATATCGATATCAACATAGAACTTCTTTCGAAGAAAGCTTAATTTGCAACAACTTTTATTCATACTTTATTTCTCTAAAACTATAATCAAACGAATTATTTTGAAAATACAAATTTGCTCACCTGTAATTAACCACTGAATAGGTAGCTCGAGTAATGCACAATCGGAGAGTTGTACATATTAAATATAATACCTTAAAACTACAGTTTATCATAATAATATGAACTCTGTGTATTTTTGTACCACAAATGTTTAATTCTCCTGGACTAGTAGAAGAATTTTTATAATGCTATACGATCTTTATGCAATTGTTCATTTTAAAATTTAATCATTTCATTTATTAAAAAAAGAAAAAAATATTATTAAAAAAAATGTTATTAAGAATATAAGGTTGCTGAAAGCCGGATCATCTGCACCAAGTTTTACTGCGATACTATCAAATTTCTAAAAAGAAATAAATCCCCATGTCTCTTCTAGTATTATAGTTATTGAATTGAATTGCATTTTTACTGATTTATATTATGTTATTGCTGAATTTATCGAGTTGTATTGTGGTATTGAAATATTCATAGCATTAGTGTTGGACATATGCAAATATGAAAGTTGCCCCTATATTTTTCGCTTTCTTATAGAGCATTTTATGCTATTGTAATAAAGAAACAAATTTTTACTAAAAACATTGTAAAAATATGTTTGAGGCAATCGAAATAATAAACAATGTTTTTAAAATGATGTATAAAATTTATTGTCTATTTTTTAATGTTTGTACTATAAAAAATGCATTCATTATTTACAGATATGTACGTACATGGCAAAAACTGCAAACGTAAGTAATTTATATTCATAAATTGCGCTACTCATACAACATTAGTTGACGTTTTGTATTTTTAATTTTCATGCTTTATTAGAATTATTGTTTTATCAAAATTTTATATATTTATTGATGAAAAATCAAACAATTTTTTACTAATCTAGTTTTTATCTTTACCATCAGTCTCACTTATATGTATTTAACAAGGCTAATTAGTATATTATTTAATCTTTAATAATAGTATAACAGTTATATCTTATATATCTTATAGAATCTTAAAGAAAAAATCGGATAAAATAAATGCTTTGTTAATTACTCGATCTCGCTAAATAACAATAAATGGCAGTAGAAGTTTGAGTTCATTGCGAAGTAAATCTCTGCAATCAGTTTACGTGTGTTGGAAGTCTAAGAATACATCATATTATGGATTTGATTTATTTTGACTTTATCGGTCTCTCTCGGTTTCTATAAATGAAATCCATACTTAATACGAGCGATAAATTCATCATTTTATTTAATACATCGTATTATGTATATTCTGTATTTACTGATCAAGAAAATCTCAGCCACGTTTTTGAACTTGGAATCTTCGAGTTGACAGTATAGCGAATAGTATCCAATGCCGATCGTAATGTGATATCAATCCAACTGCTACAACAGCACTAACACTTTCGTCAAACGATAGCTCTTCGTCAAAAAAGAATCTGTATACAAATATTGAAAAAAAACAACGAACAAAATAAGAGACATGTCCCGAGAATTATCAAGTATTCGCTTACCTGCAATAGAATAAAATATTAAGAAAACTGATGCATATAATAAATATTATTTAATTTTACAGAAAATTTTTTCTATCAATCTTTATCTTCAATCAACTACACATGTATTGTATTATAAAGCACTATGAATAAAAGTTTAGAGACTTTAAAAAAATATATGAAAAAGATAAAAAAATATGATGATTAAACATATTTAAGGACTATCAAGTATTCGCTTACCTGCAATAGGAAAAAAGTATTAAGTTAACTGATGAATACAATAAATATTATTTAATTATTTAATATGCATCGAAAAAATTAAAAAATAACGATTAAATATATTTAACATCTGAAAGATATTTAAAAATATTTTTAAATAATATAAATTTAACTTACGGTATTCATTATCAAATCTGACGCAAGCTGTTTCGTATATAGAGTGTAAAACTCAGGCCTGTCCCTTAATAGTTCTTTTGGCTCAATATATTTTAATTTTTAATTCGATAAATTAGTTTACTATGCCTGTACTAATTATGAAAAATATTGTAAATTGTTTAGCCTAGTTTATAATCTCATAAAAGTATTGCACAATGTAGTAGTAGAACATATTAGACTGAAATGCGTTTCTTTCATTAACCAAAAGTTTTGAGTTACCACTGCAAAAACCTAAAAAAGTAGCAATCTATAAATTGAATTGAAGATGTTAATTATTCAATTAAATTATGAATTTTGATGTTTACCGTAGATTGATATTGCAATCCAAAATAAAATGAAAACGCCAAAGCCGATAATGTATAGTACGTCTGTGTTGACTTTCTTTACTTATAATGGGTCTATCCACACTGACTCCTGTTTTGCTTTTTTACCTGCTTCGTACGCAATTATACATGGATTGTAAAAAAGACAATGGATTAATTTTAACCGATCTAAATACAATGTTAATCTAACGTACTGATATACTATATATTTCTCATCTTTAAATACCCCGGTTTCTATATATATATATAAATACCGGCTCATACATAAAGCCGATTCTAGAAAAATCACAGTGGCAAGATGCTCCGCATTCATAGTGCCGAGAGGTTCTACTGTATCTATTACTTATCTTGGCAAATTTTTCTACTTAATTGAAATAATCAAAAACTCATGGTTTATAAAATAAGTTTTTTTTAAATCTATTCAATTTATATATATTATATATATGTACGTTAAGAAACATTATGATGATTGTTTAAAGGTACACCTATCATTGGCAGTATTTTGAGGTCTGCCTCGAATGTCTATCTTGGAACCATGTATTGGATTTATGAAAATTATCCCGTTATCGCTTGGATGAAATACGGCAAAAAGCAATAGAAGATACATTTATATCTACATTCGTCACTTTAAAGAGATACTTTAACCCATTAATAATTTATATTTGTATAAAGTTTTCAAAGAGTAGAACATTTAATTTTAGTGTTTTTAGATTTTTAAAAACGCCTAAAAGCAAATAAACCTAGACGAAAACATACGTTTAATTATCACGGTATGCGTAAAGCAAACGTGAATTTTATAAAACGTGATAATAGATAAATAGTTAATAAATATTATTTTTAGAAGGACTGAGTATAATTTAAGTATTTAACTTCAGTACTATAATCAGGAAACAAATATTAGTTAAACAAATAATTGTAACTTCAACTATTATCTTATATGTTTTAAACGATATTTTTAGGCTAATTACGATACACTTTTATAAATATTGTTGTATATCATCTAGTAAAAAATAAGCATAAAAATACAATTAAATAAATAATAAATAACTTTTTGTCAACCATTTTTAGGTTACAATATACTGTTCCCGAGTTCCTAATTTGGTATTCTGCTGAGGTCTCCGAATCCCGCAGTACAGACGATGAAAATGGACAAGAATATGGTTTGTCACATAAATCGTTTAAAAAAGACTTGTAAAATATTAATTAATGAGAAATGAAATACTGCATTACCCCTTTGTGGCCCACATTTTTCTGTTTTATATTTTAAGCTGAAAATTGTTACTCCGGGGTTTTTAGGGTCGCTGATTACGAATATCAATTTTTGTTAATTAGTATTATAGAGAAACCTCTTAGCTAATAGAAGAATGCAAAATCATTTATATACACCTATAAATAAAATTTTTATACATAAAAATCTTAGACGAAAGAGGTGTCTATTATAATAGCCACTAAGCCGCAAAGGGTCAAAAGAACAACTGTCTTGAGGAAACTATTATTTTTTATCCAATATTCAAAAGAAATTACAATTTTTAAATATGCAAGTTTCCTATTAATGATTAGACTAATAATAAACTTAAATTAACATTATATTTTAGAATACTTTAATCACGTTACTCCTCTTCAAGTGTTATTACTGATATTGTAATTTGCCAGAAAGTCAAATTTTTAGATTTAAATTATCGATTTGGAACGAATAAAAAATATGTACAACGCTTTCGATAAAGCGAAATTAAAATACCTTGTATTTGTTAGAAATTAAAAGTTTGAATCTTCGAATTTGGCATTTTGACAATTAAAAACGCTGATGAGCAGACGAGCCCCGAACGTTGATTACACGCTGGCGCTCAACTCTAGTCGCTTAAACACGCTATGACATGTGATTTCCCCCTTATACTTATACACAGTACGTTATAGTCAACGCACGCAGAGCATCTCTCTTCACTAGTGTGCGTGATCTCGCTATAGCATTCGACTTTCGAGTATTAAACAAGCAGGCCTAGCTCGCGTATGTGGTCGGATTTGAGAATATCTCTCTACGGAGAGAGAAAAGCCGCGCATGCTGATGATTTAATGGAAAAAACGTATCTTACCAGAGTTGGTATTCCTCATTTTGACCTAATGTGGTTTAATAAACAGCAAACACACATACACCATAAAATAAATTCACAGCTGATTCTTTTCAGAAATCAGTAAACCTGTATCAATCGCAGACGTGTACCAACGATAAATAGTACTTCGGCAACATCAAACCGGGCCAGCTGAAGAAACCAGTATTGACAACTCGAATGTTTGTTAAACATATGATTAAATTTGAAAGGACTATTATTACTTAATAGTCATTTTGCTTAAGGCGATGCTAAACCCAAATGTCACTGACAATTACGAGGAACCACTTTTTTCATTTGATTTTCAATTTTTAGTAAAATATCTCTCTGGAACGTTATTAGCTTAAGCAAAAACAACAATACTCCAGTCAGATATTTTCACCTTAACCCAACTTTACTCTTGGCTCCATTTTGATCGCATGTTTGTTCATGCACGGGAGCTGTCCCGTTTTCATTCATGCACATAAGCTTTTAAGTTAAGACGAAAAATTTTCCATAAAATTAACCTGAAAAAAACGTCCACCTAAAATACACTAAATTAATGTTGTCTCCCTTCTTCCGCACTGATCTGTAACGTATCCGTTTCGTCACCATGTAGAAGTACCATTAACTCTTTACTTTGATTATAGATACTGTAGAGCCGAGGTTAGTTATGTTAGTCAATCATAGTTAGATGTATCATAATGAGACTAATATAACTATAGTCATTATTAATGGCGATGATTTTTTAAATATATAGATTCACGAATATAAAATTAACATATATATCTCTATATATACTCTCGATGGGCAAAACATCTGATTCGAATGATTTGTTTCTTTTTGGAACTCCTCCAATAAGGTTAGCGATAATGTACATTCGATCCAATAAAATTGCAGTACCTATTTCAATAGAATTCAAATCGTTCGAATCAGATGTTATGGCCGTCTAGTGTACTTTGTAAGAAATTAATAATATGCCAATGTATGTGTCCCATACAGAAAATATGCGTAGACTGTTCCTAAAATAATGTTTGTTAATTTTTCAAACACAAAAATGTAAAAGTGGAAAATAACAAACAAATCAGTACAAATCAAACAAAGAGGTAATAGGAATCAAAATACAATATTTTTAGAAAAAATATATATAAAGTTTATTGTACATTTTCTGCTTCCTCATAGAGGAAGCTTTATACGTTTAACTTTGCTTTACAACTATAAGCGTAAAATTAATAATTTATATTCATTAATTGTATAAATACAATTAGTTGATATTTTATATTTTTAATTTTTCTCCTTGAATAAGTTATTTTAAAAGATATACTCTTACATCTAAATAATAATAATTGTTTTATCAAAATTAATTAACAACATATAATATGTATATACTAAAATTTATTAAAGGAAAGAGAGGTTATGTGCTCTCAAGAAGCCTTCCGAACTTCCACCATTTATAGCTCATTGAAAATATATGAGCTATAAATGGCGGACGTTTGGAAGGCTCCTTGGTACACCTCTCTTTCCTTCCACTATGGATGTAAACATCAACCAATTTCGGATTACTCTAGTTCCTTATTTCTATCATCGCAGTTACTCAGTCGTTCTTATATTTAACAAGGCTACTTATTCTATACTTGAATCGCTCATCATATTAAAATTATAATTTTAATCTCACGGTAAGCAATACTTCAATAATTGCTTCATTTTGGCAAACTACAGTAGATGGCAGCATAAATTTCAGTTGTTTGCAAAGTAGTTTTTGCAAACAATTAACATGTGTCAGATTTCAGGAAGTCTAAAAATGCTTCTCGTCTTGTAGATTTATTTCTCAAATATTTTAGATAATTAAGGATCTTCATTTGTGTCGTGAATTAAAGAAACGCCAACTTGAATCTCGTCCAGCTTCATCTCAGCTTCGTTGTTGAACTTTGAATCTTCAAAGTAGTAGTAGGAAATGGTACTCGATGCCGACCTAAACACCATAGATAAAGTCAGCGCCATCAGTAAACACGTCATCGGGACTATTAGAACCGCAGTATCTTGCGCGTAAATTGATATGTTTGGCTGAAGAAAATAGCAATATGCATATATAGAAACAAATGATAGAGCCAGAAGCTGAAGCATCCCCAGGACTATCAAGTATTCACTGACCTGCAAATAGAAAAGAAATATTGATCAAAATAATCTTTCAGTATTAGGTTATTAAACTTCTTTAACAATCTTCAATCAATCACATATTATATTATAAAACGATACTATGAAAAGAACTTTAAAAAAAAGATAAATAAGAAAATTGTGTGAATCGCCAAGTTTAAAACAACAATTGAATTAATCTACTCAACATTTTTATGAAATAAAAAATACTTTAAGGGTAATCGATTAATAATGAAAAATATTATAAATATTGTAACTCACGATGATCATTTTTAAATATGACACAGAGTTTCTCATAATCAGAAAATAAGATTCTTTTGCAGATTTGTAAAATGGATTTCCGTGTATAGCACACATAGTCATAGCATCAAAAGAAAATTTTAGAAATATGGTCAACCAAGTAAATAATAGCATTGGCCGTTTATGCATTTTTTTCAGTCTGTCAAGCTCATATTTATAAGTTATGTAAACTATTGAAATTATAGACAGTGGCGATGATGCATAAGCTAATGTCCCTGAGTGATATCTACGAAATTAAAAAAATTAGTATTCAGTTTACAATTGCAATTTAAAAAGATATATATATATATAACATATAGATTATGAAAATTATATAATTAAATGGTAGAGCAATTATTACCTTACAATCATTAGGAAGCATTTTGGTATTATCATCTTTGAAATGGTATTCTTATCCTTCGTTTGATACCAAGTAGCGAAAACGGCTGTTAAAACCATTCTTCCTAACCCCATGATGAACCAAGTGGTCCATAAGAAGCCAAAAAAATTGACTGCATGAAATAAGTAAATGGGAAATGGAATTATGGTGTTTTCATAATAATGCCATGGATTATCATGAGTTTTGTGCATCTCCAAAGTGACACTTTTTTCGTTTTCATTCTCTAAAGTCGTAGTATTCGTATTTGCTACAATATCTACTGGTGCTCTAATACTTAACAAATACATAAAGATGCAGAATGTAAAGCTAAGTACCAGTAGCTGTAAGCTCATTTGTATAATTGCAAAAATTAAAATTGATGGAAAGAAAAATATGGCTCTGAAAAAAATATTAATGGGTATTAACTATAAATATAATGTAAATTAACAACCAAATTTATGTTGTAACATTTATGTTGAAAGTGGCAACAATCGTAACCATAAGAAGATAGATAATAATATAACAGAAATTATCTAAATTAAAAAAAAATATTAAGGAACTAGAAATCATCATACTGTAACACGTGCCACATGGACTACATCAAGTAGTTCAATAATGATTGTGAATAAACTTACTTGCAAGATTCCTTGATGACTTTGTAAACTATATTAATTCTTGCTTTTATAAATGCATATATTATCAGTACATAAAGCGCGGTAATTACCGCAATACATATACACAAATACAGGTTCAGGAATCCTGAATAAGTGGCATAAATTAGCAAACCATATAGCATAACTACCCCGAATGATACTAAAACGATTGTGATGATTAAGAAAGCTTTAGTTGTCCATCTTAACAAAGTAGCAAATATGCATATTAATAACAAGGACCAAGCAAGGGACCCAAGAAGAAGGTATCTGAAATTTATTATCATAATGTTATTAGATGACAAAATATTGTATATCAAAATGGGCCACTAAAAGGTGGTCACATAATTTAAATTTACTCTTTTTTATCAAAACTGATTAATCATATTTAAAGTCATAAATTATTGACACTGCTATATAATCTGATATGTTTACAATGAATCAATTATAAAATTAGTTTGAACTTACTTAGCTTGGCCTATATATTTATAAAACTCTTGCATCGTGGAGTAAATTTCCATAAGAATCCAATAATTTGGGTGAGTTAAATATTTTGATTCACCTATGCAAAAAGCTGAAAAAAAAATACAATATTTATTTCATTAAGATTAGGAATATATTATTAATTATAAATTAAATTATGAAATCTTTACCATAGCTTGATATTGCGATCCAAAACACAATGAAAACACCAAAGCTTATAATGAATCGTACGTCTGTAATGACTCGCTTTACTTCTAATGGCATTGTCCGTAGTGTATGTACTCTCTTCTGTTTTAGTTTTTCACTACTTTCATCTACGATGAATTTAATAAAAGAAATGGAGTATAAATTTGTAATTGATCTAAATATCAGGTTATATTGACGTATTATATATAATACATTTTATTTTATAGAATAATATAAACTTTGCATTTTAAGGTACCCTGTTTTTTTCTAAATTATTCATATTAAATTTATGTACAAACCTCTAAGGCTATTTTTATTATTGTCATATAGAAATATTACTATATTTAATGCGTTTAAATATAGTATTCACATGTTATAACAAAAAATAAAATTAAGTATCAAATTTATTAGCATTTAAATTCATGCCATAAAAAAAACAGAAAATACAATTTTTCTAAATAATTAATTGAGAATACAAAATTCAGTATAAATATTGTAATCAACATATAATTATTACTTTTATGTGAGCTTCAAGTTTCGTTAATATTACATGAAAGTTACAAAGAAAGAGTCAGGTATATGGATATGCTAATTATCATAAAAGCATTAAAAATAGAAAAAAGTAGGTATATGCAACACTCTTGTAATCTATTTAAAAATTCTTTTAAATAATTAACAATAGTACTCTAGATATACAAATCATTAATATTTATAGCTTCTTCATTAATATAATTAAACAAAAAGAAACACAACTTACCAAACTGCGAGTGCGTCATTTTAAATCTAATTATATAACCGTGATATCAAACACACGCGAACTACACCCAAAATTTTTGCAATTCTGCAGTCAAACTGTGCATGCGTGTCAGCGAATAAGTTTGACAATGCTAAACTGAGACCGGCTAAAGCGAACAGTATCTACAACGTGAATTTTTACTAAACATCACAACTAAAGATTTAAGACACATTTTTTATTAATAAATACGCGCATATTTCATCGAACTATTTTAACCGCAGCGAGTCCACGTGATGCGGTGAACAGAATAAGACTGAGTTATATAGCTCGTGTTTACATCGGTGCGTCGAGTTATAAGAATAACCGGTTTGGAACGAGGCTTGCGGGAAATTCCGCTACGTTGCGTCGGCGGCAGCTCGATTTATTTCATAGGTATGCTTCGATCCCGATTGTACTCCACTACATCTACCCTGGTAGAAAATTGAGCATATTAGATGGTCGGTTCACGATCTATTGGGCAGATCCGTTTCCTAATAGTTCGCCAGAAATAAACCAGCATCTGACCAGAAATTTATAGAAAATCTAAATAGCTTACATAACCCTAAAAAATTATTGAAAATGTAAATCCCATTATAGTACTTCTGCGTTAAAACAGCATGCAAATTTTTATTCGATTATTTATTTGATTTTTTTATGTCTTATTTAATTATAAAACTCTAACCTTAAAAAAACTTTTAATGAAATAAGTTTTTAGTTTTTATTTCGAATCTATCCCAAATATATCTTAGCATTCTATTAACAATAAGCTATTAAATCCATGACATAATAATCGTTATTAACTTATAAAAATTCGTTAAACGTTATTTTTTATTTATTTATCCATTAACCATAAGTTGGTCAGGTTTCTGACGAGAAAACGTCGACAGGTAGCGGGGTTTCTGGCCAGACTTTTAAGCAGAAATTGGCCATTCCCTATAAAATAGAGTAAAATCTGGCGAACATGTGGGGAACGTTTCTACCAGGGTACCTGCGGATTTTCAACGTATTGGAATATTGGCAGGGATCGCTAATTATTCGACATGTAAATGTTATTGAATAATATTTTATTTTTGTTACTAAAACTTCAAAAAGTAAAAAGACTAAAGTTTTTATACCAATTATATTAGGGCGTGTCTTTTCCTTTTTTAATTTGACATAAATTGAATTTAATACAGCGAGTAAAAATTGTTGTGACACTGTTTTATTGGGGTGGTCCAAAATTCCAAAATTTTTTAACTTTCTAAGTGAAATGATTAAAAATAGTAGGAAATATAGAAAAAATCATAATTCCGTGGTTGATCTATTATTATAAAATTTTAGCAGCTATTTATTTAGATCTAAAGTTGCCACTGAAAAAACTCGTTTTTTCAGGTCGACGTAGCTATCCTTAAATGATCTCAAAAACATTTTTCGAAATCCAAATATGTTTTTTTTTGCTACTTTTTAGTACCTGCTAAAATATGCTAAAGTTAAATAAAAGCATCTAATGCTTCAAGTAACCCCCTGATTCCGAAGAATGATTTTTGTGATCGCAGTTAGAGGCGGTGTATCTATCCGAAAAACGAGTTTTAGCAACTTTAGGTCTAAATAAATAGCTGCTAAAATTTTATAATAAAAACACGACAACTGGATTATGATTTTTTTTCTATAATTCCTACTATTTTTTAATTATTACAGTGAGAAAATTAAATAATTTGGAATTTTGGATCCCCCTCTGTGTTATTGAATTTGTGTATCATGGTGACGTCAAATAACATTAGAATACATCTATATATATACACGGAAAATACGCGGAAACTCTAAATGATGATTATAACTTAATAACTTTCTATAGTTTTGAACAAGGAAAAAGACGAACTAATTACTTTTCATTTTATACTAAATTTACGTTAAATATTATCTTTTTTTTTGGATAACCACAATTCTATATAGGTCACACATTCTATTGCATACAATTATTATTGTTGAATGAAATTGACTTTTTCGAATGTAATACCGACCAATTTTGTATTTTTTAAAAATATAACTCTACGTATCTCTAATCCTCCAACTAATGTATCCGTCCATATCGAGTAAGCTTTGATAAGTAGTGTAGTTCGTATTATGAATTTAAATTACCATAAGTTACAAAAATAAAATAAAATAAAATAAAAATTTCAGCAACTCTGCATATTCAAAATACATTTTAGTATTTTCTTTCTATATAACGATATTTTCACCAGCCTTCTTACATAGCTACATAAAATCCAAAAATTTCCCGGAATAACGAAACTACAAGAAAGCATAAATCCGAATAAAGGCAAAAAGGAAAAGAAATCGCGTTCGCAGCGAGGATTACGCTTTTCCATCGAAGAGGACCAAAGCCAATACACACCGATGACGGAACACCACCCGAGACCGCGAGTCATCGAGTTTCCGTCTTCTCTCCCGTACATCCCATATACATCTGTCCCTCATCCTTTTTTCCTCGCTTACAGGTCTCTCCTACATACATCTTAAAAATACCTCGATGCGGCAATAAGCCGTCATCCCCGTTGTCGACCTCCGCGCGTAAAATTATGACGTTATCTGCGATCGCTCTCCAGATCTCGAGCGGAGATCGCATCGCTCGTCGCCAGCGAACAACGCACACACCAGACAAGACAGGAACAAAAAAACGTGAACCGAAGACAAGCTCGGAAGCTCCACTCTCTCTCTTTCTCTCATTTTTTCGGAAAAACTCGAGCATCGAAAGCTCTCGTATTTCCCCCTTTTTTTGCGCTCGGCTTTTCCTTTTATGCGCGCGCTACGTAAGTATATTTCGCCAGGCTCTTCCCACGCAAGGACGCTCTGCGGGGCAGGTATACGCTCGTATTCTATTTCACAATTAACAAATATTGCGTAACCCAATATCCGAGGAGCTGCCGGCTTGACCGCTCCGAGGGATTTTATATGGGAGGTGTATAAGGTACGCACTATATACATGGTGTAGTACGGGAGAGTGGACGAAAGGACAAAAGGGATGAGAGCGAAGGGATGGACGCGCGGATGTGTGTGTGTGTGTGTGTGTATTGTAATGGGCGAGGATGCGTATATACACGACTGGGCAGATGGAGTATACTTATGTTATACGGAGACGGAAAAAGTTCCGGTGAGGTGCGTTTTTGAATATACAGGAGCGAGAGTTAAGTGATACGAGGAGAAGGGTGTATTATACGAAGGATTCATGGGAAAAATGGTTTTTTCGGGGGGTTTCTTTTTGTGGGAATTCGGGTGATGGAGATAGTGCGCAAAAAGTCAAGGGAGTAAGGTGACTGATGCTGAAGCAGCTGGAGTATATCGTTGTACGTTACGAAGTTTGTCTTGTAGTGGTCATTTCGTACTGGGTGTTATATATGAAGTGATTCGCAGTTTGTTATTCTAAGATATTCTTGTAATGCACTGAAATAAGTAAAGTGTATCTGTTGCAGAAAATGTTCTTGAATTTTAAGTGCAAAATGATGTACAAGAAAATGTTATCGGTATATGTTGCTAAGAAAATTTAAGTACATACTATGTACAAACTGAATTAATTACCATTTTCTAATAACGTACATTGGCTTCAAGTTTATTAAGTTGATATCAATAAACAGTTTTTTTTTCTAAAAAGAGCCCTTCCAATATAGATCTAGTTTCTAAATAATCATCTAAACGTGATTCCGAATTAGATTTGGTTTCCATAAGTTAAAATGTTACTCAAGCTTTCTGAACTTTAAATGCACATTTTTAAATAGACAATAATTATTTTTTAAATAGGGAGGAATTACTGAAAATGAGCGTTTCAGCTGTTTTTATCTTTTATCTTTCAATTTACAAAACATTATACCAAGCCTATGCGAGAAGTTGCTTAAAAGCATCTATGAAACATATGAAAAAAGTCTTAAAAAACTATTAAAAACTGTATTTAAATCACTCTTTAAAAATCTACAGTTTTTACTATTTTTTGGTGAAGCTTTTTTTACGTGTTTCTTAGATGATTTTAAACAATTTCTCGCATGGGCTTGGCATGATTTTTTGTAGATTAAAAGACATAAAATAAAGACCTCTAAATCATCAATATTCTGTAGTGCATCCCCTTAAATCTTAAAACAATATTTAACAATAAGTTTGAAACAATTATTTAATTTGGCAATGTAAAAATAAATATGATCAGCATAAGGATGTTAATCTGAAACTGGGTCCCATACGGTATTCTAAATTGCAATAAATCAAATAAAGTGTGCTTATTACTACAGTGAATGGAAGTATATCAAGAAAAGGTCATATTATGCCTTTTCTATCCTTTCATATCTGTCACAACCATCATTTTAACACACATTTCACTGTAATATACATGTTGCGCGTCGTCAAGTAGATTGAAAAATGATTTTTTTTCCTCGCCGATGAAAGTAGAGTAGGCGTAAAGAAAGAAAGAAGCTGGCACAAGCGAATGATGAATGAAGGAAGCGCCAGAATGTACGAGAGTACTACGGAGAAACTCGAAATGAAGAGGAAATCTCTTTGGGAATCTGGTCACTGCGTTTTTCGTCCTCTCGTTTTTCTGAAAAGGAGTATGTATGGATTACGTAAATAGGGAAAAGGACTCTTACGTGGCACGCGGAGGTATCTGGTTACGACGAGCTCGGGTTTCTTTGCTTACATGTTACTGGACGTGTAGCCGTTGTCCTTTTTCGGACGGACTGTTGTCCTCTTTCTCATTGAGAAAATGGAGCCGAAGAACTCATTCATAAACTACGAGAGTTGTAGTCTCTTCACATGTGCATTTTCACAGTGTTACTTATCTTTTAAGAATATATAACTATTTTGCATTAAGGTCGTGTTTAATGGTCTTGCATAATTATTGTATCGGTATTCTAAAGTGTACAAAGTGATACATAAAATTAAGATTTATGAACAATATTAATAATTTTTAAAGCTGTTGAATATACATTTCATTTTAATACGTCAGTTTTCGACTTCAAGATTAATTAACTTCTTAAAGTCTTTAACGAATTACAATTTTAAAAGCGAATTTTAATTTCTGACGATCATTGGAAAATATAATTATAGTTATTTTTTTCTTTAAGTTTCCTCGGTAAACATAACATATGTATTGTTCAAATTAACTTTCAATATAAGAATATATATCAATTTCAAAGGGTTCCCTCAAGTTTCACGTTTGTATAAAAATCTTAAATAATTGCGTTGTTTCGTGATTCTTTTATCAAATTCTGATAGATTATAGCATACTTCATTTGTAAATTTTTTGAATTTTTGCAATACAACAAAAATAAAAGAAGATGCATTTCTTAAAAATTCCCCATGACTTTTGCCACCTGTGTATCTCATTCAATTTACAAATTCAAACAAATTGATGAATCGACTTAAATACTCTATCAAAATCATCGATACTACCGAATAAAAACAAAATATGAAACAACCCAATTGTAGAAACCGTGTCAATAATTGTATGGACATTAAATAACAACATTTAATTAACATACGATTATTGTTCTTCATTTAAGCATATAAATTCATAGTACCAACACATTATCAAATATCAACTGAAACTTCAACGATACATTATTAATTATTCAACGAATCGTCAATCGCTCATTTGCACACTACTCGTTAACAATAGCTCTGTCCTTATTGGCCAGCACCACATACCCTCCAAGTCAAGCAAACAAAATTATGAAATCAAAACGAAAACACAGCCCAGGCACAATGGCCAGTCCCAGCCGAACAAAAGACAGTAAAACCGAACCTCACCGAAGCCCGCAATAAATCACCGAACGGTATCAATTAAAAAGTCAGCCCGTAGTCCGGGCCATTAACGATCACCTCTTCGCACGACCGTCGCCTTTCCCGGAAATGCAACGGCGAAAAAGTGGCCCTATAAATAACCATTCCCGGAAACGTTTATTACGCGCGCAGAAGTAAAGCGCGTCTCGGGCAAAAGTTTTCCGGCGGGGTGCGTACCTAAAACAAGGTATACAAAGCGGGCGAAGTGACCCATTCGCAAATCCCGCTATTGCGGACTTCGCAGCAGCCAGCTACAAAATAATTGGATTTCCCGTTAATTGAGTTGACTCACCCTGGCGCACGCGCGTTGGAGTCTCGCAAAAATTTCCGCTCCTCGTATACCTGAGTGCGGTCGTTTTGGTTTTTCCAGAGTGCATGGGGTGTTGTAGGATGTGTGACATTGCGAATGTTCAGATTGTATAGGTGAAGGTGGAGTTAAACAATTTTAGTTATTTATTATATACACCTATATATGTGAAAACCTTTGTTAGTTTACGTCGATGAAAGAACAAAGAGTTTACCGGTTCATGCATCGTATTTCTCCAAAAGTCGTATGTATATTTCACACGGCAGATGTTTTATGTTGCATTGAATAAGAGACCGTAACTACGTAATACGAAAAATAGCAATATTATATTTAGACTTAATTAAGGGGACAGGCCTGGGTTAATCAGAACAAAAGACTTCTTCTTCGAGTCCAGAAAACTTGTTATGTTCAAAAGCCATCATTCTGAAATTTTTTATGCTATCAATACTTAACAATATCTTAAATTTTATCGTTCTAGAACCTCAAAATCTTGATCCTGCACATCACAATAAATCACTATTTTCAATACCATATTTATTAAAGCAACCAATTAAAATAAAAAGCAAACAATTAAAGCTTTGTTCCTCACACGATTCTGGGTGACATGATGAACGAAATTTTTTGTTCGATGGTTATTCGTCTCCTTTTGACATGTATTACAAAAAGCGGAGCACTATTTCAATAAAATATTTTCAATTATTCTTTTTCGAAAATCCAATCAATTTTTTAAGAAATATTAAAAATTCTTTTCAAAAATCGATTGAATCTCCGAAAAAGAAATAAAAGAATTTTAACAAAAAAGTTCTCCGCTTTTTGTAATACATGTCAAAAGGAGTCGAATAACCGTCGAAAAAAAATTTCGTTCATCATGTCACCCAGAATCGTGTGAGGAACAAAGTTCTTTAATAAATATGGTATTGAAAATAGTGATTTATTGTGACGTGTATGATCAAGATTTTGAAGTTTTACAAGGGTAATATTTAAGACATTATTGTGTTTTGATATAATAAAAATTTTCAGAATGATTGCTTTTAAACATAAAAAGTTTACTCGACTCTAAAAAAAGACTTTTTTTGGGGTTTAACCCTTAATTTAAAAACAGGTTTTTGATACTTTCTAGAGCGCATTACGCGAAAACTAGTGAACTGGTGTCAATTAAACTTTGACTTAGTCTATAGCATAGAGCACTGCATAGATATATTATATTCTATTAGTAACTATAGAAGTTTGATAAGGACATTGTTTACCCTTTATATAGGAATCTTCTTATGCGAATCAAAAATATGCAAATCAAAAAAGTGTATATAGGGATTTTCGTGGTCGTACATTTCGAATCAGAAGTAAAAATGTCAAAAATACAATGGCTATTATATGCCCGCGCACACACATACACTCACACGGACGTATGCATGCATATGCACAGACGCACAATCACAGACACAGACAGACATACATACACATACACACATACACACACACACGCAGATATATATACACACACACACACACATTTAGATACACACAGACATACATTCACTCACATACACAAGTTCTTTCTAGTTGGCGACTTGCCGTAACATAACTTGTGATGATATTGACCTGAAGGTTTCAATGTAATATTAATATTGGTTGAGTATTTTTAACTTGTCACACTAATGATTTGAATAATCTGACCAAACATACTACAACAGGTTGCTAATATTCCGGTAAGTACTTTTTATCGATTCTGAAGGTAATGCTAGCATTTATTACTCAAAAAAGTATGTCATCCCATCCAACGCATAATTCAATATCCCGAATCCGAGCACCGATCGCCCAAACGAAACCGACTTTTCCTGCAGCCCCCCCCCCCCCCCCCCGGTGTACCACTGTGTAAAACCCCAGCAACCCGCATCCCGCTGAAGATCCTAGCTCGGGAATCCCAAAAGGGCTCGTTCGTATCGTCCGTGTCCGTCCCCCGCACTGTCGGTGATCATGCCGCATAACGAGTTGCGCATGCGCATAGCTTTACACGCGCGTCAGGTATATAGGCCTATACACGCACGCCCATGTATACCTACGCCCCGAAAAGGTCATTCGGTCCCGGTACACCCCGTTACAGTGCACGTCGGGGTATTTTTGTGCTCGTAGGCCACGGCCCGGGTCTTGCGTGCACTTTGTTCCGCGCTCGCCGCCTGCTAATTGCGATAATTGTAGCAGACCTGCCGAGGGCCTGTGTGTCCGCTTCCTTCTTCCCTTCTTTTTACGACGGCCGCTCTTGGCGTTTATTGTCGAGGAGAACGGTTTATTAGGCGGAATCGCATGGCCCATGTCCAGACCGAAATTTGCGTGTTCCAATTATACGATTGGCCTATTAGGTTATTTATTTATGGTGGGTGGAGTCGAGGGACCGGGGACGCGTCGTTTTGCCGCGTGCGAGCGTGCAAGAGACGTTGCCGTTATATTGCATACCTGGTGTAAAAGATTGGGTTTGACGTGCGCAGGGTGGAAGACGGGGGAGAAGCGCGCGCGTGGTGCGTTTTTAAGACCGTTTCGGGGACTTTTTGCAAATTGGATGAGGTTTTTTTTTATTGAAGAGAGAGGAGTCGAGGCGTGAGGTGAGAGACGCTCGCGCAAAACACAGCTAATGCGTTTTTATGAGTTCGCGGTTAGGCGGGTGTAAATCACGGGGTGGGGTGACGCGGGTGACAGGTTATGAAGACGAGGAAAAAACGTGGGATTTTATGCGAGGATGCGGGGTGGTGGCGGTTCTGGGTTTTCGCGTGTGGCCTTGTGTTTTGATAAGGGAAGAGGTAATGAAATATTGGGTTTCGTGACTTCTCGATGGCACGTTCTTGACAGTTGCGTTGTATATGAAGATAAAGCATTTCTTTTTCATTTTTCAGATAGGACAGGTGACCCGACTATTGGCACCTTAAGAATAGAATTAAAATGTTTTTGTTAATTTCTAACTTATTCTTTTGTGGAAGTATGTATTATTTGTGCGGAATCTGAAATACAATCTCTCTTCTCTAAAATAAAATTTTCGTTGCTCATGCTTACGATGAGAAGCTTTAGATACTAATAAATGAATTTTGTATGTTACGTTATACTTGCATCATACTAAAAGCATTTATGCTTGACCTACAGTAAAAGTGATATTGTTTAGAGGTAATTCTTTAATCCGACAACAAACTATTAACATATTGCAAACTGTATTTCTACTTTGTAACAATTTCTATTAAACAGTTATTGTTCATTATCTGATTACTAACAATATCATCAACAGATTAGCGAAAGAAATTATATTTTCAGGACAACTGATGGTACCTTACGTCTTCGTAATACTTATTTAATTTTCAGATGCAATAAAATTAGAAATGCATAAAATGTCAGTAATGGAACTATTTAGCCTAATTACACGTTTATGATAGAAACGGGGTGTGACAATACAATCAGATACGTTTTTATTGCATAATATCGTTGCAGAATACATCGAAAATTGCATTTCACTAAGTATGTAATGAAATTTTAATACGTTTTTGACCGAACAACCCCTCTTTACAAACACTAACAATTGAACATTCCATATCCGCAAAACTACAAATGTAAATCCCATTAGACCTTCACGGACGGAATCGATTAACCGAA
Organism: Gastracanthus pulcherrimus; assembly: GCA_949152435.1. NCBI lineage: Eukaryota > Metazoa > Arthropoda > Insecta > Hymenoptera > Pteromalidae > Gastracanthus > Gastracanthus pulcherrimus. The sequence continues at coordinate 16,942,931 of OX424575.1, forward strand.
AAACAAACACTGCGCCCGCTCGACCGTTTACAAAATATCACCCTGTCACCTTTTTGACGCCATATTTTCTTCTCGCCCCGCGCGAGAATGCCATGCCATAAAAGGGTTCCCTCCAAAACATTAATCAAACGCATTCACCCGCTTATACACATTTTTCCAAAACAGCCTCCTCTCTCTCTCTATAAGAAAAAAAAGAGTACACACAAGAGCGAACAAGGCGGCGGGAAATGACGAGTCGGAAAAATTCGTAAATAACGCGGCTCGTATATATACCTACGGGATGGAAATTTGCATTCTCCCTGAAAAAGGCGGCATTGTGCGCGCGAGCCCGGGGATGTCACAACATTTCACGAGGAACGCACGATTTTCGCCGGAGTCGAGAAAGAAAAAAAGAAGAAAAAAGAAAGAAGAAGAGAAGAGAGACGGACGCAGTTTAGCATCTCGGAGACTCTGATCCCTCGGCGAGGGATGCACAATGCAAAGGACCGCACCGACGAGAGAGTGACCGCTCGGTTGTAATCCTTTGCCGTTTTCCGAGTCATGTTATTCGGCTTTTGAATGCCATCAGCCGGTATATAAGGTCCTAGGGGGGGTTAGGGAAATGTCCCGCGGGACCTGGCGTAGATCATTTGTCGCCGCGCAGGTTTAAAGAGTTGAGGAGAGAATGCTGCAGAGCTGGGGGGGTGGGGGTATAATGGTAGAGCGCCGTTGCGACATGATGCACTTTTAGTTTTGAGGTGGGTAGTCTCGGAGGATATGGGACGGTGGCGTTACGCGCGGAATTTTTTTTTATGGGGATGGTTTTGGGGAGTGTGTGAAAAAATGATTTCTTTAGGGGAATGGTGTTTTCTTTTGTGTAGGATGAATATCAGGACAATTTTTGGATTAACTTCTGAAACTATAATCATTATTTTAATAACTTGTTTAAATACTTAATATAATTACGTAGATTATTTTTAGTTTTAAAAATATATACAACTATATTGTATACGCAGCTATGGAAAATATTAGCGTTTGATCTAAAATTGTATACTTATATTTTTTACCGAATTTTTAAAAAAAATTTTGCAAATATAACATATTTAATATCTTTGCAAAGTGCAATATTTATTTGAAAAAATACGCCAAATTTTAATAATGTTATTTAATAGATTAATATTGAGGTAAATATGGTTCATAATTTTGAAAAAACACTCTGGTAAAACATGCACAATATCACAACATAATCCTGAGAAATATAATGCCAGAGAAAACCAGCTTAAAAATGTATAATATAACGTATAACACGCATTATTTCTTAAGTTTCACGTTATCTCAAAATAATAAAATTTGATTAACCTAATCTATTATTCTTTATTTATAATTTAACCACATAAAAAAATAGTTAAACGGCACAAGTATAATTTTAATTAATTATTTTTTGTTTATCTAAGTATAAGTATTAATTTATTTGTTATTTTCCATTACGATTAATTGCAGTATATATAATTTATGCATAAAAGTAAATGTCTTAGATATAATAATATAAACTTTTAATACAATTTAGCTTTTAACAATTGTATATAAATTCCCTTTACAACTATTGATTTAAAAAGAATAACTAATTCAATGTGACCTTGATTATTTTATGACAAAAACGTTGATAATAATGCATAATAAATAATGCATAATAAATAATAAATAATAAATAAGGCATAATAAAAAATAAAAAAAAATAAAAAAATGAATAAATAAAAAACAAATATATATAGAAAATGAATAAATAAAAAATAAATATATAAAAAATGAATAAATAAAAAATAAATTAATACATTCTCAGTATAGGATTGTTGTCCAAACCCTCAAACAGAAAAATCGAAAAACAAACCTTATCCCACCCCCCTCTCCCCCTCGAAAAACCGACTCGTCGATTTTTGCAAATGATGTCGACCCACTCCGCGATCGCACTGCCCTCTCCCTCTGCGTCTTTACGACTTTTTATGGCGTTTGACTTTTCGCCATAGGCCCGGCCGACTTTTCGAGCCCGAAACTGCGGCGGCGGAGGCCAGCTTCGGGTTTTTATAGTGCCGGGGCCGCCGCCGACGCTCGGTCAGCGCCGCGTTTATTACGGGGAATAACCCTTGCGCTTCCGGGAAGGCAGAGGGAACCCATTATCCGAAATATAAAAGTCGAGCCCCCGAAGTGGGATTGCGGGACGAAGCGCAGGTCGGCGAATTGGATTTTCTTTACGGGGGGATGTAGGTTAATTGTCGCGAGAGTGTTGTACAGAAGCGGGAGTGTGTGTGGGTGTACACGTGTGAGGGTGGTGGACGAGATAGGAATAGGGGGATAGTTGAGGAAAAAATTAGGTAGGATGGGTGTAGTTTTTGTTTGGATGGTTTTGTACGGGCTGGTGTTCTTTGTGTGTTGGATGGTTTGGATGGTTGAACGTGTTTTGTTGGGGAATACGCTTGGAAAGACAATTAGCAGTTTGTGCAATAGTTGCATTAAAGAATGTTAATGTTTGGAATACGTTTGGGGCTGTTGCATTAACTTTGTTAATTAATATAATGATTTTTCTATAATTCTTCATATCCCCGGTAGAAACGTTGACGAGTTTTTCAAGTTTGTTAAAAATGGTTAAAAAGTGGTTTAAAAACATTATTTCTTACCGCAAATCAAATATTCGTATCATGTACAACTATCTTGTAATATATATTAAGAATAAAAATAAGAAGTTATTAATCTGGGTTTTCACTTTAAGATTATTTCATAGATTTATTTATTCATACCACATATTATACCTATCTATAGTTTCAACGCTTGTATACATACCTTAATTTTAGCACAACAATTGTTTTTTATTACAATACATGTATTACATCAAATGAAGTAGTCAATTTATTATAAACATTTCTCTGGATAGTGGCAACGAACTTAACCAGCCGGACTGGCCAAATTTCTGCCAGGGATTAACAAAACTTGTAGCTTTTTGAAATAATTATATATTAGGAATAATTTAATTTTCACCATTTGTAACAACTGCGTCCTTTCACATCGGTATACAAAAAAGTGAATTAGATTTGTCAAAAATAGCTTCTCTTAAAACTCTTTCTAAAAAGAATAACCACAAACGGTATAACAATCAACAAACGCAACTAAAGCTTTTAACAACCGAAAACCAACGAAATCTTTACTTACCCCAACTTCTCCGCTCAACACTGCTCTACCCCGCGCAAACCTCCCCGACTCTTCCTTCGCCACGTTTTTCGCGTGACGTTGAAAAGTACAATACCTCGCAGATTGCACACCTTGGCGAGAGATGCAAAAATGCCTTCCCCGAAGACGCAATAAACGAAAGGTTAAACGCGGCCGTCCGCGCCGTAAAAAGCCGACCTTCGACTGTCCGGCGATGTGCAGCCTATGCCGCGTGCGGTAGTCACGACTAATTAAATTAGACCGTGTACTAGGTCTGCGCCGTAAAACAACCGCTCCACTTTTGATTCTCCCCGGGGACTCGGCTCGTTGACTTTTCTCGAAGTACGTCTTATAGCTCGTGCTCATCTGCTTTTAGTTCGTTGGAGTCGTAAAAATGAATGCGGGACAGAAGAAGAAGACCCGGACGTGCGCGCGCGCGCGCGCGCAAGCTCTCGAAAGTTTTATGAGTGAAATGTGCACTGTTATGTTTTGTGCAGGGATTTCGGGAGACGCTGAAGAGAGCGAGGAGGAAGTATTGCACCGGTATATGCAGGTAAAGGAAATTTTGTTAGTGGTGTGCTGATGGCTTTCGTTGTGGAGCGTTGAAAAGGAAGGATCATTGGAAACATTGTTTATCTTGAATGAGACGGATGGCTGGAGAGAATGTTTCATTAAGATGTATTGTTATTCGTGTTTTTTATCAACAAATGAATGAAGAAAATGTGATTTAATTACGAGTAAGATGTATTTGAGGAATTGTACGGAAATTTTAACTTTGCCTGACAATTGAAATTTGTCATGCTAGATTGGCTAGTAATTATTAGATTCTAAGTTCTTATTAGATTCTAAGTTTGAATGTTACATGGAAAATTATAAAAATTAATAATGTCATTACTAATAAATCTAACATAGTGCGACATTCAATAAAAACTTGAATTTTTGTTCTTGGTATAAAAATATACTATAAAATATTATTCATAAAAAACGAGCAAATTTTTCTTATACAAATATTTGAATCTATCATAAAAAACGAGCAAATTTTTCTTATACAAATATTTGAATCTATCATAAAAAACGAGCAAATTTTTCTTATACAAATATTTGAATCTATGGCCCCGATTTACATATTCGTATATTATGCGAGATATCAACAAGACAGTTGCATTTGGCTCTACAACAGTCTTGTCTGGGAGAGATAGTCAAGACCAGTAGGTATCAAGAAGTCGTACTTCAAATTTAATTCAATGAAGTCGTATTTAGCATTCTGATAAAAACAAGTGATATCAATTTTAATTCAGTCAGGCATTCTCTTTTAATAAATAATATGTTTAGCATTTTATATTTGTGGCTCGAGGAACTAGATTATGATACAAATTTTTACATTATAAATACTTAGGTACTACTAGATAATCCTATACTCATACAATTTATGTTGCTTATTTCTATCGGAAGCCAAAGTCCGATTTTATTGAATTATAAATTTGACGTTATGACATACAATTTTGTGGATAGCAAGTGTTGGTAAAAATTATAAGCCGATTTTATAATGCATTCACATCTCGAAAAACTATATACATATTTGAAAAACTTGTAGCATTCTTAAATTTCTTTATGACGTCAAGATCATAAATATTTCAAAGGATGCCACCACATGATCTCGATGTCACGAAAAACTTGGTACAAAATCAACTACTCGTATAATCGATAGTTAATGCATCAGTACACTACTGTATTATTTATCTATACAAAACATTACAACACACACACAACATCCCATCAATTTTTACAATATTTTCATTATCCCCTCACGCTTACCCGAACACCCGTCATCAGAAGCCATCCAGCCGTGAACCACGCGAGCACTTCCCAATAATACAACTCCAAAACACACATGCGTGCGCACCACTCTCGAGATTAGGCCTATATAATATATCTGCAGCGACAGGGGCCGCGCCGAAGAAAGGAGGAAAAGAAAAAAAAAAACTCCTCGGGCCGGACAACAATCAGGAAGCAAACACGGAGAGGAGCTGGCGCTCGCGCGCAGGCGCTTACGTATCGTGCAGGGCTGATGGTCCCCTTTGGCTGTCCGCTCGAGCGCGGACAAGATAAGACGCGGGATATTCTCGAGGTGCTTTATCTTCGGGCGTTCGTTTTCTTTCTTTCTTTCTTTCTTTCTCGGTTGGTCCAGTTTTTGGGTGTGTTTTTTTTGGGGAGGTGGGTGGGTTACAGTCGTTGGGGAGAATGCGGAGGGTGGGGAGCGGAATTGGATATTTGCATGACTTTTTTCTTGGTTTTATATTGTGGTAGTTTTTGTTGAAGAAATGGTAGTTTTGTTATTTATGAATGAAGGTAGATTCGCGACGTACCGGTATGATAAAATATATCTTTATATGAAGCGTTGAGAACCATAACGCAGTAAGTCCATTTACGAAATTTAGTAAACGTCCAAACTCTTTGTAAATCGCCTTATAATTTATCCGTTTTAAATAATGCAACTGATAAACAGTATTTTCAAGTAATAATAGCAGTGATAAAATTAATCAAATTTCATTATTTTAAGTCGCTTATTTTAAAATGTTTGCAATAAATTGTAATAAATTGCAAATACTCAATTTGGTGGTTTTGTGGTGAAAGTAAAGCGAAGTATAATTGTTTAAAATAAAAGAAAGTTCTGCTGTTATCTTCTTTTGTTGTTAAAAATGTCTTGTTTAATTTTTCAGTTATAGCAACTGAAGTATTTTACAAGCTTATATCTTTGAATATTTATTTAAATTATTATTCGAGCAGATGGTAACTAAATGTTCTGTTATTTAGTAAAAATTTAGGCACATCTTTATACGTTTTCATGAATTTTGTATCTTGAAAAGTAAATTAAAAACTTTTTGTTTGTTTTTGACATACTGAAGTTTTACAAATAGTAAATTTATATCGAATTCATAAAAATCCATGATCCAACAGTTCGATACTCTCCTTGTAGATAATTTATTATGCATTTTTGTTATAAGACGGCATTATTACGCTAATTTGAAACTCGCATTAGTAGCATTATAGTGAATTATCTTATTTAAGCAATTAATACTAAACAACTGAAGAAATATTAATTTTTCATTACAAAGATTAAACCGCATTTCCAAATGATTGAAACAATCCGAAATAATCTACCCACACATCTACCTATATATTTAGTTAAGTTTTCTTCTATTTGTTTGCTCGATAACCACGTAAATCTCCTACGACCATCCACTAGCTCATCCCTATACAGCATAATCCTGTATCTCCGTTTTCCTTATTCCCTCGCACCTTCGAACTCTCTCGCGCTTTTTCTCTTTGCTCTTCCGTATCGCTAAGTTTACTCTTTTTCCCTTATCTTTATCTCTCTCTATCTCGTCCGTATACCCTTGCGCTCTCGTCTCGTCTCGTACGTGTGTATTCCCTATTTTTTCGTCGCACGCGCTCTGTTTGGTTTTCGGATGAAGCTCGAGCGAAGGGCGAGAGATATTCTTGAGGGTCTGCTGGTTAACGAATTCTCGGTTTCTTGTGTATAGTTATAAGGTGGGACAAGGACGCTATGCATGGGTAGTTTCGGCGTTGACGGTTATGATGGATATGAGGTTGTCATAGTGCAAATTTGTTATAGTAGTTGGATGAGATGATTTTGATTCAACGTTTTTCAATTGCGGTGTCTATGGATAGCTTTTGAAAAAAATTACTTGAGATTTGCAGTTTTTTTGGAGCTTTTAACGACAAAACTTCAGGTGATACATATTTGAGTTCTTATTTAAATCATGAATTTATTCTTAAATTTCTATTTCGTAAATCAATCTGTTGTCTACACCAACATATAATTGATTGACTCATTGAGTCGATCTCATATTGCAAGTTCAGCAATTGAAGATTTTTCTTTTTAATTTTTAACTATGCAATATTATTTATGTGGCTTCGAGACATAAAAACTTAGTTCACTTGTTTGAATATTTATATTTCGAAGTGATTTTGGTAGTTATGCATAGTATACTTTCACATGAAAAAGTAAAAAATTTCAAATGATTATTTATTACTTTCATTTATTTCATAATCTATGCTATTCTTTTGTATAGATTTAAATGGCAATATCAAAATTTAAACCTCAATATGTCGACATTTGAAAAATAGACTTTCGTGGTTTTGTCTTTTCACCACAGATTTGTTCACAGAAAAAAATAAAAACTGTTTATATGAATAAATTATAATATTTTTGATAAAGTCCAGCAAACATTCATAAATATTTGTGCCATGTAACTCGATGATATTAATCCAGAAACGATAACAATATAGTCCAATCAAACGATCTAATTTATCTATTTTAATTTTTCTTAAAACCTTGTTGAAGACATTATTTGTTTTTATTTCTCTTTCAATTTTTTGACCTCTTATGGGTAGTAAATATTTGTTATTAACAAATTTTTCTGAAAATATTTATAATCGTTTTTAAGAGATATATTCGTTTGTTTTTAAATTTTAGAATATCAGTTCCAGGATTATCATTCAATTTTTTTAAAGCATCATTGGTTATAATATATCAACAGTCTTAATTTCTTTTCTCGGTCAATGAATGTTTTGTTTAACAATTTTTAAAATATTATTTAAAACTCAGATAAAGTTTCAGGTTTAACAAGCCATTTTAGAACCTATCTATAAAAAATGGCTCTATTTTGATATTAAATGTTTGAATGAAAGCCCTTTTTTGAACAAGAATCTCTATCTGATATTTAACACAATTTACGATTTAAGCATTTTCAAGTAATATTTCACGAAAATTCCAAAAATTAAAAAAAAATCTGAACCATTGAGGCTTCCCAGGTTTTTCAGTAGCGCCCACTCTCTTAATAATTTATTTATCTTTTAAAATGCAATTCTTCTATTCTCTCTACTGCACCAGATTCTTTCTTTTTAATTTCCGTAAAAAAGACTCTATTTCGAAACTAGAAATAAGCCTCAAAACAGCCGAAAAGACAACCGATTCTTATCTACTCTCCTCGCACCGTGCAAGCCTCACAAAACAAAAACGAGAGCACGGCAAAAGTCGAGCGCGCCGCGCGCGGGGCAGGTCCTTTCTCTTCCTCCTTCTCCCGTCCAGCGGCGTGTCTCGCGAAAGCCCCACAAATCACGCAAAAGCAGAAATCCCTCGCACAGCGCACATACCGCACCGTTTCAAAAAGTCGTCGCGTCGGTTGAACCTCGAGAGAGAGAGACAGACGAGGGAGACTGCCCCAGATTTTCACGCCTGTTAGTCAAAACAGAGCCGGAGCGAGCGGCGTAAGAAAGAAGGGGATGCTTGGCGGCGTTTCGTTTTTCTCTTTCGTTTTGTTTTCGGTCTTTTTCCGGAAAAACGGGCAAAAACGTGCGGCACGGCTCGGGTTTTGTTGCAGGCGCGCGCTTTCATTTGCATTCGGGGACGACTTGACTGGGAGGCAAGCGCGAGCTATAAATCTGTCGAGAGTTACCTTGGGTGCTAGTGTTGCTCGGCTTTTACGTTCTCTTGGTGTAGAGGCGAGTTTTTGAAGGATGCACACGCATAGATAATGGATTTCGAGGGCTTGTTTTTGGAGGCTGAGAATACCTTTCTTTTATTTGGGGGGGGGGGGGGGGGATGTTTCAGGAAGTTTGGGTCTTTTTACACGTTTTGATATCGCAATATCAGAATAAGACTGTGACAACTCAAAATACTGTAAGCAAGTAACGTTAATTTTTCATAAAATAAAATGTTTTTACGTGACTTTTATTATTGTATTATAGTTTCCGAACCTTTTAAAATGTATTTTCGAAGCGTATGAAGGGCTCGTAAGAGTTATTTTGTATACAAATATAGAGTTAAAAAATTTTGTGTTGTCATAATCTTACTATGGGGGTGCGATATCAGAGTTTTATTATAGTGACAATTCAATTTGCAGTTGCAATGCTTTTTGCATTGATCGATTATAATTTATAAACATATCATAAATACAGCGATAGGAAAAACCGTTATACTTATTAATTTTAAAAAAGTATATCTTTACCAGATAGATACGTATTGTTCATTGAGTACTTTTTCTTACTGCACAGTTCTTATGAAACAAAAATACTATTCTAGTAGAAAAAGATTTTAACAATAAATATGTATCGCACAAAACGTTATAAATGAATAAAATATGTTTGTGCTTATAATATGCGTTTAAAATTCTTCAAAATTAATAAAAAATGTTATGCTATAAAAATAATATTAAACAAAATTATTGCAAGCAACCAAAACAATGTAAACTTACTATTTAGATATACTTTTAATTTGTACCATGTATAATAATAATATTATAATACTTACTTTTTACTCGAATTAAAGAAAAAGTACTACTATAAAATAATGTTCACCTATCGAATTAAACCATTTTCATTAATTTTAAATAAAAAAGCAAAAACCATTCCCATCGCACACACTACGACTACGTCAACATTATATATAACACTCATCCACTAAGCCCTTTTCTCCTCGCCAACTATTTGGGTCAACCACACGTAACGGGCTGACACGTCGCAAACGCCGGGACTGTCTAGCTCACTCGTGCAAATATACATCATTCGGAGATTTATTGAAAAAGCAGCCTATACGTATACGCGACCTCCGGCAAAAATGAATGGGGCAGGGACTTTTCGCGCGATGCGCCGCGCGCGCTGATAAGCCCCGACACGTGACACATGTGCCGTCGCTCCCGGGAAGATGCGTTTACGATATTGCGTCTATGTGTATACCTACTGTGCGAGCGCAGATCGCCTTATGTGCGGAAGATAGGAGATGCGTAAATATACGCATAGTGGACGCGGGTCGATGGTGACGCGATGATTGGCAGGGTGTGTCGGGAGAGGCGAGAATTGCGTACTTCTTTGGGATGTGTGTTTGTGGGAATGTGAGTAAGGATGCGTGCGGGGTTTGGGAAGTAAATTGGGTTTTGCTTGTTTGTGGTTTGATAGGGATATTTTTGATAATTCGAAGTTGTAGAATTGAGAGACGATGCGTCGTATATTTTTAGTGGTCAATTAGTCTTGGTAGCGATATAAGGAATAGAAATAATAAGGTTGTAAGAATTATTATTTTAGAAAATGCTGTATTTTTGTATCTATTTTATCATATTTAATAATTTCATACGTAGTATGTGCCAGCTAAAAAGTACTAGTTTTTCGATATTGCGAAAATTAACTATAGATATAAAAATCTAAAGATTCAATTCATTTGTATGCATTAAAATTAATAAATTACTGTAATAAATAGTTTTTTTTATAATAAACATTTGCATAGTACAATATATTAATAAAGTAGTCAATAATTTTACTAAATACTTAATAACCAAAAAGATATGTGTTACTCTTATGTGTATAAGTAACTATACCTCATTTTTTTCTTAATGTAACTAACTACCTGTGTAATTATATTTATTTTTTGCTCATATTTATTATAATTCCAACATAAATAATAAACAAATCGTAATTGTCCATATTAAACATTAACAAACAGTTTTGACTCTTTTATTACTCAAGTTCACAATTTTGGTAAATCACAAAAATACGGTTAACACAATATCACCCTAATTCCAAGTCACTACCCATAACAAGAAACATTTGAAGAGTAATCCCAAAGAATTACAACACCCACCTCATTCATCAAAATATAATCTCAACTACGCTGTATACACTGCATAACCTCCAAAAGCGCTCACCTCCAAACAGCCCGGCCAACGACAATTGACTATCCGAAAACGTCAGTGCGTGCTCTAAAAATCAACTGGGTAAAACGGGATTCAGATCACAAATCTTTCACCTTCCCGAAAGCCCGGGCACAATGACATCGTACTCGGAAGAACCCCCGTGCCAAAGAAGATATTTAGGGTGTGCACAATTTTATATTTTTAAGGCACCTACTACTCGCACACCTCCCATATCCGAGCGGCAGCAAGAAAACGCGCGGACGATCTTACCCCCGGTTCCATTTAACGCAAGGAGGGCGCGCGGCAGTCGCAGTGCAGTCGGAGTCAAAAAGTTAACCGTTTTAGCCGAGGCGAGCCCGGGATTTTACAACGCTGCGAGGTATTTGCATGCGAAGGTCGGACTGGAGAGACTCCCGCGGCAAAAACGCGCTAAAATGCGGTTTATGGCTTTATGCGCCGGAGGAGCTACCTTATTTTAGCGATGCATCTGGAACAATGAGGTCGAGCCAGGCGGAGGGTCGAGGAGCGATGCCTGACCTAACTGTTCAGCCTTTAGGGCCGCTGCGGAGGAGGACTTTCACCGAGGGTGTACGGCTTGGGGGTATGACGCTATGTGGTGCAGGGTAGTGTGGAGGTGGGTCGGGGTGCAGTGAGAACTGCGACGAGATTTTTGCGAGTTTCTCGTGGGAACTTCGTTAGGTCGGATTTGCGCACTGGGAAGTGATTTTTGAGGAATTTGGGTTAGTTTCGAGTTGGCGGTATGTGGATAAATATTGTATAATGTAAAAGATGTTTAGATGTCTATCACGCAATATTTTGCTTCAAATTGTACGTTATTTAATTTATAGATTTTGTAAAACTCTTATATGTTAATTTTAATTTAGACTTTTTAAACATGTACCTATTTTTTATTATAATTTTGCTTTCTCGAAGAGGAAGCTTTGTGATAGTAAGAAAAAAGCTTTTGTATAAACATGTTAGAAACATGTTTGGAGAAATATGGAATGAAAATACACTATTTTTAGCAAATGTCCGTATGGATGTGTGTATGTGTGTGTGCGTGCGTGTGTGCGTGCGGGGGTGCATGCATGCATGTGTGTGTGCGTCCGTGCGTGTGTATGTATGTATGTATGTGTACATCGATATCTCGAATAAGCCACGGTAAAATGTAATATTCCAGGATTCTTTTGTTTGTCTGTTATACACGAAGGAGGAATAATAATAATTTTTTTAGTTTGGCGAGAATTGATTTCATTAATTGTTTACAAAAACAAAAATATGGTTTCCGGAATAATAATGTAAGTTCATTTCTGTAGGCAATCTACACCCAAAAAGCTATTGGAGTGATGATTTCAAAAAGGTTTTAAAATGTGATAAGTGATATTTTATTTACTTTCTTTATAGTCGTAATATTTATTCGTTATTCATTTTAACATTAATTGGTTCTAATTACATCTGCCTGACTTATGACGGATACATATTCTCGAATTAACGACTTAACTTCACATTATTAATATCGTATGTTCTCTCTAATAAAAAAGCATTATCTGCTTGTTATCTACTTATTTTTCGATCTAGCACAAATAATATAAACATTAAAAATGTTCAATATCGCGAATATATAAAATCCAATATATAAATATAGATATAAATATTAATTATTAATTTTTAACGTACATAAGACAGTTCGTCGATAATCGGTTACTGCTTACATGCAAATCATGCTATAAGCTATTTCAAAATTTACCCTTCAAAAAACAAAGTACGAATTTCATTCCGGAACTCGTAACTACAGTTGTAAAAATGCATTATCAAACTACGTTAAACCACAACAGTAATTTAATGAGTTGCATTGTCGCATTTTGGAAATTGCGGCCACAGCCCAATCATTTTGTCTGCGAATGTACTCTGCAATTTCCAAATTACGAATAAAAGAACTTTGTAAAAATAAAACAAATTGTAGGTCTACGTAGTATTTTTGATAAAATAAATAGAAGTTTACGTTTTTATTTTATTGTTTCAACGATTCATGACTATATGTTTTTCCCAAATTAAACAAACTTTGCATATTCGTACATGGTTTTATTTACTTAAATATTCTTTTAAGTAAATGCCGGTTATATAAAACGAAAACATGGTATTATAAAAAACTTTTATCTGATGCCTATATAAATTCCTACTTAATTTATTTTCAAATAAACTGTTTCTGAAAATTTAATATGTATCAATTCATTACAAATTCATTATTTCTACTTATTTGACTTGTCAATTTTGCTGCATATTTTGATGAGTGTTACTTTTACACACATACTTAACTATATTACAAATGTAAAATTGTCGATAAACCAAATTTACACTTGTCTTTGCAATGTCGAAGTCGAATATTTTCAACCCCAAATAACAATTTTATAATCCCGTCATTCGCCCGCAAATACGGCAATCTCACCGCCCCTAAAAACTCGCATAATTAAAGCAATATTCCGCCCATCTCCAGTGCAGTCAGCATCTTAAAAATCCTACCTCCTTTCACCGTCTTCCCAGTGTTTCCACAGTCAAGATAGAAAGAAAGAAAGCACGCGACTACATAAAACTTTTTCGTCCAAGATAAATCCAAGACTCTCCCCCATCCCCCCTCTCTCTCTCTCCCATTGACTCTCGTGCTCGCAGCACACTTCCCGCATAGGAAAAGTGGTTTACGCTGTCGATCCACGGAGCTCCGGCGCAATGAAGGGCGAAGGGTTTATGATTGCGCGCGCGAGCGGCAACGAGCATAATAATGCGCGCGTAACGACCTCGTAAAGGGAGTAAGCTTTCAGCTCGTCGCCGTCGAGTCGTCGTCGGCGTCGTCGTCTTTGACGGCGAGTTTTATTTCGCGGGGGTATAGGGAGGAAAGAGAGAGAGAGAGAGAAAGAGAGCTTCTGTGATTTCTTTGGCTTTTATGCGCGAGGAGCGAATGTTTGTAGGAGTGTAAGTGCGTGTGATTGTGAGGTGGATGGTGTATAGGGAATCTGAGGGGGTGAGTTAGGTATGGCGCGTTTAAGGGGTTGTGTTGTTTAAGAGGTTGGAGTTTGGAGAGAGGAAGAACATTTTTGTTATAATGAAAAAATATTGTACATTAGGATGACAAAGTGTTACTGTTATTATTGTATGTTTGGATAATATTGATTTATCGTACAGAATCATGCGAAGAACAGTATTTAATATTATTTTATTGCGGATTAGAAATAATGGTACCTATGTTATGGACTGTAATTTACTGTTTTCAATACTATAAATTAAGAGGGACAAACGAATATTACTTCGATAGTGATCGAATAGTCCTTATCCTCAGAATAGGTAACATTATTTGTAAGTGTAATTACAGTATGAGAGTAGAAAAACCGAAAATTAGAGTTTGCGCCATTTTTGTTAATTGTTAGTCTTTGACGTAAACCTCACACTGACAATAAATAATCTTTATTTTTGTTTTTTTCAGTTAATTGACCTGCATGAACGAGCAATATATTTTTGAGATGGAGAAGTAGGAAACCACTTCGATCGCATTTACCACACATAAAACAAAACATTTCAAACATACAAAAGGAAAATTAGAACAGTTACGTAACAACAAAGTGTGCACTTTCAAATACCACTGGTAAATCGCGCTAATATAAAAATCTCTACTTTACCGTAAATTTGCAATTCTAAGAATTCATCCAAGTAACATATCTCATCTTCTCGCCAAAAATAACTAAATTTGTCTCACGAGAACAATGCACAGAACCCCTCACAATAACCAAAACCACCATTTAACAAATCATCAAACAACCATTACTCTTCCCACATCCACGAATTCGCACCTCGAAACCTGTGCCTCGTCCACCTTGCCAGAACCTAAACTACGGCGAACTCGTCCCGCTAAGCGCATTCTAATTTCACCCCGCAACACTATACACGTCACACACAGAGTATGGGTACATACTGCAGACCGTGAGCGGCGAGCGTCAAAGACGTCGGCGAGCCGTATAATACTTTCACGCGCCTCCGCAATTTCGCGATAATCCCGAGCGGCAAAGAAAACCGCACCGCCACCGCCGTCAACTCGTCCGTTCTATGGACATTGTCGCGCGCTCGGGCTGTCATGTTTTGTCAACTCTTTTTGTATACGCGTCCGCTGGCACAATAACCTCGGCGCTGCTGTGTATACATTTCCCTCGGCTTTGAAGACGGGAGAGAGGGAGAGAGGTGTTATTTCTTTTTTCTCGAAGCGCCGCCGCGCGTGGAGAATTTTGATTTTCATTTGAGTTTTTCGGTTCTTCGGTTTGTTCAGGGGATTTTGGGAGGCGCGCGACGTGTGAAAGACGAGAGAACGAGAGCTGCCAAATAGTTCCGCAGCGGTAGAGGGAGAAGAGGCCGCGCGCGGTAAATATTTGTACACAGATCGTGCATTATGGATAAATACGGGGGAGGAAGGATTGTGCGTGTGTTTGTTTGCGTGGGCGATTGTCTTGAGGGTGCTAGAGAGGTTGAAGTGTTGGATATGCGCGGGGAAAATATGTTTATTGCGATTGTTATTTGAGGAGTGACGGGCTGAGCCGGATAGTTCCATTTTTGGATTTCCGGGAAGGTTGAATGAACTTTAACTTTTCTTTGTTTATACGAAGAACAGTTATTCTTTAGAATCGTCTTATTTTGATTAAATTTGAGTAAATAAAACTTGCGATATTCTTTTAATCACGAAAGATTGACGTTTTTAGATAAAGAGTTAGAAGTTAAATAAACAAGAAGTGACATTGCACAAAGAATGTGCAATTAAGATCGAATAAATTCGTTTCTTAGTTTCTGTAGTTTCTGCAGCAATGTTATACTGTAAAATGAAAATATATTAAATCATAATATTAACATTATAGCTCTGCAAATTTTGCAGTTCTGGGATATAATTTTTACAATTCTACGCGCTCTATAACTTGCATTTCTAGACAAAATATTAGATACATATTCTGAAGACAAAATAATCGATTCTATCGTGAAAATTCTATGTCACTATATAACAAAGGTTTTAAAAAGTTACTTCAATGTTAAAAATCAACGATAATATGCCGATTTCACTAATTTCAGTAAAATTAGAAACTTTCTAAATTTATTTGCATGCAGATCGTATATCTACTGCTTGAAAATCTTTTTGGTATCTTATTTCAGATGAACCTACGAGGAGATAATATCTACTTCGTTGTTACGAAGATAAATTACTGGCTGAACTACTTGCTTAAACTACTGGCTGACTTATTGGCTTAACTACTTCTTGAACTATTCCTTGAACTGCTGCATATAACATCTGCAATTATAACTAGTACACGCCCTGTAGCTATTTTTTTAAAACTTGGCGGTAGTTTGCCTGTAATTACGGAAAAACAACTGAGAACTACTGGTGCAGAGAGTAGTTTAGCCAGTTGTTCAGGCAACAGTTTATGCAGGACTTCAGGCAGGAAATAGTTCAAGCTAGTAGTTCACCCGGTAATTTATTTTCATAAGAGCGCTGACAGACATCTTTAATCAACAAAATAAAACACCCAAGAAAAAAAAAACTTTTAAAATACTTTTATATTAATGTACATTCAAATAAGATACATATAAAATACTTTTATATGTATCTTATCTGAATGTACATTAACAGACTACAAAAAGTTTGTTATCGATATATAATTTGTTTAACCGAAAAATAGTTCTAAAACCACCTTCACTTCTTCGGCCTATAACAAAGTATACTAGAACACCCCCTTAAAAATTGCCCATTTAATTCACATATTATTCTTTCAACACAGTAGAACCACGAAAAGCCACAATAAAAATGTGCCATCCCGACAATCAATAAGACACAGCAGCGCATCGCACGCACTCGCTGATTCGAAGCGGCGAGCGTTATACACTGTACGCGTACGAAAAAGTAGAGGGGCTCCGCGCGCAACAAAATACGGAGGGAGTACGGGCGGGCGCAACCGCAAAAAGAACAGCCTGCGCTCACACTACACCCGAATTACCCTGCCGTGGATGTGACCGTGGCATCGCAGACGGCGCGCGAAA
This sequence comes from Gastracanthus pulcherrimus, assembly GCA_949152435.1. Lineage (NCBI taxonomy): Eukaryota > Metazoa > Arthropoda > Insecta > Hymenoptera > Pteromalidae > Gastracanthus > Gastracanthus pulcherrimus. Next base: position 16,959,880 of record OX424575.1, read on the forward strand.
ATGCGCGTGACGATGATAAATCCATGTGCATAATTCAATGAAATAAGGGGGGTGCTATATATACGTAGCTATTGAGGAGACAGCTGACCGTGCTTGATCGAGCAGACTGGCGGATAATGAGGAGCATTGAAAGTTGTTAAAAAGTGGATTAATTATTAATTGCTTTAGTGTTTTTTTTTGCAGGGAGTACAGTTAGGGAGTGAGCTGAATTTAATGGGATGCTCATTGCACAGTTACTGGTAAGAATTTTGTAATTTTTTAATTTTTGACGTATTTATTATATAGATGGCATGCTCTGATGTTATAGCACAGTTAGTCATACAGAATAATTTTGACAAGCTACAATTTGTGTAAATATTAAATATTTTTCAAAAATTCAATTCAATCCTTGAATTTGATTAGGTTCTCTACTATCAGTTTTTCAATGCTGATCAAAGCAATGTTTTTTTTGTTCAATGCTGTATCAATACTGCAGAAAAAATTATAGCATCAATAGTTAGTAAAAAAAATAGTAAGAGTTTCGTCGAAGTAAGGATACACACCCCGTTTAAAATAATGAAGATCTCCCTAGCAATACTCGATAATATTGATAAATTTCTAAGATTATTTTAATAGGCTTCTCAAACTTAATTATTACACAAGAAACTATGTTGTTCCCTGTTCAGTTAGTACCTGTAATATATCACTCTTATTGGTAGAAAAGGCAGTACAGTAAATCTTAAAACGTAAAAATAATTACAAAAACTATTTTAAGTTTCTTTAAATTACTACGCGAAATCGTTGGCCCCTTTTGAAAAGTATTGAATCAATACTAACAAAATAATTAACAAACCAAGCTTGTTCCTACTCCATATAAGCGCACAATCGTCAGAGAATATCGAATATATAAACTCCGTTTCCACCAGATCACTGCTAAAATAACAACGCAAAAACTCATCCACCCCAGTCTAACATACCCACCAAACCCTCTCCCCTTGACTTTCCTACATCCTCCATTTTTCGCATAGTTTTCGCCTATACTCTCAGACTCCACGACACCCTGCACCTCTCAACCAATCCCGTACCCCCGCACAACTTTCTTTTCACGGGGGTGTCGAGAGACTTTCGTCAGGGGGGCCGCGCTATCAGCTCGGACACGGCGAGATTGTTTCGTATTCCTATACACACTTTTCTCCCTCGTTCTCCTAGATTCTCTCTCTCTCTCTAGTTCATCGGGCGTCGTTGCACCATTTTTCTCGGCGTCGATCGTGCGTGTGCCGCGCACGGGAGCTTGCGGTTAAATGTCGCTGCGAAAAGGCGGGGAAAGAGCCGCTGAGCGCCGTTTAATCGTTTCTCTGTGGAAATGAGTATTTTGTATACGCGGGGCATCGTGTGCGTTGCGCCGGGCAGTCCGTGGTTCTTGAAGAGCTATTTATCAAATTGGGAGGCAGTGCGGAGGGAGATTGTGTGGCTTTTGGATACGAAGTTTTCTTGGAGATATTTTTTTGGGGGGTAGGTGGTAATTTATTGAATTTTTCGAAAGGTAAAGTTTTTCTTCTGGTTGCTGTGGCGATTTAGCTTGAATAATGTTTGTTTTTGGATAAATAAGTATCTCTGACTTATCTAGCTGAATGTTATATCTATCTCCCGTAGAGAAATGTTATTGTTAAGACAGCGAACCATTTTGGCTGGTTCGTTTTAGCTGGTACGGATAATATTTTAGCTAGAATAAGAAAAATAATAGCTGCTTTAGAAAGAATATTTTTTTTTGTTTTTAACGTGTGGAAACGTACAAAATATTGGTAATTATGCAAATCGATATGGAATACAATGTTTACGTGTGTAGTTATATAATATAAAGTTATGTACAAAATTTTCTTTACCATATTTTATGCAGCAAGAAAGTAATTTATTAAATAACTCGAAAATAATTGATCATTTTGTTACATTGCTTTGCATTCGCATCAAAATAAATATTCATCAATTTTCCAAATGTTACATTGTCGGTGGACAAAACACTTTTCACCGCAAATTGATACGACAAATTTTGAACTTACATTAGTAGATGTTTTCCAAAAAATCGGTAAATAAAAATAAAATACCATGTAAATCGTTAAGACCTCATAAAATTTTTACAGAAAGAAAAGTTCCAAATGATTGCTGTGTATCATCATCGATGTTTCAAGAATTGAGTAACCACAAATAAATATTGTTTTTTGTTTCTAACATGCCATATACAATTTGGTGATCTTTTCTATCTATATATCTCAATTTGGTGATTTATGAAGATATAATATTATAATGTAGTATACGTACAAAAACCGAGGGTACATAAAATTGGGCACTTATGAAAGTTATTGTTTCAAAACAAAAATCTTTTACACTAGATAAAAATGTCTCTTAAATTCTAAAGCTATTTGTTCTTATTCTTAGTACAGGTTATTCATTTCAAAGTCAAAACAAAAACATTTAAGAACCAACAAAAATAATTACCCCTCCCTACCGTGTATCACTATAAAATACCAATCGATCAAGTATATTTTGTGTACACTTTTTCCGATATCGATTATTTCTCACGCACACTCGCAACCAATCTAGAATAGAATACTCAACCCCGCAACCCCACAAAACAGCAAAAAAAAGAAACCGATCTCCCGAGCATCGGTAGCCGTCCTCCTCCTCCTCATCATCGACGCGTGCCTCCACCGTTTTTTCTCTTCCTCCTCTCGTCCATCCACGAGCCATTATGTAGCCGCTCGTGCCGCCCCGCGCTCTTTATCCAAGGGTCTGTTTTTTCGCTCTCCTCTCCCTATACCTCCCATTTGCCTATACTGCTATAAGTATACGCACGCGGCCCGCGCGCCGCTGTATTATACATATATATATATATATACCTATATCTCCGAGCGAGCCATGCAGGAAGAAGAAGAAGAAAGGCCGACGCGAGCGGCGGATTATACGCGGCGGAAAAAGAGAAGGAAGAAGCGAACCCCCGGCTGGGCCTTTATATCGCGTCTAGTATGCGGACGCCGACGCGCGCGGAGCAGAGCAGGTATACGAATGTGTGAGCGTTATTTGTTTGTCGCTTCTCGGAGGAGAGTTGTGTATATGGACGCGCCACACGCGAGATAAGGGATTATCCGGCGAATGGGTATATCGAGCGTGTTTGACGCGAGCGAGAGAGAGAGAGAGAGAGAGAGAGAGAGAGAGATAAGTGGGTGAATTTTTGCAGTCTTGGTTTATGAGATAAAGTGCTTTGGTGGATTTAGGGTGTTCGTTATGGGTTTTTATTTTAAAGGAATTTTTCTGTTCGAGTGCATGAGGATTTTACACTTTATCAAGGGCTGGTATAGTTTGAAATTTTTGTAATTTTCATTTTCCTTTTATGAATTTACTAAGGCGTTATTTGTGGCTTTAGCGAAAAATGTATGTATAAATAAAAAATAAACTTAAAAATACATTAAATAGTTTTAAGTACTACGTAAAATTGAACGAAACTGGAAGTACCTAAAATGGAACAAAACGAACACGCTGTGGGTGAGTGCTTTTTTAACGTTCTTATTCAAAGTCGATAATATGACATTTCTGTGAATCACCTGAAAACTTAAGCTACATCTCATATGCATTTAAGAGAATGATTATTATTAAAGTCTGCATCATATTTTGCAAAGAAGATATCGAATAATAAAAGACTTTTGTCTGGAACATGCTTAAATTAAATTTGTTAGGATTTAAATCTATATTTTACTATCAGAAATAAGCTAAAAATTGTTCCATTGAAGTAAATATAAAGAGATAGAGCAAAGTACAGTGGTAAAAAAACGGCATTTTTTAAACTCTTAATTTAAGGAGATATTCTGTATATAATGAATTTTTGTAAATTTATATTAAATTTTCAATCAATAAGATAGAATATGATTTTGTGTTTAATAAGAAATATAATATTAGGACCTACGATGACTCAGTCGGTAGAGTGTCGGATTCTGACGCCGGTGATCCGAATTCGATTCCTAGCCTCTGCCGATTGATATCAGCACCTCTGTAAAAATTGCATGTGCTTTGTTTACAAATTCACCGCAGACCCCGTCCTTGATTAACACTATATAGGAACACAAATACGGCAACGTAAAAAAAAGAATAATAATATTTTAAGTGCCAGAAGTATACTTGTAAATGTCATGAATCTACTTGAAGCTGGACTGAAAAGACTTGTTTTAATGTAGCAAATAAGAGTTTACTTTTATTTTAACAAAGATTTCATTTTACTATTTTTATTAATTAATTGCATATTTTTATAGTTATTTAATTAAAATTTTTAACAAACAACGTTGAATTCTGGTTATTGAAAATAAAAATTCTTCCAAATTAAAAAGCAACTTTCATTTGTTACATTGAAATAAGTCTTTTTGATTCATTCAAGTAAATTCATCAATTATAAGTATACAGCCTACGCTTACAACATTTTAAATCAAAACTAGTTATTCAGTGAGATCATCCAGTTGAATGTGATAATTGTACTTCTAGCACATGACACACAGTTCTTGTTACACCCAAACTCGGTTATTCTACCCTCTTAATTTGAAATAGTGAAAATTCACTGTTTCGCAGTGAAAACTCAGCCACTGCATGAATTAGTTGCTGAGTTCTCACTGCGATACAGTGAGATTTCACTGCTTTACAGTGAAATTTCCGAGGTTTCACTATTTCAAATTAAGAGAGATAAAGATTTAGAAAAATGAATCCAGAGTACAAATATAAGAAATTAACCAACAACATTTAAAATATCACAAACATAAAAGAAGCCAAAACAAAAGCCACCAGCTCATCCACCTCCCACCGTCATCGCCCATTACACATACCCACAACCCGTTCCTTAAAAAAAGGATTGAAAGCGCGGAAGCCCCGCGAGGGCGTGTCCACCGTTCTTCCCTCGCGCCCTAATCACGCTAATTACTCGGCTTCGCGCGCGCCGCACCGGTTCCTCTTTCTCTCTTCGCTTCTTTGCTTTTATAAGCAGGCGTGGCTCTCTCCTCGCGGGGGCGTAGCGCGCGAGCATGCACGCGCCCGTTGTACGTATTTTTAGGGACTGCGGCAGCTCGCGCGCGCCGCTCGCGTCGACGGCTTTTTTCCCCTTTTTACGGAAAAAAAGAAGAGAGAGAGAGAGAAGGAAGCGCGTGTGGAGGAGCACAAAAGAGCGAGTGGAGCGGAGCATCTGCCGGCGAGCGTGTATAATGCGAGGAGACGAGCGAGGGATAGAGAGAGAACGCGAGAGAACGAGTTTTCGGATTGTGGAGCATGGGGGTTTGTAAGGTTTTTTGGGAATGGGGAGTGTGGAGTTGCGTTTTGGAGTTTTTTTAAATTTTGTGGGATGGAAGATGATTTTTATGGGGAGATGCAATCTGATAATAAAAATTGTTGAGGAAGAAGGGTTGGAATGAAAGGATGAGTTTTAGTATTAGTAGGAAATTGATTAGTGTAGTTATTCTCTAAAATTTTTGGAGTGAAATGTACACTTAATATTGTGTTTTCACATATTTATAGATTAAGAATTTACTGATAAAATAATAATCAAAATATTTTTAACCTAACTGTATTAAGTAGCTGTATTTTCACAATTTTATAGTGGAAGTTCACTCCAAGAATTTAAACGCTCATTCACTTATTACATCTGAAGTGAGTTTTCATTATAAAAAGTTTAAATTAATCCATATAATTTATTCTACAATTTTAAAATACGTATATAACAACAATCATTAATATTTATTTTTATAAAATATTGGCCAGATCTTGTTGAACTTCTTGAACGTTACAATAGACATTTTTGATGGATGCAGATGTAGTCGGAACATTTGAACTTACGATAAAATCCAAGATAAAATACAGAGAAATATACAGAAATATATATCTGAACATCTATTTTTATAAAAATGGTACTTACTTGAAATAAAGTTTATAGTCTTTACGTAAAAATGCTTTACGTAAAAATTGTGTCCAATAAAAAAAAATTCGATGCATCGATAATGCGTATCTACTGCTTTATGTATCTTTGCTTTTAAATATTGTGATAATTTCAAGCGAAATAAAAATATATTAAGAAACTCCATTCAACGCGTTTTGGTTCACATTACATTAGACGAAAATGAAAGTAGACATGTTGACTGCTAATTATTTTTACAAATAGAAAAGTTATTTTATGGCTCAAAAAGTAAAATTAAATACTTATGACATAAATTATTATTGAATATTCAAACAAATATTTACAGTAATATAACTTGTTGGATCACATAAGATTGAATAAAATTTTATAGTCTTAAGTCCATTTAAACTTATCCATCTATAACGTTTCTCTACACTACCTATCCAGTTTCAGCTTTACCAATGAATTTAAATGTTAAAAATTCTATAAAAACAAGTCAATACATTTTCCCAATACAAAAGCAAGTGCCAAAAACATCATCGAAAATTCTCCAAAAAAATAATAATACATCACAACTCCATCATCGTCCACCCAACGATTTTTAATTCCATTTACCAACCCATATATATTCCGCTCGCTCTCGACTCACCACGCGAGCGCGCGCGCGTCTCCACCCCGTCATCAAATATATCGGAAAAACAGTGAAAGCGAGCCGCCTGCGCTCGCGCGCGTGCGGTTTATTGTCTAAAAAAGCCTCTCTCTCCATCACGCACACACACACACATGCACTCTTCTCTCTTCGCAACCCCCTCGCTTACACACACACAGAAAAAAAAAGGAGCGAGAGCTGGCGACGTTCTCGAGTTACTCGCGACGCGTTAACACTGCTGCACAACAAATTGTGATCGTCGCGCCCCGCGCTCTTCAACTTTTTTTTTATACAGAGCTTTGGCTTTATTCTTCCATTCCTACTTTCGGGATTTCGGGAGAAAGCGGTTTTTTAGTGGAGAGAGAGAGAGAGAGAGAAAGAGATGATGGGTGGCTCGCTGGTTGCCGCTCGAAATAATTGCTTCGTGGGGCTTTTTTAGTGTGGAGAGTGGAAGAGCAGCGCGGGTGCGGAACTGTAAGGGACAGGGACGAGGATGAAAGATAATAGAGGGTCGATGATTTTAGCCGAATTTCTATTTTTGAGGAAAGGAGAGATGAGCGCTCAGTGTTTTACTTTTGTTTTTTGGGGATGCGGGAGGTTGAAAATGGTTGTTTGTAGCTCGTCATGCGTAGCAAGGAGAATGAGTGCTTTCGGGGTTTTCGTAGGTTTTAAAATATAGTTTTACAATTTTAAATACATGAAATATAATCTTGGGAATTGGTCTATTTTTTAACTTTAGTTTTGTCTTAAATTTGTTCTGACTGTCGCAAACATTTCTTTTTATTGTTTGAGGTACTTCGATCCGAAGGTTAGAAAACTTTCGAAATCATACGCGACTATGGAAAATGATCGCAAACATACCATGAGGTATTAAGCAGTACATGCTTACAAAATAAACTAAATTAACTATCATTACTAAGGTGGTGAAAGTTGTAAAACAGTAAATATTATTTTTGCACCACAAAACACCTGTTTAGTGAAACCTTGATTATGTAAGAACTATGTAATAAGCGCAAGTTCAAGTTCTGTTAGGTGGCACTAAAACGAGCCTTCAAAGTTATGTACCAGTCGCATGTTCTACGGAGGGAAGTGTAAATGAACAAGATCGATATCATAAACCTTTCAAATGTAGCATAATTTTTAGTTATTTTAGCTTGTAATTTTCGTTTTGTATATTAATCCAAAGTTTTTATATAGCACATATACACCTTACATGACTTGAAGAAAAGAGTTATTTGTTTACGTTATAACTTTTTGGTAGCTCGACCACCAGGTGGGATTCATTTGAACATGTTAAATTCTATATACATGTTATTTTCCTATATTAGGGATGGGATTGCTGATAAAATTTTCACGGAACAATGTAAAATTCAGTATATATAGTATTACTTCATGTAAACAAGAAAAATACATGAACTTTTTCAATTTTGACAAAGTGTTCAATTTCAAACAAACATATCTGTGGGTTCCCGGAAAAACGACTTAAGTCCATTTTTATTGTTTCTCAGATATTTAGGTTTAACGTTTTTAATATTCATTTAAACTAATATTAATGAAACTCATAAATAGTAGATATAGTCACTTATTTGTACACTTTCTTGATTTTTTGCATTTTTATCTAACAATATACTATGTAAGGGTAACAAAATTGTTCGAAACTCAATTTTCAAAATGATGGACTTAATTCGTTTTTCCGGGAACCCACTGATATATTTCTAAAAAATCACTATGAAGTGTTCTCCTTTTTGGAATTTTTGTCGTAACAGATGCAATTCTTTTTTCATTATTAATCTTAGCAAAAACCTTAAACTTATACCTTTAGCTTACAACTCTTTTGAGTATACAGTTTACATAATATATGATAGTTTAATGAAAAATTTGGTGATCCATGGTTATTTAACCAATGAAAATAAAAGTGAATTCTCAGTCAATAAAAGAGCCTTAATGAAATAAACCAACTGAATACCTGCCTTCGATAAACAAAACTAATCCCTAAAATCCAAAAAAGAAATTATTAATTACGCAAGTTCTCTCAACCCTCTATCCTCGAGACTCTCGCAAGCGAAAAAAAGTATCCTCCCTGCAGTACTCGCGCGCATCCCAGCCTTCATACCCCGAAAACCAAGCCCAGAACCAAGACGTGAAAAATGGACTCGTACATCCACACACCTAAAGAAAGCAACCTCTCCTTGATCGATCGCGCTTCTGCGCCCAAAGCACCCAACACCACCGAAGAATCCCCGAGTCACGAGTCGTCCATATTATCCATGCGCACTCAGATCTCGCAACGATATTAACGCCTGACCGAGCGCGAGCGCGCGAGCACGCGGAGAAAAGGTCGAGCCGAACCCTTATAATATACAGCGTCTCAGGTGCTGCAAGCTGCAGCGCAGAGGAGAAGAACTAATTCCGGCGGCGACGCGCGCGCGAGGCACACGCGAGCGAAGGGAGGTGGGATATATATATATATATATATATATATAGGTACATACATAAAAGGATAAAATCTCGCGCTCGTTCAATCGGCTTTTCACCCTCGTCGATCGGCGGTGGCCGTTTTCGCTTTTTTTTTGTGAGGCACGCTTCTTTTTGTAGGATTTTCGGAGTTGGAGTGTGGAGGATGTGTGTGTTGGATCTGGATGAATGGAGATAGATGAATGGAGGGAGGGGGGGAGGTCAAAATATATATTTGGGATGGTTTCGTTTTCACTCAATTTGTTTAGTTGAGACGCGAGGGTGTGGAGCACCTGCTTGGAGGAGGATGCAGTCTTTGTATATGTTGTAGGTCTAAGTCGCTTTGATAGTTCTTTTACTTTTTTAAAGAAAGTAGTTTATAATCCTTTGAAGTACGAGTTGTTGTTTGAGTTTTTAGTAAAGGAGTTTTATTTATGTGTGCATTCGCTTACGCTCTGAACTGATAGTCAGTTTAATTCGTATATTCAAACTTTCAATTTGTAATTTTTTATTTCGATATATCGAAATTAAACACACTTTTTATATTGGTTAGAAATTATAAATTTTAGTTGACAAGTTTTTCAGATCGGTTCAGATCATGAACGGGTGTACTTGAGTTGAATGTCAATAAACTGACAACGTATTTGCAATTAGAGGCGTCGAAAAGTTCCTAGAACGATATCTCACATAATCTTTCTTTTGGTAGGATTTTTTTTTAAATAAAATGGCTATTTCTTAAAGATTGCTTATCCCCCTTGGTAGAAATCAGTCTCATTCTGAAACAGTAATTGACCATTATTGGTCATTTATAGCTACTAATGGCCCATTACTGGCTCAGAATTAGATCGATTTCTACCAGTGCCTAGCAAGACATTTTAAAACAATTTAAGAAATAAACGTAATTTACTTAAGGTAATACAGCGATAAAACTTCTAAAAATGGGTTCATTATTAATAGAAAACCATATCTTAAAAATTAAAACAAAAAAGGTACGACTCTCAAATAATCCTGTCGTGCTTCAGAATTAAACTAAAGTACACGTCATCGCGATTATTTATGTAATACAACTATAAGGATTGCAATGACAATTACTATTTGAATTATAATAAAACTTTTCTATCTGCAGAATTAATAAAGAATCTAAATATATTTACGAAAAAATGCGTATATATACAATATACATTTCTTTGCTTGTATCGTCACATGGTTACATGCAATATTATAATTACATAACCGACAACAGAGACAATATGAAAATAATTTTTAAATAAGTAATTGAAAAGACACAAGGAACCTACGAGAATGACTATCAGGAATAAGCAATTAGGCACTCCCATCAGAAAAGAACGAAAAGTTTTAAAAATCCATAAATTTAACATACATCCATACACTTCACCGCGTCACTTCCTCAAACGCTGCATTATTTCCCCATTCACACTCAAACTCAAAAGAAAGAAGACATCCCCATACGCGCCTCAAACTTTCGCATTAATTATATCCCCAGCTCTTCGTCTTCCTAATCACTCGCCACAATCTCGTTCCGGCCCAAGGAAGAATACTCAACTCCACCATTACAAAGAGAAAGAAACTGAGAAACCCACGCGCGACATCCCACAAAACGGGAGAAAAAGAAAAAGAATAAAAAACCACCCGCGACTCCTCAGCGAGCTCGTAAATCCTCCCGTGTGCGCTACCACTTCTGAATCTTAAGGAGAGAAACCGATTCATTAGTCGGCCGGTGGCCGTCTTCGCGCCTTCTTTCCGGTGTCGCCTTTTCAATTCCTCGCCGTCGCCTCGTGCGCGCTGGATCTCGCGCCGCTTTTTGAATTTTGAGTTGAAAGCTTGTGGGAAATCGCCGCGAGAGTTACGAGCTCGCGCCGCTGAGATCGTAAAGTATTCGGGAGGCGCGAGAGCGCGAGATGCTTATCGACGGATGCGCGCGTGGATTTCGTATTACGGGGGTGGAGAGAGACGCGCACGGTTTGGGTATTCTTCGTGGAGTGTTGGACGTGTGAAGCTTCACGCGGAGAAGCGAGGTGACGAGAGGATGCGAGGTGTTGTTGTGGGATTGTTTGGCATTGGTGGTGAGCGTGAGTGTTTCGACGTGTACGGAAATCGTTTTCTGCTTTTTTTGTATTTTCTGTACTGTGCGTTTGATTATTTTTGTTACGATGGAGATTAGACTGAAGAAACAATTTTTTACTTTTGGTTTGGAATATATATGGCAAATATATATATAATAAATATATGGAATATATTATTAAATATATATAATAAATATATGGAATATATATATTTATTATAGCATTATTGAATATACATTAAATATTAATTTAATAACTTTTTCAATAATGATTTGAAGATTAGGCATTCAAAATGTTAAACATTTGGGAATTGAAAGTGTGAGTAAAGATTATAATATTGGCACTTGATTTTTAGGCATAATTTATACAAATTGAATTACTTACTATTTAAGTATAATTGTAGCAAATTAGTTACGTTTCCAATACAAATTTCAGCATTCACAATTACAATCTGAAAATAATAAGATTTAGATAAATTTAACTGGCCAAATAATTAATGACCCGTAATGACCGTAAAAACAATTATTATTAAAACACCGATTATTAATATCAGTTATGAATTAAGTTTTCTTACACAAATAAATTTTGCTATAAACAAATAATAATAAAAAAATTGTTTCTTTTGTATTTCATACGATACTAAATATTTTGTTTCACTCATTTCCGAAGCAAAAAAAGTGCCATTATTTACCCAATCGAACCTTTCATCCAACCAAATAATAAACGTTACACGACCCGATCATTCACCGCTCGATTTAATTCAATACTACCTATTTAGTCTCCAGAATGTCCTCGGACGATCAAAGAAGAAAACTTCTTTTCCCGAAAACTTCCTATTCCACACACATACACCCATAAAGAACCGCCGACGATCGAAGCTACGCCCGAAACCTTCCGTCGTTTTCCAAAATTTCCCCCTTCCATTGTCACAACCTCCTGCATCGAAGCTATCAACTACCACTGCGTATACGAAAAAAAAAAAGAAAAAGGGCTTTCACGGAATAATGGCCCGAGGAATTCCGTGATTTTACGAGGCATAAAAATGCGTTCGCCGCGGGACGCTCGAAACTTCGCGCTCGCGCGTGGAAAGCCGAATGCTTGATTGGCCAGCGGAATACGGATATATTTATATATACGGGGTTGGAAAAGCCAGCGCGCGGATTAACGACCCGGGCGATACATTAACCTCCGGTATTCGTAGAGGTTCTCGAAGGATGCTCGTAAAAATATTCTTTGTAGAATGTGCGCAAGATGATCGCGGCGTGTTTGTGTGTGAATAACTGTGTAGTGTGTTGTGAACGGGAGCGAAGTTTTTGAGGGAATGCGAATGGAGTTATTTGTCCGAGTGGTGTGTATCTTTATGGTCTTTATAGCAAATATAGTGAATGTGTTTTTAGATACTTTTTAAAATAAGTTTTTAGTAAGGGTTCGATTTAGCAGTGCAACCAAATTTTAGTACATTGAGCTATTTTCATAATAACCATAGTCAATCACTTTTTTATTTTGATTGATTCGCTATATCGTTTTTTTAAACTTGAATGGCAAAAATATTATTTACTGTTTAGAAAATAGTGGTCGTGTGATGCGAACCAACTATTCGTTTTTAGGCATATTTTGATATTAAGGTAAAAATAATGGAAAAATTGTACATATAAAAGAACCGCTGCCAATTTAGTGACACTTCCTTAAACTAAATAAATTGTTCCAATATGAAAATTTCTCTGTTAACATAAGTAAGTGAAGCATCATATTTGGGCCTACATATGTAAATAATTGTACTTCGATATAAATTTCTACTATTTATGGAAAATGTAAAATTATTCAAATCTGCTACTGTTGTATTATGTTCTCTGCAACTCCGCAAATAAATCTTTGTAATTTTTTCTCAAATCAATCAGCTCCAGAGTATTGTTCTAAAATTATATATTATGAAATGAACACCCAGGTTGAAGAAATGTTTAAAGTAAAGTGTGACATTTTTTAAAATAGTGTATTTTGATTACAAACATCCCAAAACATTTTTCTAACATATCTTTTTACAAAGTTTTCTTTTCCTATTACAATGCTTCCTCTCTGATGATTTATAGTTGATTAATGGTATTATTGAACTACAAAAGATTTAATATGGCTACTGTTAATTAATTAATTATTCTATTGAAAGTTTACAATTTCACGACAATGACACTTATTTATCTAGTTATTTAATTTTTTTTCTTTTTCTAACTAAAAGAGATATTGAGCCTTCGAGACATGAATGAAAGAAGAATATTCTTTTCAGACAAGTATCATACAACTCGTCAAGACTTTTAATTTTAAAAAAGTTTCATACAGAACGCTTACATTCAGCAGAATGATTACATGCTTGCTTCATTTATAAGTTAGGTGACCTTATAATAAAATGTAACTCAAAATACAGAGACCGAGATAGATGAGAGTTTTTGATATTTAGATTATTATAATATATATAGTCATTTAACTTTTAAAGGAAAGACGCATTCTGCACAAAACTGTTTTTAAATAAAATGTCTATCTGTCTGTGTTTATATTTAACTTAACTAAAGTAAGTAGTAGATCATTGTAAAATCAAAAAATATTACAGTTTCATTACATAACTATCCTAAAACATCCGTAAAATGTTTAGCAAAATCTCCTGACTTTATTATAGTCTTCTGATGAACTAAAATCTCGCATTATACAAAAAGTATTTATACATTAAAAAAGAAACTAACGATATCACAAAATTTCCAAACGAATACACATCCCTCTATTCAAGAAACAAAATATACAACCGCAAAACACTAAAACTTCCAAAAAAACCGTCCAACACCTAAAACGCACGATCTATCCACAGCTATATACTTCGCGGTCCGTTTAAACTCGAGCCACCGAACCGGTCTCCAACAGCACGTGCACTCGTTTTCACGATTAAAATGGCGTCTCTCCCGATAAATCAACCCCTCTACTCACCCCTATACCCACTCACCCAACCCAAGCCCTTCACTCGCTCCTCTACACGCACCCCACTCTTCCTTCACCTCTTTTCTCCAGTCATCATCATCATCGCCTCTCTATCCTTTCTCCTACTCTCTCCTCCTCGACAATATCGCGAACCCCCTTCGCGCTCGCGTGCCTCGCACGATTAGCACTGCATGCCCGCGCGAGCGCGCGCACACACCCCGTTCCTCGTACGTATATATACCCTACCCCCTTTCGCTTTCGATTCTCCAGTTTTCGTCGGAAAAAAAAGGCATATATACAGAGCGCGCTGAAAGACGCACTGTGTTAGTGGGGGCCATCGTACACGCACGAAGGGGAGAAAACGAGCAAGGCGCGTGCAGAAAAAAGAGAAAAGAGGGGGGGTTCTAGTTTCTTTCCGGGCCTGTCGAGCTGTGTTTTTTTCACGCAGATGCAAGCGCGCGCGCGCCTTCGTATTATACCGTTTTTCGTGCGCGCGCGCGCGCGTTCTCTCTATTTTTTCGGCGTTTTTACTGAAAAATTCGGGTTGTCTAACGGGGTTATAGGAGAGACGCGCGCGATGCACGCGTAACGAATCCTCACCGGGTTGGAGGCTCTTTTTTTTCGGCGATGCGGCTGCGTTTTACTCCTTTACACGTTCTTTTGGGGGGGGAAAGTGGGATTCCTGTGGCGCGTTGAAACGCCGTGGCGTGAAATGTTATAAATCGCTTTTTTCGCGTTTTGTGTTGTTGCTTCTTTTTCTTTTATGTGCGGGGTGAAAACGACGATGCCGATAGCGGCGATGACAAATAGTTTACGGCTTGTTTTAGGAGTGTTAGGCGGTGGTCGTAATGTCGTCGTATTGTGGATTTGTTATTGCGGTAGAGTTTAAAGATAGAAATTCGAGTTTGGACGGTTGAGATTTTTGCAACTATAGTTTATAGCAGAGTACATCGATATTTTATTTATTGAAGGTATACGTTCTTGTATCAACGGTAATCAAAAGAACAACTTTTAGAAAATATGTTTTATGAGGATAATAAGTTTAAATTTAAATCAATGCTAAATATATATTATGAGAGATGAACCATTCGTCATTCAATCCGAGTATTTTTCATTTATATAACTGTATATTTTCAGTTTAGTTGATGATTTAAATTTACCTTTATGATATTTTTCAATATTAGGCACTCCTATTGAATTACAATTTATGAATTATTAGTTTTCTTAAACAATTTTTCTTAAACACCTGTAAATGCACTTATTTGGTCTGAAAATAATGTAATTTATTAATCAAAACCTGAAAATATGCAATATTATTCATTTCGTAATTTAGGATAATAATGCTTATTACGGGCGTATAAGTTGAAATTACTAAATATGCAATCTTTATAATCTACGAAGTTATTTAGATTACGGAAAATGATGAATTTAAATACTGATGAAAAATGTCCCCTCAACATTTTCAAACCAATTCTTAAAGTGTACAAATGGTACCTCTTTTCTTATTAACAACATATATTGTTTAGAAAAATCAAGTTGAAAAATGTTGAGTATCGTAGTCTTCTTCTATAGGAGTGAATTTTATATAATTTCTTTTTGTTTTATGTGCTTTAAATAACGAAAAATTGAATTAATAAATAAATGAAATATAAACTGAAAATTTTTAATATATTATTATCTGATATCAAATCTCGCTTAAAGCCTATTTTAATTGTGAAAAATAATATTTTGGACCAATTTAAACTACGTATAAACCTTGAAAAAATAAAAAAAAAATAATATACAAAACAAAACATTTATACTCATTATTTCGTTCCTAATACTTCATTTTTAAATTCTAAATTAAAAATCTCCGCCGTTCGCTAAACGCCCTCTCACAAAGCATCTCTCAAACAAAAGCCTCCACCCCCGATCCCACTCCACAAAAAAAATTGACTCCTCCACTTCACAAAAAAGAAAAATCGAGCTCTCCTTTCACAAAACCATCAACGAGCACTCGAATCAATGGACCTTACAACCCGAGTCACCGAGCACGGACGCGCCTTCCTTGAAAAATCAATCACGCGCGCGATCGCGAACATTACACGCGCCGCAGAAGGGTTGGCCGGAGGTCGGGAGTGTAATTCCGGCCAATCAGGGCCGAAGGATTGACGCTCGAATGCGAGTGTTGTGACAGGGCATAACGCGGGGGGGGGGGCTGGATGTATAAAAGGGTTCGACGCGCGAAAGGGGTGAGGGATGACGTTGCGCAAGGGTTAGACGGTGTAATATGGACGCGGTGTCGATTACAAAATGGCGGCGCGGTGGAGACGTTTGGGTTGTTGATGGAAAGGATTGCATGGGAGTTTCTTTTGTGTCGTCGATTTGTAGTGTTTTTATTGATTTGTTTTGTGTGTTTAGAAGTGTTTTGACTGGGCGAACGCGTACTTTAATTTGTAGATCATATAAATTGAACATTATTTGTTTTTATTATACTTAAATTTAGCTTTTTATAGTTTTTGTTTAGAATGTTAATTTAATTATTAAGATTTAGATATATTATTGAAAATCTTGATCCAGAAATATTAAGTATAATGCTTCTAAAAATATAAATTTTAACATAATTCTAAATAATCTCCCTTGGTTTCGTAGATATTATGTAATGTTACGAAAATTTCATTATAATCATTAAGAAGTAAAAAGGTTAAAAAATGTATTTATTTTTGGATTTATAAGTTTTGAAAACATAAGCTCGCATAAGATTATGAGCCTAAAATATTATGCTTTATAAATTGATATTTTATAGGATGTATTCGTGATAAATATCTTAAAGCAATCAAATTTTTTCAAATTAGTTTTTAAATGTAGAATGATTATAATGAAATTTTCGTTCTCGATTGCTACTCTCAAAACGATTAATGGTGCAAAAAGTCATACAAAAGGCATACGAAACAATCAAGAGAACACACGTCCCTGACTACACTCGACACGCTCTAACCTCCCACAACTTACTGAAAGATAAGATAACCTCCTCGCACCATGCATCAAAAGTCCGCCCAAGAAATATCTCCCTCTATCACCGAAACTCGGCCAGAACAAACGACCGCAACTGGGCCAACACCCGCGGTCTCCGCTCATTAATCGACCCAGAAAAAAAACACACACACCCGCTAACCAAGCCCACGAAAGACATCCCGAAATCTCACCGGAACAAAAAGAAAAGACTCCTCTTATCACTGCGCTCGCCTTTATCGCGTGCGCGACGCCGCGTAAATCCGCGCCGATGGCGTGTTATTCCTCGCGTAAAAACCACATCCTCTCTCGCCCTATATATATATACGCGAGATATCTCGAGCGGAGGGTAAAACAAAACGCACGAGAGTGGCCCATTGTCTTCCTGCCTACTCGCCCTTCGCAAACGCGCGCGTCTCTCTTCCTTTTATTCTACGAGTGGCACGAGCACACACGTGTACGCGACTGTATATATATGTACGCCAATCCAGAAAAATGGCACGCATGAGCTTGAGTGGAGGGGTTATTATTGTGCGGAGCAGTGCGGAGGTGCTCGTGTCTCGGGTTTCCGAAGGAGGAGGAGGAGGATGATGATGATTCGTCGGGTGGTGGATGTCGCGGTGACGGGATGGGACGAGATGCGCGTGTGTCTCGTTGAGTTTTGGTGCGATGTTATTTTAGTTGAGAGTTGGATGGATGTAGAAGTGGTATAGTTTTGTGTTTGTTGAGTAATTATTGATGGAAGGTAGATATGAATGTCGGTGTATGGCGCAAAATAATATTAACAGGGCATTCATCTCGAAATCTTAATTATTGTGAACAGTTATAGTATACACATTACTCATAGAAATTACCACTTGAACCAACAAGAATAAACTGGACGGTTAGTTTCTAAACGGAAAATAATTGTGAACCACAACGCATTCTATTGTATTTTAAAAGGAATCTTTTTGTGATTCAAGTAGAATATATCTTTGTCGAATATTTCTATAACATTTTTTTTAACTAATAGGAAGACTCTGTATCACATCTATATATTCTCTTTTTAGCAACTTATTATGATATTATTGTTATTTGTTTGTTAGTGAGATTATTTCTCTGAATATAAAAGTTTATTTGCAAAAGGGAATAAAGGTGCCATTGTTTGTAAAATATTTGCTATTGTGGCACATAAAAACAACATAAATTATTTATTAATCTTATAAAAAGTTTTTCACTCAATACATAATAAATTGAACTAATCCACGAAATGAAATCTCATAAATACGATTTTATTGATAAATTGTATTAAGGTTGCAATTATTAATTGCAAAAATATATTTCACAACTCATACTATTCCATACTTAAAAATGTATACACCGAACTTTTCATTTAGCTATAACGTAAGATCAAACAAAATCCTTTCATCTCAAAAGCATATTTCACATCAAAGACACAAGAAAATAATTCCATTACCTCCACAGTCCACACGCAATAGAATATCTCCAAGGACCAAGATCCAATATCCATCCCAGCTCCAATACATATAAATTCCTCAAAAATACTATTAAACGAACGCATTAATCGGTTTAACGCCTCTATCTTACTTACACAAAAGCCTATACCGCCACCAAATATCACAGACTGCAGCATCCCTTCTGCAAATCCTCAACTGAATTCTCTCTTTCTCTCTTGTCGCAAACTCCCACAGTATCACACATACAATACACACACACACACACACACACACACGCGCGCGCGCGCGCGCGCGCATACATACACACGTATACACATACAGGCATATATACACACATTAACACATATATATAACGCAAGCATATATACCACACACCTTCACACACAGACACATATGTGCACACCGGCATTACGCATTTTCGTCATCTCGTAGCCGTTTAATTGACACGTCCGCGCGCCCGATACCTCGCACAGTGTACCCATCTCTCTCTCTCTCTCTCCACACATAAATCAAGCTTATACGATTGCGCCTCTGCTCTCCTCGACAATAAATGCGTAATCGCCAGTGCCGGCGGTCCGCCTCCATTAACGGCGCACCCGAACCCACGCCGGTGCAGCGCATGCACGCGCATATCGGTTTATCCTCTCCTCTCTCTTTCTCCCTCGCGCACAGGCTTATAGCACGTTGTGCGCCAGTTGTGCGCGTGGAGTCGCGATATATATACGGCGTAACGACGACAACCCCTACGAGAGTGAGAGTAATTCAAAAGGGGGAGGAGGGGGGGGGGGTCGTATATAGCGACGCAACTCGAGCTGCCCGCGGCCAGCGCAATATAATAGGAACGGGATGCATGCGCGATGGCGAATGGAAGGGCCAACCCTATATTGCGAGGCTGCTGGACGCGGACGCGCAGGACCCTTGCATGACACTTTTTCCCTTCTCCCTTCTTCATTCTCATTTTCGAAATTTCGGCAGATCCGTATATATATATATATATATATATATATATATATATATATATATATATAGCTTGACGCCGTGCGTGTCCCACCCTTCGTTTGCCCTGGATATATATATATATGCGTGTGCGTGTGTGTGTGTGTGCGTGTGCGTGTGTGTTTGTGTCACATCCCTTTCGACGCTCGGTCGCTCTTTGTCTTTATTACGGGCGTACGCGAGGGGGTTTTTCTGTATATATATATATGTAGTGCGCAAAGAT
This sequence comes from Gastracanthus pulcherrimus, assembly GCA_949152435.1. Taxonomy (NCBI): domain Eukaryota; kingdom Metazoa; phylum Arthropoda; class Insecta; order Hymenoptera; family Pteromalidae; genus Gastracanthus; species Gastracanthus pulcherrimus. Next base: position 16,979,588 of record OX424575.1, read on the forward strand.
GGGGGTTTCGCGCTGCTTTTGCTTTTTATTGTTGTGTGCGCGCAGTGTGCGTGCATGCAGTTGGGTTGAAGACCCTTTCGGATAGGAGCGCTAGTTCGGTTTTATTGCGAGGCTGCAGAGGTTTTAGTAGTTTATCTTTTCGGAGACTGTGGGATGATGATTAGGTTTTTGGTGGAACCGGCGAGGCGTTCACTATTTTGTGGTGTAAAATGGCATTATTGAGGTGTCCGGGATGGATAATTTATTTGATGAATGGTGTGATTATTTGGTGGGGTTAGAGTGTAATTTCTTTTTGTGTAGAGTAGGTTGGTTCTCGAAATGATTTCTATATTTTTTATTAAAACAATTAAAATAGATGACGTACGAAACATTTGAAATATTTTAAGAAACAGTAAGAATTGGAAAATTAAATAAATAAATAGCGCTAATATGGAAACGTCTCTTAATGTTAATCAATTAGAACTAAACTTGATGTAATCTTTTTTATTTATATAAAAGTTTGTAAAAAACTTGATCTACGGTTACTTAAAGTTCCATAGTCCATATAAAGAGAACAATTCATGATAAAAATTGGAAAAATTAGTAATAAGATAAGAAATTTTCATTCTCTTATATAGTTCATGAATAGTTATATTTTCAGAAGATATTTCTTAGCTTTAAACCAAGTTTTCTTATACTCTTTGGTTGAAACAAAAGAGGTTGAACCAACTTTTAATCAAATCCATAAACAACCGTAATGGATATTCCCTTGTAAGAAAAATTATACTAAGAATTACTTTTCTCTTTGTACGTGCGAGACACATTCATTTTAGAAAATCGCATTCGTTTCCAACGTACAAACGGAACCAGTAACGTCTCCTCAACGATTCGTAATTTTCGTTATACATAATTTCTCTCCGTTTTTCTCTCCTAACCCCGGTCTCCCCTATCAAAATAATACGCGCGAGTATGCATGCATCATCAATTTAATTTACAAACGTAAAAATCTCCATTCACCTCCGATCCCAGTCAAATCCGAAAACCCCTCATTCGCATTCACACACAGACACACTCGGCTCACCCGAACCCAGCGAAATCGAATTCTTTCCCCCAATCCGACCGACATTCAACATTCAAATCCATCCTTCATGTACAATTTTCAATCGAAGCATCCACATATACCTACCTACATCGTGCATCCGGTCAGCTCCTCGGCTTTCCAGCGAAGATTATAATCTCGCGCCGTTAAAAACTCTCTCCTTCCCTTACCCAGCGAGCGCGTCACCCTCCTTGTACCTTTTCTTTTCATTCCTCAGAAGCTCCACGCGCGCGCGCGCTCCAACATGTGTGTGCATTACATATACACGTATTCATCCTTGAAGGGTCGAGAAAAAGGGGACAGAAAACCCGACTTACACACACACATGCACACATACGTACACCCGATCGGTCAGTGTACACCTATATACACGCAACAACTGCAGCCAGCCATCAGCCCCAGAAAAATAAGGAACGCGCATTCCCTCTTTTCATTATTCTCTCTCTTTCTGTCTCTCGGTCGAGCGGCCATCGGAACGAACACCTTTCGTAGCTGGGCTACACTCGCCAACCCCCTTGCGTTGCCCTTCGTCCATCCGATGTGTATATACGCGTGTGTGTGTGAGTGCGTCCAGTGAAAGGTCAAGGGGTTGGCCAGCTGCTGCTGCTGCTGTTGCTGCCGGACGGTTGTGCAATCTGCAGCAGCAGCAGCCCTAGAAGGGACGCAATACCGAACAGAGAGAGAGGAACAAAGGGACGAGGTGGACGCAGCGATATGTAAGGAAGCGGACATATAGCGCGAATAAAGAAGGAGAGCCGAGGTAATGGTATGATGAAGCTGTGGCGGATATTTAACGGAAGCGAGGATTCTTCGGATGATGCTTCTTTTCTTGAAGAAAAAAAATGAAGGAGGAAGAGTATGCGGGTAATGGGATGGGTGTGCAACAAAGGAAGAGGTAGCGTGGATTGAGAAATATTGTAAAAAGGGGAATGGTGTTGCGTAATTTTTTAGGGGGGTAGAGGGGGGTGTTGTTAGAACTGTACTTTGTTGGATTTCAATCATTTTGATGTATTGGAGGAATTCGCAGGTGATTTGTGTAACTTATTGTTTATTGATTTACGAATTTTTTCAATATTATAAGAGACGAATATATCATATCATATTTATTGCGATACGCTTTTGATACTACTAAATATTCCAAAAGGAAGTTTTATTTATTGAAGGAAAACATATATATATATATATATATATATATATATATATATATATATATATATATATATATATATATATATATATATATATATATATATATATATATATATACATAATGTGTTTAAATAAACGGTGATATGTTTGCAAGCTACCTAAATTAAGGGATAATTTCAATTATTTTTAGCCAGTTTATTTGAATTTATTTAGGATAATTATGCTAATTTTTAGCAAAAACAAGCATTCGAACAAATGTTCCTTGCCTCAACTCTTAATGCAGACCAATTTAAAAAATGTCTGAATTGCTTATAAAGATACAATAAAAATAGTTTGCACTTACTTTTATTTATAACTCACTTGCTCCAATGTTATAAACATAATTCAAAACGACTTTTACAAAATAGTTTAAGAGCTAGGTAAAGCTTGTTTATTCATTGTTAAAATTAACTTAAAAAATGCAGGAGCATCGAGTGTTTCACTGTTTTATTATTTCTGTTCGCAATATTCAAATATCCTCTTAGGACGCATTTTAATGTAACGGAAAAAATTGTTACAAAAAAAGGATAAATAATAATGATAAAAATAAAATTTATTGTGACTCTTCAGATGAATATATAACATAGAAATAAAAAGAATTTTCATATTAATTTAATGAAATTTTAATGGAAAATTAATTTCCATGACTGGATGTTAAATATAAATGTTTAACAAGTATTTACTTATTTTACAGCTACAATATGTAATTTAGCGTTTTTTATGATCTAAAAAAATTCCACTTATTTAGTTTCATATCACAAACAAAAACTTAATACTTTCTCATCTGTAATAGAATGAAATATTTCAACAGTTATTATATAAACAAAAAATTTTATTTTCACGTTTCTAATATAGTACATAACATGATATATTGTGAAACAATATTATGATAAAAAATGCAATTTTTAATTGTAAAGAATATAACAACTTATCCTTAAAGGTGACATTAAAATTTATCAAATTCCAATTCCCGTGCGACTTTTAAACATATCAAAGCTGCATGCAATTCTTACAATTCATCGAATTTTGCCATCTAACTTATCTAAAAAATTTCTTAAATTTACAATGATTTGCAAAATAAAAACTTTTTTTTACATTTCAATAAAAAAAGGATCCTATCTTAATAACTTGTATACAATTTTACTTCCCTACAAAAGGAAAAACCCTCCTCAAAATCCAACGATCCCTAATCTCATTATACATTATCTAATTAAAACATATGTCGATCCCGCATGGAAAACCTCACCTCCATAACCCACCCGTTCCCCGTAAAAATCTTCTTCGTTGACGTATCATCCGATAAAAGGGTATATACCTATCTTACCTTCATCTCTCCACACAACTCCATCCGGACCTGTTTTTTCCTCCTCGCCGCGTCGAAATCGAAAAAAAAGGGATGAGCTCGCACGCGACGACGACGATCCCGAGTTATGTAATTATATCGTCGACCCTCGCCTCGCACGGACGTGTGGACGCGTAAAATGAAAATGTCATGTGCGCAGGTATACGAATGAAAGAGAGAGGAGAAAAGGGAGATAAAATCGAAAGGATTGGAAAATTGAGATGAAAGGCGTTGATATGGGGTTTCGGGGACTTGTCGACAGAATTTGTCTGTATATCTTTATAATTTGATTCGATTATGTGATTATAACTCTTTTTATATTGAATTACAAATGTAATATCTGATGAGGTTAACATATATAATACGTTAATGTTACTTATTAACTTTTTTGACATGTGGTATTTGTATTCGAATAGACTAATTTTAATGAATTGAAAATTTTGCTTTAAATTGTAATATATTTATCAACAACGTTTTTGAAGATGCTTTAAATATTCGAAACTTAATTAAAATAAAGTAAGTAAAACTTTAAGTACATAAGAATGAAAGTTTTGAAGGTGAATTAGTAAGATGGAATAATAGATACAAAAAATGAATTCTAAATAAACTAAAAATGAAGTTAACAAATAATTTAAATATCTATTGATTCGATGCTTTCAATACCGCATGACTTCATAAAATAAATCATAACAAATGTTCATTTTCAAATAATATAAATCAATACCTCGTCTTCCAATATTAATCAATCATCCCAAAAATCGTCACCCCACAAAAAACAAACAACGCCCATACTCCAAAAAGTCCCAATTTCTCCTTCTCCTCACTTCACCACAACTCCATACCTATACACCGTACACTTCTACAGCATATAAACGACTCCTACGGCCGTGTAGCTCTAAACACTCGATAATTTTCTCTTTCCCTTTCCCCGTCCCTCGCGATAAACCCTCCACCACCAAAAAAGCACCCGAACCCACCCGAATAAAAGAAAGAACCGCAGACCGCGTCGTCAGCCACCCGAAAAGGGGTTGACACGCGTCGAGGATCCAACAACGACTCACTGTATTTTCCTGTTCAAATCCACCTCCCGATACGAATTAATTCGTCGTTCGCACCTTTCTGCCTCCAGGTATATATATATATATATATATATATATATATATATATATATATATATATATATATATATATATATATATATATATATACGCGCAATAAAAAAGCGAGAGAAAGAGAAAGGTCAAAAAGATACACTCGTCGTAAAAAAAGGAAGCGCGCGCACGCGCTCAGGTAGCGGAACTCGCCGGGCATTTTTCCCGAAAGGGTACCGTCGCGTTAAAAAAAGGAAGCTCGTAAAGTACCTGCAGCTAGGCGCCATCGTAGAAAAGATGGTTTATTATTGTACGAGTATAGGGGATACTGCGGTGTAGATACGGTACGGAGTATTTTTGGGTCTAAATGGGCGGTGCAGGCGCACGCGCGCCGCAGAAAAAAAAGGGGTTATATTTACGGCCCGGGCGATGTTTGTGTTTGTCGTGTGTATTAAGGGAATGAGGGGAAAAGGGGCGAACGAGTTGAGGATGATTATGACGCAAGTGCACGAGTTGTGCGTTTGCTGTACGCATTAGAGATGGAGGGTATAAGCGGGATTTGGAGTGTCGAGCGCAGTTTCTAATGGTGGTGATTTGGAGCGGTTCTCGGATGGATTGCGCAAGGAGATTTCGAGGTGTTATTTTTTTTTGTACGGGAAAGGAGGGAACGTCGTTAAAATGCTATTTGTGTATTAGAGGTGCAAGAGATTTTGCGCAATGTCTGGATGGGGGTTTATAGGCTGTAGGTGAGAAAAAATTGTTTGAGGAAGGTAAGCGGGAATGAGAGCTTCTCTAATGAATTGTGAAATTCTGGATTCGTAGAGATTTATCTGGTCGAAGGTTGTATACGCAACTAAGATGTTGTACGTACAAAGCAATTTTCGAGGATTAAATCGGCATTTTCATTTGAATAATTGAACCTATACAAGTAAATAAATTAAAATATAGCAATTTATCATTATTTTTTAAGGGGCTTCTTTCGTTTTGAGTGTCACTATATTATTATTTTTGAAAGACGCTCTTAATCTTAACCTTGCAATGGATGTTATTCATATAGATTTTCTTCATATATGCATAACAGTTATTTAATATAAATTGTAGTTTTTAGCCTTATAGATCTACCAGATGACTCAAATCTCCAATATAATTATTACATATTTATGTCTAAAAATGTATTGATATCTGAACTTGCAAAAACTTTAACTAATACGTATTAATAATTCCTGCGGTGAAACACTTTGAGTTTTGTTGGTATAACATTTTTCAAAAATGATAAAGCATAAGTTCAATAAACTAGGATACATCCTCAATTAATCTTAAAAAAAGTTTCTACTACAATTATCAGTCTATCAAAACTTGTTATTTCTACGTACACCAACAAGAATTATTATGAAATAAAAGAGTTTAACATAATGCGTATCATTATCTGTCATCTATACATACACTTATAAACCCAATATTACATGATTCAACCATAAAAAAAAATTATTCTCACGTAAACCGTATCCTCCGAAACTCTTCCACCCGCATTAACCCCTTAAATTTTTAATCGACTTAAACAGAGCCTACGCCGATCGCGAAACACACAACCTTTCTACCGTCACCAACAACTCCAACAAAAAATTACTCGCCCATCGACAATCCGCATCCAAAGTAAAAAAAAAAGACAGACAAAGCCACGCACGCAACCCCACCGCATAAATGAAGCACTTACCAATAAGAACTTCTCCAACTCGCTATACACCTTCATAATAAACCCTTTGGTCATCCTACCGCCCCGCGCACGCGTGTACTTAACCTTCGATCGCTCGCTCGCGATCGGTAAACTCTCCGCGAACCACCTATAGGTATAATAGCCACGGAGAAAAAAAAAACAGAGAACGAGAGAGATAGAAAGAGGGTAAGAAAACGCGGGGGTGAATATACTCGTGCATCGCGCGGGCGGCCGCAACCGTGTCATTAAGTGGGCGGTAAATTATTATTGCTGCCTCTTGCTCGAGCCGACATTTGCTTCGCTTACCGCCGCGGTGTATAGCAGTCGTCGCGGATCAATGCGAGCGCGGTGTGCAAGGGGTTCGCGTAATATGTTAGAGCTCTGTGCTCGGAGACTCTCCCACGAATCTCTTTCGTTTCTTGGAAGTGTATAGGTGGTTTGAAAATGTTAGGGGTTTGAATGTAATGTTGTTAAATTTAATGTACAATAGATAAGTAGTTAAATGTATGGTGTGATTGAATTAGATTTTTATATGTGTGTGTATTCATTTTGATAATATTTTATACATATTTGAGATTAGTGGCGTTAGAAGCCGTGTATTAATTTAGACATAATCAAGGACGTGTGTCTGGGAGATCACGTGCTAATAGTTCGCTAATATCAATGATGTGTATTCGCAAAATTTGCTTTACTAAAAAGTGTCTTTGGTAAAAAGAGAACACTAATTCATAATTCAAAACAACGTTTAGGCTGCAAAAAATAACTCAATATATGAGATATATAAAGTGTTTTTGGAAAGGTTGTGGGCCTTAATTTTTAAGTCACCAAATAAAGTAACATGTAAAGTAAATAAAATTGAAAACATTTTTAATAATTTTATTCGACGCATTTATAATTTTCATGAAACATGTAATTTTTAGAGAACAAAATTTATTTTTCCTAATTTATTTCGTGTTTAAATTATTTATAATTGTATAATTAATGACATTTATAACACCATACTTTCACACAATAACTATAATAATATTTAACGAGTTTTTATAGAGACTATATCTATACAGAGCTAAGAGTACAACATCTATAAAGTTATCACTAATTGACTTTCGGGTTGGGTCTCACAGATCCTTTCACAGTAGCTAAGGGCTAACTTCATTAATACACGTATATTAAATTTAATATACGTCTATGCTAGAAGACTTTCAACGCCTTTATTAAATTTACAATACGGACGTCTTTTTGCAGTGTGCTAAATGTGAGGGCAGCGAGCGGAACGTTGGGGGCGGATAAATGACTTTGTTAATTAATTGAGGTGTTAGGCGTGAGAAAAGCTCGTAGGGAGATTGTGAGACTTTGCAATTTTTCATTTTTGAGTGTGCGAATGCAAATGAATATCTAGATCAAGGGATAACGTATGAAAATTAGTGGTGGCAGTAGTAGTAATCACATGTATTTGTAACATGGGTAAAGTAAACAAAAGACGTTGTTATTAATAGTAATTATGTTTTCTGTTGTCTTTACCAATTTTAAATAATGTACACTGATAACGAAAATTAGTAAATTCAAATAAATGTTTTAATACAACGCTATACAAAAGAACATTAATAACATGATTTTAAGCAATGTTTATTTTATGTGTGCAAACGTTTACCCAAATTAATTAAATGTTTTTTAGCAGTATTGAAAAAATGATCATGTATTCAATTGAATAAAAAACAATCACCAACTTACTTTACTCTTATGATTTACTATACATTTTACAATAAATATTGCATAACGAAATATTAAAAGACTACAACAATATCAAATAAACATACATATTATATTCAAATTAGCCCAAAATATTTGTAAATTCACGTTCAATTAAGCCCAATCATTCCTCTCTCAGAGCCCAACCAGCCAAAACAAACCTACCGTAAAAAGCGAAGAAAGAAAGAAAGATCAATCAACCGACAATCTCGAATCACGATAAAGTAACAACACGGAAAAAGGGTGCACTTAAATCGAATTAGATATAGATAACAGGTAGTAAACGCTCCAAGCCCACACGCACACGTGACACACACACTAAGATCGAAAAGCTCACCCATGTATAAACAGCCGAAAAAGGGTATATACACGCCATAATACACAAACCGATCGCTCAAAGCACACACACGCACGCTCATCACCCGAAAGAGGGGAAAAAAGGGTTTCCCGCATACAACACAGCCAGACCTCCAGGTCAAAAATTCACCTGCGCCAAAGGGGTCGCGTCTGGCTCTCTCTCTCTCTCTCTCTCTCTCTCTCTCTCTCTCTCTCTCTCAACCCTTCGTCTCATGTGCCCCTTTCAATTCTTCGGTGTACCTATAAGGCACCTGCGGTGAGATAGAAGCATTTAGACGGGCGGCGACGGCGACGTAGAAAAAAATGGGAAAAATCCCCGCAGGCCGAAACTGCAGGTAGGCAAGTGTGTTCGGTAGCGAGGCGCAGGTATACGGGCGTGCAACCCTTTTTCACCGAGTGACACGATTTCGGAATGGAAGGGTGTATACGGGTATAGAAAGTGCCATTAGGGTTACGGCCGAGGAGTTTGGAGGAATTCGAGAAAAAAAAAATTGGGGTATATGTCGGGCGGGAGGAGATTTCGCCTTTTTTTTTGGTGGTGGGTAGACAAGGTTCTTTTTTTAGGGGGGATTGTTAAATGCGAGATTATGTAGGAACCTGTTAACCCCTTGCTGGGTGAAATCTTGACATACATTCTTCCCACGGGTTGGGGATGTGGTTTTAAAGCGTTTTTGGAATTTTTGAGATCGTTGGAATGTTGTAGTGGTGTTGGGATTTTTACGTAATTGTTGTAAAATGTTATTATGGATCATTTTAAATTCTTGTTTATGTTTATACATTTCTATTTTTATATAGATATAATTATGTAGTTATATAAGGTAAGTTAATCCGTAACAAAATTATAGTTTATAGGTGTAGTGGTTCGATTATTCGTTATTATGATGTTTGAATAAATTAAAGCTCGATTATTGATCGCCACGAGTAAATTTTCTTTACAAATAAGATTCAATGTGAACCTCCATATAAGCATGGTCTGTGGATTAATACAAATTATATATATGATGCATATGATATATTTTAATTGATTATTAAAAATATTTTTATAAATAATTAATTAGTTTAACACTAATTTTTGAAAAGTATAAGAGCACGAAACACGTTTTTATATTTAATTATTCGGTAAGTGCTTGAGAAAAATGAACTTACATAATTCGTGATGCATTTTGCAATCTGCACATAGGTATTAATCAATTACTTACTTTATTCTATTTTATTTTATTTCATTGTGACAAATTGTATATGTAGAGGCAAGCATTGAAAGAAAATGCGAATTTACACCTGTCTGACTGTAGTACGATAATGCAGATGTGCAAGCTACGGGTTGAATAAAATGCTATTATTAAATACAACGCTATTATTAATCATTGTATGTAATAAGTTTAATGAATTTTGCTTTAAAAAATAACCTCTCATCCAAGAAAAATAACGGAATCATCCAAACAAATGAAAAGCATACGTGGGCTCTCAAATAACGAAATGCCCTAAGCTCCGTATAGCCATTTGTTTGCATCAATCTCCTCTGCAGCAAAGGGGTTCAGCAAACATACACATACAAAACTCACACACATACACACACATACACACACACACAAACAAGCCCTCTACACGAGCTAAAGATCGCCCCGAAGTGGACGAACTAAGAGGGCTAATTTTTCTACTTCACCGGCCGCGCAGGGAAATAATGAAAGGTCACTCGCAAATTAGGCTGAGTTATGAGGGCGGCGCGCACGCACGCGAGTTGTGACCGAATAAAGCGAGCTTATATACACAGCGAGGGGGAGACGGGCGCTCCTGCGCGGCAAGACGCATGGGCCGCAGTTTATCCGTTAAAGGGAAAGAGGAGAAGAGAATTTCCTGGAATCGGGAGCAGGAGATACATCGAAAAGGATTTTCTCGTCTTCGAGGTGGTCCAGGATCGAGCTCTCGATGCTCCACGCTTATATTTCAAAGAGAGAGGTTACGCCTCGGTGTGCACCGGTTGAGAAAGGGTTTGCGCGTATAGCGGGACTGAGGTCTGCTGCCCATGCAAAGTGCGTCTATTAATTTTCTCTTGTATTCTGGAGCTACCATTGTGTGCTAGTGTACGGGCTGTTATTTGTCTGCTTGTGCTTTCAAAAGTGAGCATTTTGAAATAAAGTGTTGGGGTTGCTGTTTCGGATGCGGTGAAATAGCGTTTTGAAAAAGAAGTTGAAACTACCTTGGACCCTTTATGGTTGGCGCCTGTAAAAGTTTAGCTTAAATAAATGTAATAGTTTCATAGCTTATGTAGAGTTAAAAGTAGTTTTATAGCTGCTTTTTCTTAAAGTCGTTGTAATTAACTATATATAGAAAGCTATAAAATAATCTTTTAATATTAATATAAGAATCAACATACTTTTTAATTAATTGTACTTATTCTTTATTTCCGTATAGATAAGCCATTTTTAGATCATTACATATCGAGTTTTTAGCAATTTTTATAAGTATGGAATATTATGTCTTACATTATAAATTTTTATAAACAATATATTTACAAAGCAACTCTACATTTATGTATGAATTAAAGTAATGCCTTATCCCTCTGTTAAAATCATTTTCCAGGAACAAAAGACTTAGCTTAACTAACGAAAAATCTCGCATGACGTGGACTTTGAAGTTAGCGCGCTTCTTCAACGAGATTAAGCGCAAGAAGTAGAGAGAGAAAAAAAGAGAAAACCCGAGGCAGAACTTTTCGTCACTTCTATGGCTTTTGCGAGCAGGCTTCCAAGAGCTTACGCACTTTTTTTCATTATTTTTTATCAAGTATGCTGAGTGCTTTCTCGAGGAATCATCTTAAGAAAATACTTTGCCTTACTTTGTTGTTTAACATTATTTTTATCCACGTCGTTGTCTTTTCCTCGAGATATTAAATGACAGAGACTACCAGGACACGCCTATATAATATAATAACTACTATTAAGTAGCATATTATATATTATACAATATACATGCTTTTACTTTATGCATTTATTAAAAGAAGCACAGTGCTTATTAAGCATTTGTAAAAATACTTTTAAAATGCAGTGCATCATAGCCAGTTTTTATAAAGAAAATCCTCTTCTATGATTTAAAAATGATCACCTTTTTATATAACGATTATTTTTGTTTAAACGATAAGAAAAACTATATCACTTATGCACATAAAATACGATAAAATGTATAAACCCCAAAGAAGAGAAAAATACCGTAAAAATTTTGTTCCAGAAAAACCTGCACACGAATTCAATCATAAATGGATCTGCAGTTACCCCCGTCCCATCAAATTAAAATAAATGGTTCCGACAATAATTACGATAATTTCGAGTCACCATATTCCAAAAGCGTCACACGCGGTAACATTATTTACGTTCTTTCGTAGCGCTTCGAAGACTTCCGCACTATACTGGAGTAACGGATACGGTGACAATAGTTAATGCGTTTCAAGCACACGCGCCTATGCGACCTTTTGCTAATTACGCTTGGAAAAATAATAAGGCCGCGGGAGCTACCCTTCAGAGAGAATTTGTCAAGAATTCCGACGAAAATTATTAGCCGTGACGACAGACTGGGAGGAAGCAATTTTCAAGCCGTAATTATCGCGAAAATGGCTTTTCTACCCGAATGCTGCCGCTACTGTTTGAATGCATTATATTCCGTCGCTGCTGTAAGTAGTTGAAAAATGGGTGCACTGTGTGTGTGTGGGTTTGTTTGTACGAAGTGTAATGGATAATGATCATTTCATGGGAACGATAACCGAAGTGTATAGGATGTGACGTGTATTTCACGTCCCAATAATATTAAATACGGGCAGTCAATCGCGACCTAGTCACCCGTCACCAGAGCCGAGCATTTCTCACATTTAATTAGTATTGTTATTAATGGGGGGATTGTTATTATTTGTTGAGGGAATGAGGATAAGGAGTCGCGACCGAGGAAGGCCGCAGACCGGCACACACACGCACACACCCATACCAGCGACACCAGCGGATCGCCGCAGCGACGACTGCTTGGAGCGAGCAACGGCGACGAGCATACCCATACAGGCACAGCACCAACATCACTGCACACTGTACGCGCGACTCTCTCTCTCTCGCTTGCTCTTTCTTCCTCGCCTCTCGAGGATGATGAGCCGCTGCCCGCGCACACACATACACACACGCGCGCGCGGCCGCCCTCTCTCCCGATGCACGCAGACGCGGGAGGAGAGAGGATTCACAGCGGCAGCGGCGGCTTCCTCGAGGCACACCATCTCGGCTGTAGCCACGAGAGAGAGAGAGAGAGAGAGAGAGAGAGAGAGAGATATACCGACTCGGCTGTCGGCAGAGGGGAGAGCTAGCAGCCGCCGCGCCGCGAGCCGCATGAAGCTGCCGGCCTCTCCTAGCGTAGGCCGACGCGCGCACGTCGCCGCTGCCAACTGTGTTGGTCCGGCAGCGATAAAACCGAAAGCGCCCGATATAGATATACACGCCGGGTTGCCCGCGCGTGTATATCTAGCAATTCATAATTGCCCGCGCTGCGTAAACAGGGCGGCATTCGCGGAGCGAGCCAATGAGGAGTAGCGACTCAAATCACCGCGGACTTGGCCTTGATTTTTGCATCTAGGGAAAATCAAGGCCAATCACCGTAAAGGAAAGGGCGGAAGCAACCGGAGTTCGAGCTGAAGTTGCGCGAGAAGAAAAGCCAAAATTTTGGGAGAGATTTCCGCCCTCTCCGGTTTTGAGCATTGACTGCCCGGCCTTCAGCGACGATAGACGTAGCGAAAGTTTTGCCTGCCGTTCGAGCATTTTAGACCGCGTGGAGAGACGTCGACCGTCCGCCCGTCGGCGACGTAGAGATAATCACGGAGAGCTAGAGATTGGGCTAACATTAACCGGCGACCTTGTGACCTGCGAGGAAGGACATCGCGAGACGCGCCCGACTAGCGACGGTGAGTGGACTGTAATTGTCGAGCTTCCCTCGGCACTTGCAAGTGATTTATATTAACAATTGTAATACATTGCCGCCATGTGCTCGGGGTTCTTAGGAGAATAAATCCGTGGTGGTGTGACACCGGTATGTAAGATCAGTGCGGATCGGACCGGTAGTAAATTCAAGTATTAGTGTGGGGAAATTCACGCGACTCGGAAACTCGGGAGACGTGGTGAGTTTGGTCGTCGCGAGGGACGCGTGATAAGGCTAGCGTAGCCATGTTTGTATAGCGATAAATTAGATATAAGAGTAATTGTAAATTTGCGACCGATAGTATTACCCGACGATAAGAAATAAAGCTTGAGTATATTTAAAGTGAAAATTGTGAGTGCTTATTATAAAGTTATGAATTCCTGATTTTTCCTCTTCACGGAACTTCCTCTGGGAAAGGGCTCGTGCCGAGTTAGCCGCGCTTTACCTGGCGCCCATTATGTTAGAAAATTTGGTAAAGTGTCGAGACAATGATAAGCCATAGTAACCCCCCCACATTACAAATGTAGTGGTTTCTGGATTCCAACAAGAATGCCATGTAACAAATGACGTACCAACGGGGGCTTAGTGACTCAGGAAAAAACAGGAAAAATAGCAAAATAAATTAATTAAGAAAGTTCGGGAAATATCAGAAAATTTTTTTTTACACAGTGTCGAGCCAGCGAAAGTGCAGCGACTAAAACGTTTTTTTTTGTGTCGTATGAAAATTTCGGTAAAGTGGAAAAATTAATTTTTGTGTGTTTAAGGAATTTATAAGTAGGACTTAGAAAATTTTTCACTTGAGCTATTGGGTTATAAATGGGACTTTAAAAATTGGTTTCACTTGAGCTATTGGGTTATAAATTGGACTTAGAAAATTTTCACTTGGGGTAATCGACTAATAAAGTTTCGATTTCGGGAATTTTCCGGAAAATTTTTTTTGGATAATTTTGAGAATTTTCCGAAGTTATTTTTTGAAAAGTTTTCGATTTTGAGAATTTTCCGGAAAATTTTTTTGGATATTTTTGAGAATTTTCCGAAATTATTTTTTGAAAATTTTTCGATTTTGAGAATTTTCCGAAAAAAATTTTTTTGGATTTTTTTGAGAATTTTCCGAAATTATTTTTTGAAAATTTTTCGATTTCGGGAATTTTCCGGAAAATTTTTTTTGGATTTTTTTTTGAGAATTTTCCGAAATTATTTTTTGAAAATTTTTCGATTTTGAGAATTTTCCGGAAAAATTTTTGGATTTTTTTTGAGAATTTTCCGAAATTATTTTTTGAAAATTTTTCGATTTTGAGAATTTTCCGGAAAGGTTTTTTGGATATTTTTGAGAATTTTCCGAAATTATTTTTTGAGAATTTTTCGATTTTGAGAATTTTCCGGGAAAGTCTTTGGAAGTTTTTGAGAATTTTCCGAAGTTATTTTTGGAAGATTTTTCGATTTTGAGAATTTTCCGAAAAATTTTTTTTTTGGGGTTTTTGAGAATTTCCCGAAGTGATTTTTTGAGAATTTTTCGATTTTGGGAATTTTCCGGAAGATTTTTTTTTGGAGATTTTTGTGAATTTTCCGAAGTTATTTTTTTTTGAAAGTTTTTGATTTTCGGAATTTTTCGGAAAATTTTTTTGTTTATGTGAGGAATGTTCTAATGGAAGGAAGAGTTTTTTTTGAGATTTTGAGAATTTTCGAAGATATTTTTTTTTGAAGGGTTTTTGTTGGAAAATTTTTTTTTGGATTTGAGAGTTTTTTTTTGATATTCTTGAAAATTTTTTGAAAATTTCTGAGCGATTTATTTAGGGCTTTCACAGGTTGGGTGTGTAGTGAAGAAAATTTTCGTGTCAATTGAGACCTTTCGTAGGATTCTTTGAGTATTGAAAATTTTCGGTTATTGAAGGAAGCTTGTAGCGATATATAAAGAAAATAGCGAATTACCAGTGTAAGCGGAAGGCTGCGGCGACGCACTGAAAATAATAGCGATAAATAGAGAAGGTGGGGAAAATAGGAGACAAATTCAGAAAATCTTTGTTGGAGATTTGGTGAAATTTGAGTAATGAGCTAGAGTGATAGATAAATTAATTTGGTGTAATTTTCTGAATTCTGTCCTATTTTTCAAGTCTTCTCAACGACTTAAAGTAGTAGAGTAGGAGTCACACCACCGTATAGGGAAAATTCATTTGGCGAACACCTCCACAAAATATTATTGCTGTGCTACTACCCCCAAATCGATTAGTAAGAACGATTTATAATTAGTTAAGAGTAAAATTTTTGTAACAACTACTGGAAATTGGGTATAAAAATACAACAACTAAAGTTATTGTATTTATAGTATAACTACTGTGTCAAAGGAAAAATTGATTATTACATATATTTATATTTATTTAATTGTATTGGAAATTATTTACTGAAAATTGATTGCGACCAAGAAGAAACCTCAGATTATTACTTCAGATATAAACAAGAAAAGAAGACCAAGAACTACTGAAAACTGAATAGCGACTTTATTAGATTCGCGTCAGGGTATTTCAGCAGCTACTCAAGAGCTAGGCAAACAAATTTCGAGTAGGCATTTTCAGCTAAAGGAACCGATAAAGAAGACCTCAAGAAAAGAAGCTATTTTCTTTGTTTATCTCCTTTTGTCCCTTTAGCAAAAGTACATACGGTAATCTCCAGAGTAACATACATATATAAATATACATATTATTATTATAAATCATTATAAAAATTGAAAATTAGTGACACAGTAGTTAGGCAGGAAAATTGTCCCGTAAAAGAGTTAAGACTGATTCCTTTATTTGCGACCTCTCCATTCACGTGCACCAGGTATTGCAAGTCAAATCCCCGTCTTTGAAAAGATTCCAAAGACTTGGGCGGGCCCTCCCAACATAGCGAATACTGCAGTAACTGTAGAGTGTAACTAGCGACCAAACCGCTGCTTTTGTTTTCGTCCCTTAGTGTACGAGTAGAGTACAAAATGAACACAAGACAAGCAGCAAAGAAGGATCCGCGCATACGCCAGCGAATGGCAGTATCAAGTAGAATAAATGGGATGGACCCGAGCGAACTTATAATAATTCTAGATCAGATGGGACTTAGCATATCTGGGACAACAGCCCAACTTAGAGACAGACTCTTGCGGGCAAGTATTAGGTCAGTGGAACCAGAGGCAGCAGTAAATTGGGATACAGTATGGGACGAAAGACCATGGGATCAAGTACCAGCAACATCGGCGGCCATAATGCGAGAGGAATCTTTTGAACAAATACCTCAGAAGAAGAAAAGAGGTAGGAAGCCTAAGAGAAGGACCAAAGAAATAGAGTTGCAAAGCACGGAAACGGAGTATAGCCAAGAAGAGGGACAGGCAATCACGGAGCAGATTCAAGAAGTCACAACACAACAACAAACGACCGATGTACCAGTAGTTACGCTAGAAACGATAAGCAAAGCGACCACCACTATTACTACGACGACACCAGTTCGTACACGGGGACCAACGGATAGCTTCGCGATGCAGATGGTGTCTGCAAACACACGACCAAGAGTGCAAACAGGGTTTCCACCGCAACTCTTGGCGATGAGCAGTCATACACAGCTGGCATATACTCCGGGACTAATGAAGATGATACCAACCGGCTACCAGTGGAGGCTACCAGAGCCACTTTTCCATTATACAGGAAATCATCCATCACCGGATTCCAGTACGGGAACTCCCGCGGTACCCATGATCCAGAGACCAATACAATTGATTACATCAGCGTCAACGGCTTCGGAACCAACGTTACCTTCGATGCCAACCACCGCAGCGCCGTCGGTCACACGACCTCCTGCAATGGCACAAGCAACGAACGTCGGGGCCGATCCGGGGACTAGTCAGAGGGGGCAACCCCTAGCAAGAAGTGACAATCCGACAGGAACATCACAAAGCCAAACGCCACTGCAGAGGATAAACCCGAACGACAGTATTCAATATATTGGACAAGTAAAACATAGAGACCCCATAACCAGTAACCCAAGAAATGGAAACTCAACAGATAGTAGCGACGTAAGCAACAAAGAAGAAGATAAGAATCGAGAAGAAGATGCCATTCAACGAGGGGCAGGACCATACGAACGGCTACTGCAGGAGTTTGAACATCTGAAAATGGCACAACATAGACCAATTCTCCTCCGAGAACCGGTATACGCGCCACAACCTCCAGTAGTCCCACCTCCGGTAGCACACCCACAGGATTACGTAGACACTCCGAGACCACCGAGGGGATCTCAAGAGAGAAGAGAGCGACCCAGAAATCACGAAGTGGCAGAGATTCGGAGGCCTAAGGTGAACACCGTTCGTAGGCCAACAGACCAGCAAACCGAAGCATCAAAACAGAGAAGAGGAGAACGAAAGCGACTGTCATCGAGTAGCTCGGAAAGTAGCGTACTAGACCGAAGATTAGTGAAGAAGAGAGATAGCCGTAAAGTGAAAAACCGTAGACATAGGAGTTCGAGTAATAGTACCACAAGTAGCGACGGTAATACAACGTCATCAGATTCAGATAGCGACCACAATAAAAGAAGTACAAAACACAGGAGAGGCCACAAACGGAACCAGTCGATATCGACTAGCGATTCGGAATATGAAGATAAAAACATGAAACAAAAAAATAGGAAAAGTCATTCGAATGCAGATATAGCGGGGAAGAATGTTAAAATATTGCAGAGCTGGAACCTAAAGTTCAATGGGGAAGATAAGGAGCCAGAGGAAATTTTGGACCGGCTGCAGGATTGCAAAGCAAGCCTAGCCATGAGCGATAGGGAGCTGTTGAATGCTTTACCATCGATCTTTTCGAAAAATGCTAGCAGATGGTATCGATCGAAGCGACCAGACTTAAAATCATGGAAAGACTTTAAAAAAGCATTCAGAAGGCAGTATTTGGGTCACAGAGATGAAGAAGACACGATGACGGACTTACGGAACCGATCGATGGCAAAAGGAGAAAAGATTGCCAATTATATATCCTGCGTAGAATACATTGTCGACCACTTTAAGCGACCCCCATCCAGGAAAACAATAGTAAAACAGGCCTACAAGGGCTTGAGGAAAGACTATCGACACTTCATGGCGGGGAAAGAAATCAAGACGCTCAAGGATATAGAGAAACTAGGAAGAATTTGGGAAAAGGAGAAAGAACTAGATGACCGGTTTGAAGAGCCTCCACCAAAGGAGAAGATGAGCATACCAGGTGCAGCATACTCTGGGACACCCTCAGTCCGTAAGGTAGCGGCAGCCTACGAGAAATCGAACCCAGAAAGCGACACTAGCGACAGCACATCAGCGACAACCAAACCGGCGAGAAAGAGGAATTGGAATAGAAAAGCGAAGAAAAAACAAAAACAAATAAATGCGGTAGCCGCTGCCAAGGAGAATCAAAGGCCTGAGGCCAACGTACAAGCGACCCCAGTACAGCCAGCCTCACACAACGCGACCGCAACGATGACGCACAGCACACCGCTAAATCCACTGCGACCGAGTTTTGTGCCCGCTTGGCAATGGTCTCCTCCCCAGAATGTTAACTCGTTTCAGGGTAGAGGTGGTCAGGCCCAAGGATTCACCGGCCAAGGCACCTATAATATGAGAGGAAATAGAGACCAAAATGGGCCTTCTGCCCAAAATATACCAGTATATGGTGCATGCTATACATGCCAGACGGTAGGGCACCGAGCAAGAGAATGTCCACAAAGGACATGCTACTTGTGTAGGGCTATGGGACACTATGCAAGCGAATGTCCCAATAGACAGCCGGCATGGCGGTCTTCTCCAAATAATCAGGCCATGGGAAACGGGATGCAGGGGAGGCAGAAGAGTCCCATACCTCCTCAGCAACCGCAAACGGGACGCAACTGGCAACAATAAAGGGAAGCCAGCATAGCGCCCAACCGACCATACAGGAGAAGAGAATAGCGACCCCAGAGAACGCGAGAATTAGCAGCGACCAAGAGAGAAGTGGATCGATGAGAGTCGAGGCAGAGGAAAGTATTAAGTCCACATTGTCAGATGGGGAGACCCACCCAGTATGGAGCAATACTTCAAACAGCGGAGGATTAAATGGGACCTCACCAATAGCGACCACAAAACCATTAATTAAAGAGAGTAGTGAGAGCAACAAAATTCGAGAAGAAAGAGAAAAAGCAGAGAGTAGAAAGAGTAGAGAGAGCAACAAAATTCGAGAAGAGAGAGAAATAGTAGAGAATAGAGAGAGTCGTGAGAGCAAAAGGGTGACCGAAAGAGTGACAACCTTACCGATCCTCGAAGGGTCCGACGTAACGGCGCTCAATCCAACAGCTGACGAGCAGAAGGATTTCGAGCACCTAGCCCTCGTACTCGAGGCGGTCGACCTTCTGGAAGGGTCACAGGTGTCCACTCCCTCGTTGGGGGGCCCCTCCACCTTTGTTACAGACCTAGATGTTGGGGTGCCCACATCTAGTCTAGGGGGGGAGAGCAGCGTACTACGTACGCCAGAGGCCGACCAACTTGAGGTTCCGGAACCAGGCGAAGTCGAAGTCGCAGGTATGAGCGCAGAGAACCGCATCTTCACGAAGGTAATACTAGGTGGTAGACCGTACAGAGCCCTAATTGATGGAGGAGCCACGGTCTCCCTAGTAGGACCAGAGATAGCGGCTAAGTTCAAGGACCGATTGCGACCAGCGAACTCTGTTATAAGAAGTGTGTTAGGTGGAACAAAGAAAGTATTGGGGTATCTGGACATCAACATGGAATTGGATGGCAGATCCAGGAAGCTCACGGTAAGAGCCGTAGATCCTTGCGACCACGACATTTTACTTGGACAGGACTTTACCAACCCATGGGACGTTGATGTAAGATACGGCAGACGGATGTGGAGGACTAACGAGGGCCCGTGGAAGCAATCTTGGGACGACGAGGAAATCGAAGCGACCCCAGCATACGCCGAATGCGCCGGAATTACCGAGGCAGACGACGAGCAGCGGAAAGCCATAGAAGACCTAGTGACCAAGATATTACCTCCGCCATCGGAAAATTTAGGAACGACCACACTGACCGAACATCACATAGATGTACTCTCCGCAGCCGCCATCAAACATCGGCCAAGGAGAATGTCACCCAAACTTCTGCAAGTAGTACACGAAGAGATAGAGAAGATGTTTAGGAGTGGAGTAATAGAGCGATCGGCAAGTGAATGGAGTAGCGCCCCGGTAATCATCAAGAAGCCAGACGGGAGCTATAGATTTTGTATAGATTATCGCGACCTCAACAAAGTGACCCGAAAGGATGCATATCCTATCAGGAGCATGGATTCCATATTGGACAAATTGCGTAAAGCCAAATATTTGACCAAAATTGACCTCAAGCAAGCCTATTTTCAAGTACCGATGGAGCAAAGCAGCAAGAAATTTACAGCATTTGCAGTGCCGGGGTCAGGGCTTTGGCAATTTGTAAAAATGCCCTTCGGACTAACGAATGCGCCCATGACCTTCCAACGCCTGATCGATGCTTTGTTTGGCGTCCAGTATGAACCATATGTGTTTGGATACTTGGACGACATAATTATAGCGACCGAGACCTTTGAGGAACATCTCCAATGGTTGGAGCTGGTCCTCAAGAAGCTGGTCGAAGCAGGATTGGTAGTAAATCGGAAAAAGTGCGAATTCTGCTGCTCGAGAGTGACGTACTTAGGCTTCTTGCTTGATAAAGATGGATTGCGACCAGATCCAGAAAAGGTATCGCCAGTGACAGAATATCCAGCGCCGAAGACCGTGAAGCAGCTGAGACGATTTCTGGGTATGGTAGGATGGTACTCGCGATTCATTGAGAACGACTCGGAGATGAAAATTCCGTTAGTGAAGTTACTAAGAAAGGGGCAAGAGTGGAAATGGGATAGCGACCAACAAGAGGCCTTTGAAGGTCTAAAGAAGGCGCTAACGGTGGCTCCGGTCCTGGCAAGACCAGATTTTGGCAAAACCTTCACGGTCCAGAGTGATGCAAGCGGAGTGGCGATTGGGGCGGTTTTGACACAGGAAGGGGATGATGGAGAGCACCCCATCGTATATGTGAGTAGAGTACTCACGGCGGCTGAACGAAATTATACCACGTCCGAAAGAGAATGCCTGGCGTTATTATGGGCCATTAAGAAGCTGCGACCATACCTTGAAGGGTACGAATTCAAGGCCATCACCGACCATAGCGCCCTCCAATGGCTTCGTAATCTGAAGGACCCTACTGGACGACTAGCCCGTTGGGCACTTGAAATGCAGCAGTGGGACTTCGAAGTAATCCATCGGAAGGGCACTCTGCTGAAAGTGCCTGATGCGTTGTCCAGGATGTATGAAGATGGAGGGGAAATAGCTGGATTTGAAGAGATACAGGACAAGCGATACGTAACGAGGATGGAAGAAGTACAAAGACACCCACACCGATTCCCAGATTGGCGAATTGAAGATGGCATGTTGTACAAATTTCGTAGCGACCCCCTATTAGACCCAGTGACATCTCGAGAAGAAGGATGGAGACTGGTCGTCCCAGTAGAGTACCGTGAGAGAGTGATGACGGAGAGCCACTCCATCACCTCCGCGGGACACCTGGGACTTGAGAAGACCTATGACCGAGTGGCCCGCGAGTACTACTGGCAAGGCATGTACTACGACGTGCGCCACTTCGTCCAGGCTTGTCTCGAATGCCAGAAGCACAAGTCCTCTCAGACGGGACCCCTAGGGCTACTAGGAAAAAGAATTGTAGAGCGACCATGGGCCGTAGTGGCAGCAGATCTTATGGAATTTCCACCAAGTAAGAGCCAATTCAAATACTTGGTGGTATTCCAAGATCTCTTCACGCGGTGGATCGAGCTGAAGCCGCTGAGGAAGGCGGATGGCAAGTCGGTGGCTCGCGCCCTAGAGGAGCTCATCTTGTTTCGGTGGGAGACGCCGAACTACGTACTCACAGATAACGGGAAAGAGTTCATCAATAAGCACCTGACCGCCACGCTGAAGGAGTATGGAGTGACCCATGTGACCACGCCACCGTACCATCCGCAAGCCAATCCAGTGGAGAGAAGCAATCGAACCCTAAAGACCATGATAGCGACCTTCGTAAAACAAGACCATCGGAATTGGGATGCCCATCTTCATGAGTTTAGGCATGCAGTCAACACTGCCATGCAAGCGACCACCAAGGTATCACCAGCCTTCTTGAATTATGGACGACACCCAAGGCCGGTGAAGAGTTTACGAAGAGAAGTAGAGCCAAAGCGACCAATTATTAGTAGCGACCCTGAAGATTGGTTAGAGAGAGTAAGAAGACTGGATGCCCTACGCGACCTAGTAATCAGGCATATCGATTCGGCAAAGGAGCGACAAGCCAAATACTACAATCGTGGCAGGAAGGAGGCGACATTCCAGGTAGGAGACTTAGTAATGAGGGCAAACCACCACTTGTCAAACAAAGACAAGCGCTTTTCGGCTAAGTTAGCTGGCCGGTTTGACGGCCCGTTTGCCATCAAAGAAGTTAAGTCTCCGCTGGTATACGTGCTAAATATGGGTGAGGATAAAAGAATACCCGAGGTGCACGTGAGTGAATTGAAAAGATATATTCCCCCAAGGGGAAGAGCCCCGTAGTAGCGACCTTCTCTTTACAAGCGACCTTGAAGTGGTTATTTATCGAAGCGACCAGTAGAAGGAGAACAAACTGATCACTCTAACGACCACAATGCTAATAGCGACCCATCCGAGACCCTAAGCATCGGCGACCAAAGGGGCATAACCTGAGAACTACTAGCGACCGAAACCTGGAGTGACGGAGGCATACCCATGCCCAGTAAGTTGTTAAAAGTCTTGTTATTTATTTATTTATTGGAAGTTTTTTATTTAGGCTATTATAATTTCCCCTATGGTCGCGCGATCTATGAGCGCTGTTGCTCTGTGGTCGGATTGGGAGTAGTAAGGTGGAGGTATTAATACATTTTTTTTTGTTGTTTTCAGCTTGATTAGTTTTAAGTGTAGAGATGTATATATATTGTTTTGCAAAAGCTCTGGTGCCGAGGGTTGTTCGGGAATCGCGTTGATGGGATACAATGGCCCAATTAGAGTCTCGTTGATTATTGGAATAACCAGTCCACTCCTGGCGGTGTGTCCCGTTTAGGGGGGGAGAGTTTGTGACGTGTATTTCACGTCCCAATAATATTAAATACGGGCAGTCAATCGCGACCTAGTCACCCGTCACCAGAGCCGAGCATTTCTCACATTTAATTAGTATTGTTATTAATGGGGGGATTGTTATTATTTGTTGAGGGAATGAGGATAAGGAGTCGCGACCGAGGAAGGCCGCAGACCGGCACACACACGCACACACCCATACCAGCGACACCAGCGGATCGCCGCAGCGACGACTGCTTGGAGCGAGCAACGGCGACGAGCATACCCATACAGGCACAGCACCAACATCACTGCACACTGTACGCGCGACTCTCTCTCTCTCGCTTGCTCTTTCTTCCTCGCCTCTCGAGGATGATGAGCCGCTGCCCGCGCACACACATACACACACGCGCGCGCGGCCGCCCTCTCTCCCAATGCACGCAGACGCGGGAGGAGAGAGGATTCACAGCGGCAGCGGCGGCTTCCTCGAGGCACACCATCTCGGCTGTAGCCACGAGAGAGAGAGAGAGAGAGAGAGAGAGAGAGAGAGATATACCGACTCGGCTGTCGGCAGAGGGGAGAGCTAGCAGCCGCCGCGCCGCGAGCCGCATGAAGCTGCCGGCCTCTCCTAGCGTAGGCCGACGCGCGCACGTCGCCGCTGCCAACTGTGTTGGTCCGGCAGCGATAAAACCGAAAGCGCCCGATATAGATATACACGCCGGGTTGCCCGCGCGTGTATATCTAGCAATTCATAATTGCCCGCGCTGCGTAAACAGGGCGGCATTCGCGGAGCGAGCCAATGAGGAGTAGCGACTCAAATCACCGCGGACTTGGCCTTGATTTTTGCATCTAGGGAAAATCAAGGCCAATCACCGTAAAGGAAAGGGCGGAAGCAACCGGAGTTCGAGCTGAAGTTGCGCGAGAAGAAAAGCCAAAATTTTGGGAGAGATTTCCGCCCTCTCCGGTTTTGAGCATTGACTGCCCGGCCTTCAGCGACGATAGACGTAGCGAAAGTTTTGCCTGCCGTTCGAGCATTTTAGACCGCGTGGAGAGACGTCGACCGTCCGCCCGTCGGCGACGTAGAGATAATCACGGAGAGCTAGAGATTGGGCTAACATTAACCGGCGACCTTGTGACCTGCGAGGAAGGACATCGCGAGACGCGCCCGACTAGCGACGGTGAGTGGACTGTAATTGTCGAGCTTCCCTCGGCACTTGCAAGTGATTTATATTAACAATTGTAATACATTGCCGCCATGTGCTCGGGGTTCTTAGGAGAATAAATCCGTGGTGGTGTGACACCGGTATGTAAGATCAGTGCGGATCGGACCGGTAGTAAATTCAAGTATTAGTGTGGGGAAATTCACGCGACTCGGAAACTCGGGAGACGTGGTGAGTTTGGTCGTCGCGAGGGACGCGTGATAAGGCTAGCGTAGCCATGTTTGTATAGCGATAAATTAGATATAAGAGTAATTGTAAATTTGCGACCGATAGTATTACCCGACGATAAGAAATAAAGCTTGAGTATATTTAAAGTGAAAATTGTGAGTGCTTATTATAAAGTTATGAATTCCTGATTTTTCCTCTTCACGGAACTTCCTCTGGGAAAGGGCTCGTGCCGAGTTAGCCGCGCTTTACCTGGCGCCCATTATGTTAGAAAATTTGGTAAAGTGTCGAGACAATGATAAGCCATAGTAACCCCCCCACATTACAAATGTAGTGGTTTCTGGATTCCAACAAGAATACCATGTTACAAGGATATAGCTGCATGGCGTAAATATGGTTTGTTATCTATATAAGCAGCAAGGAAGCTTCAACAAAATATTATATAAGATCACTGTGTAAGGTGCATAGTAGTACCTGTAGGATTAATTTATATAATTTGCATAAATATTTATTATTTTCGACTCATTTTCAATGCATTTTTTATCTGAATTTTCAAATATTCATTAAACTTTGCACACGACAAAAGTATTTATATGCAAGTCTCACAAAGCTTGATTTTTTAATTATAATCCTTTTTTTGTAGAATGTGTTTAACCCTCCTGCGCAGAAGTTTATTTTCGTGTATATGGACTAGATCGAATGTAAGTCTGCAACAATATTTTCTGCAAATTCGTAACATTTTCTAAATAATAGCTATACTATTTAGCTTCAATTTGAGAGGTTATAGATGTCCCAACAAAGTAAAGATTTAAATTTGTGATACAAAATATATACAAAAATGACGTGCGGCTTGGACGAGTATACTCGGCTCTCTGCGCAGGGGGGTTAAACTGAGTTATTAAGATTTATGTAAAAATGAAAATTTTCATTAAATTATGGTAAAATAATGTAATGTGATGTTTCTAACTATTGTCCATTAAACATTAGAATTAGCTGTTTTGTTTTTCATAGATTGGTATTGGAATACATATGCTAAAGTGTAGTATCAAATATGATGCTCTGCTAGTTAGAGCAACTGAATACATTTATCCAAAGTTAGATTTTTTTCATTTATGTACAGACATTTTCTTCATAAGCTCAATTTACGTGAGAAATATCAACATCTAGTAAGATCAACTGAATATAAACAAAGAGCAAAGTATAAAGAACAAATTAGCAGAAAACAAAAAGCCCAGACAGCAGCCTTCATATCGCATTTCGTACACAACAATAGGCTGTGTATTGCACTACCTTATTCCTAATACACCAGCCCCTCAAAAGCCTCCAAAGCCTCCCAAAACCACCAATTGCAAAAAAGAAAAAGAAAATTCACAACAAAATACACGTTGGCATCATCATCGTCATCAACGCGTACAAAGAACCTCGGGAAAACGCATGAAATTACCACCCTATATAACCTCGCACAATGTGCAACAGCAACAGCAGCAGCCACCGAAACAATCAATAAATATTTAAATCCCGCTCCTACGACTGTAACGCACGTCTAACATCCAAAAACCGCCCAATCATCAGCAGTTCGAAGCGCTTCTCCATAGAAGCGTGAACATTACGGTATCCTTCTGGTGTTTGGCGACCTCCCGCTGGCACTCTCCTGCAGCATCATCATTTTGCAGCGGTGTAGGAGAACTGGTATATACGTACCAGGAGCGAGAGAAGCATTTTTTTTTCGAGCTAGAGGCGCGAGCCGGCGGTGTTAGCCAATTTTACGGCGCGCGAGCCGCGCTACTCCTTCTCGGAAGAGAGAAGAGAATGGATGATTAATCGTGGTCAGTGTGTGCATGGCAGTGTCTTGCCGGGCTGTGGAAATTAGCCGGTTTCGTAGGTGCGAGGAGGAGCGGCGAGTTCTTAAGCGCCGCTCGGATGGGTTGCATCTTGCGCGAGATGATCGACGCAAGCGTTAAGAGATTTTCAGGTGCGAAAGTTGGAGGTTTCGGGGGTGGTGCTGGTGTACGCGTAGGTGTGGTTAAGTGTTACTTGGCGATTTTGTGAGAGATGCAATTAGGTGTACGGGTGGAAGATTATGCAGAATGGTATAGGGTGTTTGAGGGTTTGTAGTTTAGGTTATGAAGAAATGAAGAGGTGGTTGCATTTATTTCTTCGTAAGCAAAAACTGTACACGGATGGAATCCTAGTAGAATGGTAGTAGGCTTTAGTTTCTTTGTAGCTGTATACCATCGACTATTTGGACTTATTACTACAATTTGCGTCTCTAACAACCGCAATTGTTCGCAGTCGAAGAATAGGTTGTACCAAATACCGCCAGCAATCTTATAGCTCTTACAGTTACAATGTTTTCGCCGTACATTATGATATTGAAATTGCTTTTATTGATACCTGCAAACTACTTTTGGATAAGTAAGGGAAAAATTGATTGATAAGACTTTCATTGATCTTTATGTTTCGACGGTTACTGGTAAATGCCATCCTCATCAGAATTTTTGGTCTAAACACTTATGTGTGTGTGGTTTTCAACGTTTATTGAGCATAATAACGTCTTATAGTTCGTACTGTTACCTATGCAAAATCTTAATTCAACAAAAAGTAGAAAACACGGAATACTGCTCACTGTTAGGTACATAATGCAGTAATATTAAAAATTATCTAAAAAATTATATAAACTCAGTTTTAATTATAAAACTAATTTCAATGTACCCAAAAGCTTAGATATTCACTTAAATTGTATAATGC
This sequence comes from Gastracanthus pulcherrimus, assembly GCA_949152435.1. Taxonomy (NCBI): domain Eukaryota; kingdom Metazoa; phylum Arthropoda; class Insecta; order Hymenoptera; family Pteromalidae; genus Gastracanthus; species Gastracanthus pulcherrimus. The sequence continues at coordinate 17,007,315 of OX424575.1, forward strand.
TCTACAAATCGGCACTTCTTACATAGACTAGCATATTTCAGATTTTTCGAGAAATACTAGTTCTCTTCAGGTGCCTTCTACGAAAAATAACATTTTTCAGATTCTTCAGCAATAACTACTACTATTTCGGAAGTTCTAAAAATGCAGTGTTAGTACAACTAGTACTTTTCGAAAAATATGCTAGTCCATACTATACATAAAGAGAATCAAAATAGTATAATCATAAATCCGTCCAAGACCAAAGCAACAAAGTCTTTTAAAATCTCTCAATCAGGTACGCATCCTCGCAACAATCGCAATCCTCGCTATTTGATAAACTCTCTTTCTCTTCCATTCTTACTCTACCCTTACCCCCATACACAAAACTAACCCACCAAACAATACCTCTCTTCATCCACTACCTAACAAACGCACCATTATCCAAAAAGACAAAAAAGACCAGAAATCACCGCACACACGCGTACTATACACCCAACAATAAAGCATCATCGGCCATCGCTGCCCTCGCAAGAAAATAAAGACGCGCGCGCAGAAAGAAGAAGCGTCAACCCCCTCGCCCTACGTACCATGTACGCCATATACACACACACACACACCCGAGCCTATACGCATTGCGTGCTCTCTTGCTACCACCGCACATATCGATCTCTCTCCGTCTTCGCTCGCGTCCAGCATGTGCGCTATAATGCAGGGGTGGCTCTTGGACTTGGGGTGGCCGCGCGGCGCACCGTCGAGCTCATTGGTCAGTTGCAGCTAGCTAGCTGGCTAGCTAGCCGTAGCTTCGGCTTCGGCTTCACCCCCTTGTGTGTGCGTTATATAAGGGGGAGGCGAGAGCAGCGGCGCGGTGGCTATATACGAGAAAATAAGAGAAAAGCTCGCAGTGACACGCGGACGGGGCGAGCGCGGAGCGAGAGAAAGGGGGAATGATGCACGAGGTCTTGTGGGAAGGGAGAGAGTTGGAGCGGAGCGCGTGTGTGGGGAGTTAGTAGAGAGATGGAGGAGTTGCTGGATGCGTAGATGGTTGGTTGGAATCAGAATGTAACGTGGTGATGAAGGAGAGTTTTTGGAAAAAGTACGCAATTTTGGTGTTGCGTGTGGGTGAGAATTGGGTTGATCGTGTTGCAGGATGAGGAGAGGTTGTTGCGGATATTGGGAGAAGCGTTGGATTCGTTATTTGGGAGGAATCGAGAATTGCGCTTGTGTACTTACGGGATGATATTGGGTTTATTTTTTTCGATGTATGTGTGAGGAAGTGGGATTTGATTGTGTGGAGGTAGTTGCTGTTGTTACAGGTGGTGAGCTAATGATTAAATGTGTACTACAAGATTAAATAATAATGTAGGATATATTGTTAAAGAATAAAGCGATTGTTAAAATATGAATATACTTTCGCAGGATAAGAAAAATACCCTAATGATTACCTCAATCTAAATTTGGTTGCAAAACTATAAGACCAATGAACGTTTTCAAGGTAAATGATAATTTATAACTAGATAATGTTATTGTTTCAATTTTGTTCAAAAGAATAAATCACTCAAGACTCAAGATTTCTAGAGCGAATATTAAATATTGTTGTTACCTAATTACCAAATTGTTGTTTGATGCATTGGATCGTTGATCTTCAACTATAAAATGACAACAACGTAGACAATATTTTTGCATTGCAATACAATTCCAACTGTAATTACTATTCTAGTCCTTTAATGTTTCAAAATTACCACAATTGTATGAAGCTAAAATGTAATAAGAATGAACATAATATAGTCGGTATCAATAAAATTTAGACTCTTTATAAAGCGCTTTTTAGACTAGAAACAAGCGTTATTACAAAAATCGGTAAATAATGGCTATTTCTGGTTCTACAGTCATTCGTAAATGCTATTGTGCAGAACGCATGCATGGTTTGGTTCCACATTTATCTACTTGTATTTCTACTGAAATATGATTGGGACGGCATCTTGCTTCAATAATGTGGCAGGCTTATGATGGAAAATTACAAACAATAATTCACCAAATATGATCAACAGAATTGCAATATAAAAGTGCAAACAAAACAGTAGTATAATGAAAGCGGTTTCTACAAAAAATTGCAATAAGTATGTTGCACAGTAATTGATGAATTTTTCCGTTGTAATACTGCTACAAGTGTCTGATATATTTGTCTTGTCTGTTGGCAGAAATATAATCAAAGGCGGAAGCAAATGGTGCACACTCTGCTGTAATTTATATCGCATGCAAGAGTAGTTATTAGTCCCAACATCAAAATGGACATTTTGAACCATATATTATATAGTTTTTCATTATCATTAACTAAAATAATATAGCTAAAGTAATTCTCTATTAAATATTTTTAGCATATGATGAACATATACGTTACTTCCTATTCCATATAATCAATAATAATTTTAGATCCCTTACTGCCCAAAAACGTGTTTATTGAATAAAAACGCTCAAGGCTCCCGTATAAATAATAAAAACATCCATTCCAGCCAATCCCACCACCACCGCATCCCCATCCTCTTCTCCAATCGCGATCTTCCATCAACTTTGTTATTAAACCCCACCCGCCCTCCGTAACGAAAGAGAGAGGGAAGAAAAACCCTCGAAATATACTTTATTTTTAACGAGTCCGGCGAGCTCGAGATAAAGGGGCGAGCGAATCGAGAAATCATCGGGCGCGCGACTATACGGCCTACTACTACTCCGCGATAAAGAAGACTACGACGTCGACGGAGGGAAAGGGCGAGAGAAATCCAATAAACCCGGGCAACGAAGAGAAGCCCAAGAGATAGAGTCTCCAGGAGGGAGAGAAGGGGCCGAAAGAAAAAGTCTGGTATAACCCCATGGCCACCAGGGGAAAATGATAGGAGAGGGCGAGAGAAAGAGAGAGATAGATAGAAAGTATAAGGAGAGTTTTACCTCATTTTCGAAAATTATGGCGCGAGGACATTGGATGGATCGTGTTGCAAGGGTGACGGAGGAAGAGGGGTGATCTTTATTTCGTGCATGCGCGCGAGACGAGTTTGTTCTTTGTCTTTGACGCGATGCGAGACAAGAAGATGGGCATACGCGTGAAAATGGTTGTAGGTATATATACGAGGGTGTGGAAAGGAAGGACGGCGATACCCGACACTCGATGACTAATTTTGCGGGAGATTTTTTCTTCTACCTTTAGGCGAGACTCGATTTCGGCCGGATAGTTATTGTTTTCCGAGGGATGATGGCGAGAGGCTTTCGGAAGTGTGAAAAGGATTTGATGGGGAAGAAATGGTTGCTATGTGCAGGAATGTTATGTTGTTAGTTGTTTAAGAACGTAGGTTTTCTTAACTAGAATTAATATATAACTGTTGGCTATTGTGTAACTATTATATAATTATATCATTTACTATAATCGATGAAAATAAAAAGAAGTAAAATCAATCTTTTGGAGCAAGAGATTATGTATCAAAAATGTTAGTTTTAAGATATTGTTCTTATTTTTCAGCTCTATACTTTAAATTTAGGAAGACAGGTAAGAATTACTCTTATAAATTAAAGTTTAAAAGCAAATTTATACAATTACATTAGTTATATTGTGATATAATCATAAATATTTCCAAACGTTAATGAAACCTAGTTTTATGGTAAAATGGTATTTTCAAGATAGTTATCAACCTTTGTATTGACAAGAAATTTTTATAAATTGAAAGTTTCAAATACATACAGAGTCGTCATTTTCAATTTTATGTGTAAAGTATCAATGTTCGGTAAAATGATAAAAAATGAGCGATATTTGAAATAAAGCTTGAAGATCCGTTTGGTAAATAAATACGCGTAAAACTATTCACTGTAATTTTTCAATCACACATCTTAATTTATTCATACGTAAAATGTTTATTTATGTATGAAGCCTAAGACATGTTCGTGAACTCATAAACCACTGGCCAAGAGAAAATTCATCAACTACCCTCCCACAAAGCCACGAAACTCTCTTACACATCATCAAAATGTAGGAAAAAAAATACACTTTCACCGCAGGAGAAACTTTTTTCAATGCGACCATCGCCCGGCGCAACTAAAGCCCACGAAAGAAAGTATAGAATCAAACTTTCTTCTCCGAGGGATGATCCACTCTCACTCTCACTCTTAATACTTCCCTCGCCGTTAAGGTAGCAGGAAATTCTCCGCGTGCTTCTTCTTCTCTCTTGTGTTTCATCGCTGTCCCCTGCGACGAGCTTAGGTATATGTACACGTATATCTCGCGAATCCGCAAAAGGGTCTTCCGAATTCATAGAATATTTGATATTATTTATTCCCTCGAAAAATCTCGCAACTTCTCCATATGTACACTCACTCACTCTCTTATACAAAGAAAAGGCACACTCATATAAGCATTGACATCTCTGCACATATATATACACTTGCAAAGCATCCATATACATACACACATACATATACACTCACTAGCTCATACACACACTCTCATAATGACGGCGATAACATCAGACTTCTCTCTTGCTTTGTAATTTAAATGTATGTATGTATGTATGTGATATGTCTATGTATATTTGTGTGTATGTATGTGTAAGGGTGTACATGCATTTGTGTGTGACTATCTATGCCTGTGCATCTATATGTAGATGTGTATGTGTGTACGCATATGTGGATATGTGTGTTTATGTATGTATGTGTATTTGTACGTCAGTGTACGTGTGATTATGCGTATGTGTCTACGTATAAAAAAATATTAATGTTTACTAACCTACTAAGGGGTAGGACTGATTACAAAACTGTCTAATAAAAAAGTACTATAAGATTTATGCCTATATAAATTGTCTTGAATACTAGACGTTTAGTAATCATATCCAGTTTGTCTAGTAATGAGTACCCAAAACCTACATTGTACCAATTTACTATAGACAGACTAGTAGCCGTTACCAACATTTTCTCTCCGTGTACGTCAGTATATTTATGATTATATACATTGTACCAATTTACTATAGACATACTAGTAGCCGTTACCAACATTTTCTCTCCGTGTACGTCAGTATATTTGTGATTACACGTGTACGTGTACGTGTGTGATCATACGTACGCGCGCGCGCGCGCGTATTGGCCCTTTTTCCGGAAAAACTTCAAAGGAGGTCGCTCCAGCGGAAAGTTCGCCTCCCGATAAAACTTCTACTCGGCCACCGGCGACGTAGATGGATTTCGGGGGATCAGTCGTCGTGGTCGTAGTCGTCGTCGACGTCGTCGCTCGCGAGGGTGCGCATACACAGGGCTTGCGGAGAGAAAGAAAAACGAAGCATCGGCCCAGGGAGGGAAGGAAGGACCTAAATACTTTTGATATAAAAACAAGAGCTGGAGAAAGAAAGAGAGAGAAAGAGAGATGGAGAGATAAAGAGGTATGCATTTGTTCCCCTGGACCGCGGAGAGCGAAAAGACGGATGGCGTTGCGTTGCGTAGATGGAACTTTTGTTTTTTCGCGCGCGCGCGCGTAGGTAGGTAGGTTTTCCGTATATACGCAGTTAAACCACCCGGGAAACGAAGAAAAGGCAGAGGCACGCGTGGCATAGTAAGGAATATAAGCTTACTTCCTTCTTTCCTTCCTTCCTGCCTGTAGTTCTCGCTCTAGTGCGTCGTGCGATATACTGCGCCGTTCTGGCTTTTTTCTTTCGGGTAGGATTCTGCGTTGAGCTGCCGTGGACCACTTTCGCTATGGGTTTTCTTTTTTTTTTCTTTCCCGCTTTCTTCGCTGCGGGGATCTGCGAGCGATGCGCGCGGCACTCGAGTTTTTGCGTGGTGCTGCTGCTGCTATGTCAGGGACAGGAGGAGGAATGCGGTCTACTGCGTTTTTCCTGCGGGAGATTCGAGTGTCCGTTTAATTGAGTCTTTTGTCTTTTTAATTGGGATGGAGGAGGCTGCGTTTGTCAGTTCGATTGTTTCGGTAGGGATAAATTAGCTGGCTTTTATTCGGTAAATTAATTTCGTGAAAAATTGTTCTTAGGCTAATTATATTAATGGTTTGTTTATTTGTAGACCGGGAGTAGCCCTTTACGTTATATTAATTTTCCTTTTTCGGTTTTAGTTATCGGTTCGCTACACTGAAAGCAGTAATCATTTTTTCGAATTATTTTAAATGTGATTGTTACACAGGAAGAATAATGGATTATATCGCATATTCTCAAACCACGTTTAGTGAAGAAACTAAAGTTTATTCAAGAAATAAGTATCTAGATGTTATTAATGTAGGTGAAGTTTGGAACGTACGTGGAGCTATTTTCAATTTTAGTGTGAATCGATTTGTTAAGGTCTAAAACAAAGTATCTGACATGCATAAAATATGGCTGATTCTTAATAAACAGCCTAAAAGTAAGGAATGATTTTTGTAGCCCTATCTAGACGTTTTATCTTGCTAATTTTTGTGGCATAGAATGAGCAGTCTTAGAAACTACATACACAATTCTTTTTATCAATATTTTTTATGAGGAACCAAATTGAGACTCGAAAAGAAAATGAAAAAATCGATTTTATTTTCTTATTCGAAAAGTCGGCGTTTTATCTCGGTAATTCTTTCACATTCAAGTAAAGATTATTTTATTAAACATGTGTAAACTTTTTTTATCTATTTAAGCATGAGAATATCTTTGTATCTAAATAATAATAAATAAATAACATTATTTCAAAGTTAAAATAACAGATTTATACGTATTAAATTAGTTAGTCGCGTTATATCTTGTTAATTCGTTGACCATTTCAAAACGAATCAAAAAGTGCACTTATACTAACACTTTAACGCAAATTTATTATGAGGAAAATATTTCGTTCAGATATTCGCAGTTCTAATACTACCGAAGCTACATGATGCATTCGACTCATCTATTTTAAAATAATATTGCCAAAGTTATATCCCGCTCATTTTTATACAATATTTCATATTATAGATCTAAATATATTCTTGATTTTTTTCTAAGCAAACAATCACGGGGAACATTTATTTAGTTGGCTTAATACAGTTTAAGCAGAGGTTAGAATGGACAGATTTTAGCATTTAAGTAATTGCTCAAAATGCACAATACGTGGGAAGTGTGAATATCTGAACGTTTTTGATTCGTTTTGTAATGATGAACCAATTAACGAGATATAACAAGACCAACTGATTTAATAAGTATAAATCTGTTATTCTAACCACAAAATAATATTTTTTATTTATTGTTATTTAGATAAAAAGTTTTTCTCATAATTAAATCGATCAAAAAAATGTACACATGTTTAAAAAAATAAACTTTACTTGAATGTGAAAGAATTATTGAGATAAAACGCCAACCTTTCAAATAAGAAAATAAAATTGATTTTTTTTTTTAGTCTCAATTTGGATCTTTATAAAAGAATTGATGAAATGAATTGTGTACATAGTTTCTACGGTTGTTCATTCATTCTCACAACAATTTGCGATATCAAACGTATAGATAGGACTACAAAAATCATTCCTTAGATTTAGGCTGTTTATAACCTTATTAAGGAGCAGTCTTATTTTAGGCATGTCGGAAACTTCACCTAAATTACTATTAAAATAATATACTTATTTTGAAGGGGATAAAACTTGATTACTCTTTAAGGACCAATTATGATGTAATTAATACCGACCTTTCAAGAGTATTTTGAAGTTCTTATTTACAATTCGTATAATAAATATATATTAAAAATAATTGTCTTAATAATCAATAAATTCAGATAGTATAAGGTGCCCAATAAATTATTTCACATTTATAGAGCACATAAAATCCCATTACTTGACCCAATAGTACTAGTTCAATAATTGTATCTGTTTTTGTAGCATAACTTTGTAATTCATAGCCGTTGTTTGAAAATTTTAAGCGATAATTTTAAATTAGAATCTGATGAAAGTTCAGAATAAACTTTGATATCGTAAAATTAATGTTCCATTGTCCAGAGGTTAATTATAGGCTTTGACACATAATTGCAATTATAAAAATCTATTCTATTCTATGCTCACTGCAAACACATACACCCAATATTACACACAATACTACAACAACCCCAGATTTAAAAATTCATAAGAAAACCTCCTATCCATCCACCCCACCCCCCTAAAACGCAAAAAATATCCACCGCCTCCAACTCATCGCGCAGAAGAAATTAACGAAGCAAAGCACCAACCAGCGCTTATACTACTTCTCTCTTACAAAATATATAAGTATAATCCCGCGCAACCGCCGCTACCTCCTCTCTATACTTTGCCTCTGATAAATGAGCATCCTCTCGCTGTTTTCCTCCCCCACCCCCTCCTCCCTTCAAAATTAAAAAAGATAATTGGCAATAATTCCTCGAGCACGGGGCGCAAGAATAAGAACGAAGAAGACCGGCTAACCGCTTCCACCCTCCCTTATAAAAGAGGAAGCTCTCTCTCTCTCTCTCCTTATCTCGCCGCGCGCAGGAATCGTTAATCAGCCGTGGGTCGGCCGCGAACGCGCGCGCGATTCCGGAATTTTAAATGGCCCGCGAGCCAAGGGATGAAAGGGCCAAGAGGCGAGAGAGACGCGCGGCCTTTGTGCTCGCGCGACGGAGAAGCAGAGACTTTGCGAGGCTCTTTGGTCGAAGGGCGTCGATTAATTTAGGCGCCCGGGGCCGAGGGCGAAGAGTATAAAGAGTCGCGTTGGAGAGAGGGTTTGAAAGGATGGGAAGGTGTGTGTGCGTGGGTGTGCGAGGTGGAGATAAAGGTGTCCGCGGAAATTTGGAGTGCAGGATGGAGGAGCTTTTCTTTTGAAAGTGCAGAGCGTCTTTAACGTTTTGTTGAGGGAATTTAGGGGGGTTGGGTTGGATGGTGACACACGAAATTTATTAATTGCGGGATAATTTTTTTAAGAGAAGCTATTGTGTTAGAATATAGTGACGAATATCATTTATTTCCGACTCAACCGTAATGGCCACTTTATTGACCTCATAAGCGGGACAAAAGAAGCATATCATTCCCGCAAATGTGGGGAAAAAAGTAAAATTTTATTTGCGGGAAAAAAATAACACTTTTTTCCCGCAATTTCTTTTTCGCAAATGTATTCTTTAATTTTATTTTTTTTTTTCTGTATTAATATACATTTTTAATAAATTCTTACGTAAAGTTCCTCTTTTTAAGTCAATAAAGAGGCCACAGTAAAGTTGGGAATGAAATTCTATATGCAACGCGGGAATAAAGTCGAGTAGTCCCTCGGGTGTTTACCGCCCGAGCGAAGTGAGGATCCTCGGGAATAATCTATGCCTTTATTCCCTTGTTACATCATATACTATTGTTTTCTGCCGAAATATTTTTTATTCGCCAATAAAACAGAAAAGTATTTGTTTGTTTTTATAAAAATAAATTAACATTAACTAATTTGTGACTAAATATAAATAGATAAGGATATTATTTTGTTGTAACTGGTCAAGAACAATCTAATTCGTAAGAAAAATAAGAAACTATTACATTTAATGCCTACAAAAATTGCAAATAAATTATAGCTTCAGCATTGTAGAACCATTTTTATGACTAAAAATCGGTAGAAATTAAACATCGGTGTCAATATTCGGTAACTTGGCTATCTGATAGATAATAGCTAAACGATGCGCATTTTCTCCAGATTACTATTAACGTTACATTGTTGAAAATTGACACGTGGAAATCGTCATAGAAATCACACGTAGTTGTCCAGCAGGCTTTACACGTGGATCCCAGTGTAAATAACGCGTATTCCACCAAAACCTACCAAGATTCTCTTGAATCCACATGGAAATGTTACTACCGTGTGTACTTTGCTTCTCGGATTCTACCAACAGAACAAACAAATATTTTAAATAACATTTCATTTAGAACCGAAAATCGATCGACTTTCCACTCCCATTACAAATACCAACTATCACCTCAAGATACTAAATTCAATCTCCACCCCGATCATTTTGCATTTGATCAGCAAAAACGGCGAACAATCCCACCACTCGTATCCCAGAATCTCGCACCAGAGACTCGCGACTCCTCTCAGTCTCAACCACCACCACCACCACCTCCTCCCACCCCATTTACGATTACACTCGCGCCTCCCTCATAATTCCTCCACCTTCCACCTCTTACTTCCTCCATCCAAGTTCCAAGCCACGCGCCAGGCGCAGCGCCAGCGTCGCCCCCCGAGACAATGGAGCTATACCTAACTGCCGAGGCTCTACGTCCTTGCGTCTCGGACCTCTCGCGCTGCACAAAAGGGCCGCGAGCCGCGCACAAAAGGGGGTGCCAGCGCCAGCGGCAGCCCTTTGGAACAAAGGAACGGCGGACCTTGCAAAAAAAAAAGAGAAGAACGCTCGCGCTCTTTCGATTTACTTGTATTCTCGGAAGGCGCCGCGTGGTTTCTTTGTGTGCGTGTGTGTGTGTAGTGTGCAGGAGGTAAGGAGTGGGTGCGGGACTTGAGTTTTTTGCGGAGACGGTGGCCGCGAGGATAGTGGGCCAATTTGTCATGCAAATTGCTGGCTGACGGTGCGGTGGTACACTTGTGGAGGAGAGAGAGAGAGGGAGAGAGAGTGTCTTGAGAAGGTGTTGGGGGTGGGGATGGTGGTGGCTATTGTTTAGTGGGAGTGTGATTTTTAAATTATACTTTGGGAGGCTTGATGCGAGGTGGAGAACGAATGTTTATTCTGGTCGGAAATTAAGGAGAAGCACTTGTTTAAATGAGAATCGTTCTAGAGTTAGTTTAAAAAGAGCATAATATAGATTGTTGAGCTTTTAGCACACATTTTAACGTATTTGCTACGTTCACTTGGGAATGCACCCAAAATTAATGGTCGAGTTCAGAAGTTGTAAATTTTATCCGGAAGTATAGTATACATAGCACTTTAATTAAAAAACAAACTTTCTTAAATATTCCTAGAGAAATATTTTTTAGAATTCTTTTAAATGGAACTTGTATTTTAACTTATTACTACTAATGAAATATTACACTGATAAAAATATTATTTAACCTCCATTTTTCTTTCAATAAATAATTTAATATGTAGTCAATGGGGCCATTTTATTAGCCATACAATATTACTTCTTATATATGTTTTCGAATAAATACGGACCTTGGATATTAGAGAGCACGGATGAATAATAATAATTACTAAACTAAACAGTTCAGTATTTCGAACACAATAAGAAATAAATAGCGAAGTACTACCCAATTTATCCACCATTATTAATTACTAAAAAGTAGATAAGAATCATAATTGAATGGATTGTGGATACTTTTCGTTATACACTCAAATTTGTTCATTTTTTAATAATTCGTAAGAGAAAAGTCGTATAAAAAAAGAATTTTATTCATTACGTTTGGTACAATTAGCTATTATTTCATATATATATACTATTTATTATGTAATATTTATTTAAACAAGATTAACACTAAAAGAGTAGTAATTTAGTAGTAATCATTACTACTCTTTCCGTACGTGACAGAACCAACTTCTCTATACTACAAGCAATCTAAATCTGTAGAGCTCATTAAATTTCAATATCTATACTGCATGACTAAAAATTTTTCTTTAAAACTAATCCTATTACAATTTGATTACGTGAAAGTAACTGGAAAGAAAATATTTTGTCAGTGCTAATTTAGATTAAAATAAATAAAACAAATATACATCGAACAAAATTATTTCACAAATAAGTAAAAATCATATCTAATATTCACTATACTGAACCTTCTAGCACCATCCATCAATTCGTCCTAACTCGTACTCTCAAAAATTCTCCTCTCCTCCCAATTTCCTCCCCAGCATCCTCCAACTGTAATTAAAAACGCAATAAAAACGCAATTATCCCGCGCGACTGCCGTACATAACCGATTACTCGCTCACTCAAGCTCGCGAATTCTCCTCCTCCACCTCCCTCTTTCAATAACAGCGCGAGATTCATTTTCCGCTGATTAATCGCGAGACGACGAACGAACGAACGAATATCCGAACCCCTCTCGACCGATTTCTTTTTCCCTCCTCCCCGTGTTTTCCTCATTAGCGCCCCGCTCGCTGGAAATCTGCAAGTCTAATCTAATTAAAAGGGCTTTCGGCGTGTACCTACTACTGTCCTCGAAGCTCCTCCGTCTTAATCCGTTGGCTGTATACTCTTGAGCTGCTTCTTCTTCTTGGCTTCTCTCTTCTCCTTTTTACGACTTCGGTGAAGGCTCCCTTTCTCTTCGTGAACCATTGACTTTTGTTTCCGCGGGCCTGGACGATCGCGATTCGGTATGCAAGGAATGGGGAGAAGGAGGTTTGGTTACTGTACGTCCAATTAGACTGACTGGTGTATTTGGAGGATGCTGATCGTTAATGATGGGAGGGATGAGATAGGAAAATGAGTGTCTAATGGTTGAGAATTGGACAGTGATATAGAAATGAGACGGTTTGCTTGAGCTGTTTTCAAGCATTTTTATATTTAAATTATATTTTGCGAGCAAGAATTAGACTATTGCTAATAAAGAAACGTACTGCACATTAAAACAATACTGATATGTATTGCTCAAGCGTATTTATTGAAAATAACCAATTATTTATCTTTAAATAAAGCACCCTTTAACATATGAGATTTTTCACTGTAACTGTTAAATTAATTAACTCATCATTTTTCAATGTATAGAAATTAGTATTTTTAAGCATCAAAGAAATCATTGTAAATTGCGTATTGAGTAATTATTCGAGTTATTTAATTCAATTTACATTAATATATATATATATACAAAATATAATAGAAATAACATTATTACTAGCAAACATTAGTTTTTAAAGTAAACGTGTATATTCATAAACAAATTATATATAAGGTAGCATAGATACGAAACGAAAAAGCCTTTCTTTTAGTCGAATATTATATTCATCATTCAGCATAGAGTCGTAATAAACAAAGCAGTTTCTTACAATTATCAATAATAAATTGAAAACTTACAAAGAACCCTCGTATTTGTAATCACCTAGCTATATCTTCGCATAAATTACTCAATTTTCTGCTGACTTAAAATGTATCCTACATTATTAATTATCCCGCGAAGTAGGGCTTAAACTATTATTACACAAACTTGTATTCTTATATCTACGCATCTATTTACACGCAGTACTTATACATCTAAACCCCGGACACCGCTTGTACAGCTCTATAAGACATATATTTAAGTGTATTTGCATACACTTTCTTTGTCCGATACGACGACGACGACGAGGCTTTGTTTAATTCGAAATGAAAAATTATCGTCGCTTCGCTCTCCGCGCGATCGTTAAATGTTCCGCGTAGATTAAAATCACTGCGCGACTTTTAACGGGGAAACGACGCGACGGCAGCAGCCCAGCCGGCATCCAATCTCCCGAAAAAAAATCCATTTGCCCCGACCCTCATTACCCTAAAACTTCTGCCGCTCTGCAGCGGCGCGGCCCTTGCTTCACGATCGATTACTCTTCTTCGTTATTTCCCTTCAACGGGTAATGCGAGTGAGTTTTTCTCCTTTTCGGCTATTTGCTGGTGTGCATTCAGAGAGGCTTTTAATTTTGATTTGATGCTGCAAAATTAATGTTGAATGGAATTTAGGATTAGTTTAAGGTTTGTTAATAACATTTTAGGCTTTTGTAAAGTCTGATTTTACTGACTTGTCTGACATCTAGCTTCCAGGTAAGATTTTACTTCTTAAATCAATGCGATACTTTTGCAACTTTTTTTGTTAGTTTTAATGCTCTGTCTTTACAGTAACTAATTACTTGCTAAGGCACTCTCATCAAGGCATTTTATTCCATAAATTTATAAAAGTGGTGTATGAAGAAATTCATTTTTCTATTCAAAAATAATTATTCTTTTCTTTACGTCGTATTTCGATTTATATTTGAATATAATAGTAGCTAAATTAGAGCTTCTTATATTATTTATAAACAGTCGTAAGTGTGGAAACCTTGGAATATCTCGAATGGGAAGGATTTTCGCTATCGGATTTTGGGTACAAAAATCAAATTGAGCCACTGCTCCATTTAATGTTTTTGGTGAAAATTCTTTGCTTTCTAGATATTATCATCATAAAGTGTGCAATTACATTGATATCAAGGTAAAATTAAAATTATAGAAAGAGATCCCCTTTCTAAAGCAGTGATGGACCAGGAGAAGTCAATACTCGATATGATTGACTATTTAAAATTATAAAAGCCTGGACATTTAGTTATATTTCAGATAACATCAGCAGCATAAGAAGTAAACAGAAAGAAAACAGCCAGTACTATATGAAATGTGTAAAAAGAATGAAGAAAGAAATTCGTTTTGTCTAAAACTCCACGCAGTGCCGAATTAACACTCATGTAAAATCATCCAAAACTGCTTGTTTCACCAACACCAACGCCCGTTTACCAAAATCCCCTCCACTCCTCCCAAAACAACTAAGTAGCGCCCGCTCCTCGTTATCCCACCGCGTGCCTGAATTACTAAAAAAAGTCCGCCGCCTTGCAAGCAGAAAGAGTACGAGGGCGCGACGGCCAAAGTACAAAATTGAATTTCCCCGTGCTCTCGCAGTGTCTTCGCCAAACACTCTCCCCCACCCCCCTTAATTACGCGATTCAAAGTTCACTTTTCCATTTTCAAACGAACCCCACCAACCTCCCATAAAAAAAGAAGAAGAAGAAGAAGAAGAAAGAAAGAACCGCCGACCACTGCGAAAGAGAAAACGAAGACTCTTAAAAGCCTTCCTCCTCGCGCTTTTTTTGAAAGGATTTCCCGCAAATTTCTCTCGCTCTCTCTCTCTCTCCATCTGCGCCTTCGCCGTAGAAACTTTTATCCTCGCGCACCCCCAGCACAGCAGAAAAAGAGAGAGAGAGAGAGAGATACCTAGAGCGAGACCCCGGCGGCGGCGTCGACGTCGCTGCCGGAATTAATTATTTAGGGGACAGAAATGGCGCGTTCCCTCCGCGCGCGCGCGCGCGCGATCTTCGAAGAGAAAAGAGCTCTCGCTCTCGCTTCTCTTTTGCGCGTGGCTCATGCCTTTCTCGCACTCGCGAGCGAGCGAGCGAGCGAGCGTCTAACCCGAGGGCGACGATATAATTATGGTCGGTGGGCGGGTGAGACAAGAGAGAGAGATAGAGAGTAAGGGTGAAAGTATATCAAGGGGCTTCAAGTATTCATGTTTTCATTACGCGCAACGAACCTGCGCCTCGCAGATTTTTTTTTCAGGTTGTATATCTAGTGTAGAGCTGCTTTCGTACGTTTTTGCGATTTTGTAGTACTTTGCACTTGGTGGAGAAGAGAAATTCTTTTTTTTAGAGGGGTAAGGTGTGTGTATTGGTGAAAGCGTATATGTGTGTATATATGTGTGTATGTATGTGTGTTCGTGTGTATATGCGTGTGTGTGTGTGCGTGTACGTGTGCGTGTGTATGTGTGTTTGTTTGTGTATAGTTCGTTGATGATTCAGTTAGGTTGAGCGCGGTAGAGTACGGTGTTATTATAAGTTTTTTGTTAAGGGTAGAGGTGAACTGAGAGTTTTAGAGCGTAAGTACTTGGGAACTTATGTTGCTGTATAGAGCTACGTTTCTTTGATAAAGTTAATGTATTATGAATAGTGCGAAATGATTTTGTAAACTGATTAAATAATATTCTGTTCTATATTTTGATTCCTAAGAAATGTATTAAGATATAATATATTGAATTCACTTTTACTACAGAAATATTAAACTAAAAAAATTATAGTTATGCAGATAATATATTAAAGCATTAACCTTCTCAGTACAAAGTTTATCTAAAAATTACTTAGTTTTGTGAATTGTTTATAATAATATTTTATTTTTATTTTTAAAGAATATTTCTATCAAGGATGTATGAATGAAGAAGTTTTTTTATAAGCGGGGTGCAAGTAATGTGGCCACTTTCAATTCCCAGTAGATATAAAACGGGTTTTGGGGCTTCGGAAACTATTGAGACAAGTTACTTGAACCTTTAACTTTAATACTTCATGAGTTTTTTTGCAAAAAAATATACTCTCTGAATTTTAATTAAAGAAGTTCTAAGTAGTTAAAAATTGGTTAGTAAAGTGGCCACCTATCAGTTCTTATGGTAAAGTCATATAGTAAGTTCTTCAGAGAGTCAAGACTAGTCTAGCAGAGACTTCCTTTATGTGTTATATATAGTGCCGTAGCGTACGCCTTGGTGTCGATATTTTGTGTTTAGTAGGCCTAGGAATTTTGAAGAAACAATCGCTGATTTTATCGGCGTCGATCCCCTTTTGCTTTCCAATTCGTATGACCACTTTGCCAACGGATAAACGTCAATGAAATTTGCAATTTTCGCATCGAAAATAAACTCCAAAACTGACAAAAACTGCCACATGCATCTTAAAGTACGTAAAAAAAGCAACAATTTTATGTACCGTATGATTTTTTTTCCGCTCATATCTCGGTGACAGAAGTGGTTTCTTTACATGCATACATGGCTAAGAAATCAGAGTTTTGATGCTTTCGCGCGTAAACATGACCCTATCTTATAATTAGAGGGCGCTATCAGCGGGGTCACCACGCCTCTCAGCATCTATTGTCACAATGCATATACTGTAGGAGTTACGGCGCCTTAGAACATGCAGCGAGATCGCATGTAGGTGGCCACATTTCCTGCATGGCCACATTACCTGCACCCGCATTATATATTAATAAATATCCTAATGAGTAAACCAAAATAAAAATGAGGGAATGAATAATAAACTTATAAAAAAATGCTTTTTCTATCCAATATTTATTAAAAATATGTGAATTAACCCCCAGACATACTTGGACGATTTCATGGTCGCCAATCTGAGGTCGAAATCGTAAAGTATATACTATATTTCATAGACAGCTGAATATGCCATTCAATAAATTCGAAAAATTTTGACTCTAATTTATAATTAAAGACTCTTAAAATTCTCGTTTATACAAGTCTATAAAAGTTCCTCGATTCGGAAAAATATATATGTGTATATCAAGGTTATCGTAGAGAAAATCATAGACTTTAATTATTCAAAACTAAACTCTAGTCAAATTGTTATTAAACAACGATAAACAAATTAAAACAATAAACAAAAATTCCCAGAATCCAACCATTTACCCAATCATAAATCATTTAAACACCACACCACCAAAAACAATCCTTCCCCTCCCCCTCATCTCCCAAAGAAGTCAAAGAAAACTCGAAGAAGAAGAACAACAACAAGAAGGCTCCGAAGAACAGTCGAAAAAGAAATTATCAAACGCGCGCACCACCTCGTCCCTCTCTCTCTCCCTCGCACACCCCGGGGGAAAAGAAACTCATCAAGCAGCTCTCTCTCTCTCGCAGCCAGAAAAATAAATCAAACCACACTCGCCACACCGGCCATTGTATTTATAACCCAAAGCCCACGAAGAACACAAGACCGAGAAGAAGAGAGAAAAAAAAGGCGCAAGCGCATCATCATTCCAACACCAAAGGTGTGCTGCTGCGTCTGCCTGCAAAACTCAGAAGGCGCCGCGCGTGATTAATGGCGCCGTACGTTGGGGCACGGAGATCTCTCTCGGTAAATTTTCCCCGTGATGCCCCGTACACTTTCTGCAGAAGATAATCCCCGCGCGGTTTGTATATATATATATGCGGCGTGTATATTATAAGGAGATCGGCGTTGATACTGCCGGCGCCATGTGTATAATCCCGGGATGCGCCCGGTTAAGCGGGCTTGGATTATTATTAAAAAATTTCGCGGTAACCCGGATGGGGAATTCCTGGGCGCGGACGCGACGATGATTATTGTGGGTTTATACGGGGTGGAAGGAAATTAGGCGGAATTGAATTGCAAGTGATTGGGGGAAAGTTGAAGGCACTGAGAGGATTGCTTGAACTATGCTGGCTAATGCTTCGTCGGTTGTGCACTTGGAGTTTGAGCGAGGCACGCTTTGATTTTTGGCATTGGGTGGCGTTGCAGTTGTTACTGTTGTTGGGTGTATTTTCGTGAGGTAACGAATCTTTTGCGTATAGTCGATCGCGTGACATGTTTATCCGCGTATCTGAGTTTATAGTTATTTTGGTATTAATTCTGGTATTAATAAATAATTTCACTACTGTGCTTTTAAATATGCTTCCTTCAAATAAAAACGAATTCTAAGAGTTCTTTCCGAAATCTTTTTAAAACTTCCTTCCGATTTGAAGTCTTATTTTAGAAATATTTCAACGGTAAAGTAAGCTAATTAGCAAATTTTATTTAGAAAAGAAGTAAAATAATTTGATACATTCGACGCGATAAACTTTATAATTAACAAATTCTAAGCAAGTTTTCATTTTAAATTGATATTTGTACCGACGCTTAGGAAGTGGTGGGCTAATTAAATAAATAATGTTTAATCCATAAAGCTCATTTTTAAAGCTGAACGCAAGATCTGATTGTAAATTTTTCTTCGCAGCAACTTTATTATTATTCAATAGAGAAAACTTTTAAATTTTACATTGGATATTCTAAAAGGGCAGGTATTAAAGCTTCAGAAAAATCATTCTTTGTCGATGACTTTATTTAGGAAGTTGTATTGGTTTGCATGTCTTTTAGTTGAATATTTAAATAATCTATTAGAAAGTAATGAATTAAATATAGAGAGGTTAACATTATAGCTAACTATATAATCATATAATTAAAATTTAATTGTCTATATATTTGAACAGAATTATAGAAGGAAGTTTAGATATTTTAAAAATTCATAGGACATACATAATTGAAACTAAATTCATTATAGTTTATTGATGCATCTAGCATTGTCAACTAGCATGCATCATTTATATACAAAGTTTTGATGTATAGATAGTCTTTTATATAAAAAACTATATTACGTTTTCTTATTACAATAAATAATGCATATAAATGTAAAAGGTACGCAGATTGATTTTTTTCTTATAAACTAATGTGCTATAGGTAAAGTAATAAAAATAATCGTTATATAAGTAATGCCCCTGCAATTTTATATAACGCATCGTAATTGACGTTGTAATATTGCTAACTATTTATTGATTTAAATCACAAATAACATATTTGTTAATAAAGTATAGTAACATTAATACAGAGTTTTTCAATAATTCGTTCATTTTAACAAGCCATATTACCCCTCTCTGAACACATTCCCCCATCTTAACGATTACGGAAGGGTTGAGCTTAAAGAAGGGTAGACCCGTCTATAATGAGCAAAAAACAGCAGAGCAAAAGGGTGAAAAGGTTTCCGCCTCTGTGAAAGCTTGTTCGACCCTACGTACAATCAAATAGGAGGAAATTTACGTGAGATGTAAAAATAATGGAGGTTCTTTTACTTTTAAAATCATATAATATTCTTTCAAAATGAAACTGTACGAATGCATAATATTCAACAGAGTAGCAAATATACATTATCAAAAATGATTACAACAACAATCAAAGTTTGAAGGAGTTCGATTATTTATAAAAATATTACTATATTGTGATAATCAAATAAAATGAATACAAATCCTATGTTGTAATATGATAATAAAAGAAACTTACATACGTATTTCTTGCAAGATAAATAAAGAAAAATAATATTGCATCATAAAGCATAAAAATTTGTAATTAAAATATTTCCGCTTTTTATAACGTACACATCTGTTGTCATAAAAAATAACATAAATTTCATGAATTAATTTTCAATAAACCAATCAATTCATTGTCTAATAAACTTTTCCATGAATTGTAAATTCCAATTCTATACCTTTTTGCGAAGCACTAGCGAATGAAAATCAGTTGCTAATCGAATATCGCCAAATATTCCTGTAAGTAGTATATACTAAATTTTAGAAATTCATACATTAAACAGAAGTTAAAAAAATCATAAAACTCCCGACCAACCTCCCATATAATCACACCCCATCCATCCCCGATTCTCCACCTCTCTCTTCATCGTCACCCTAATTCAACTCAACCCTAACCCTACCTATATATATACATGTCTCGCTCCTCTTCTTAAAAAAGGGTTGATCGATCCACCCATACATAAAACCAGCCCCCCCCCCCTCCCTATCCCAACCAACAAAAAGAACATCTATAAAAAAGCTACTATATAGTGAAAGGGGCAAGTATAGAAATAGCGGTATGATGATTTGCGTGGAACCATTTGCACTACATCGAACACTTAAATTATTTTAAAAAATATGTAGTTTTGAAAGTCAAAATTAATGAATGTCATACACTGCAGGTACGAGTGACCTATTGATACCTTTTCGATTTATCTGAAGTAAACTGTAATCAAATGAATTATAATAAAGTGTTCATTTAACCCCGCAAATTGTTTAAATATAAACCTCAACGATTTTGACTTATTTTGGTTATATTAAATGCAACTAAAATTAAAGTAAAGTATAAATATTCACATTTTACGCGGCAAAGTGATATTTGGTCCCACATTTGTATAACATCAGTTTTACATTGATGTCCAAATTACCCCTGCAGGACCTATAATCAGACATTAGCGACAATTCATATTGCACTCTTTTCATATTGACAATTTTGGATACTCTACACTCATTGCAACAATTTGTACAGTAAACACTTATACCTTAAAAGTGTTAATCTCGCTTGAAATATTATCTATATTTTTTCAGTTCAAAAACACCCAATTAGCACCAAATCTATCCAATTTCCGTCGCTCCCCTTATCTCCCAACTTTCTCTTCTCCTTCAAGAAGGGTTGATCGATCCACCCATAAACCCCCCTCCCCCAACCCCTTCCCAACAAAAAACTCTCTCAGCAGCGAAAGGGGTACTACTACACCGCTTATAATATCCCCGCCTCCTCGGGCAGTCAACCAACGGCCAGCCGTCGGCCTACATCGCGTCCCCCTCGCGCAATTACGCTCCTCGAGAGAGAAAGAGAGAGAGAGAGAGAGAGTGAGAGCAGGTGCAGCAGCGAGCTGCACGCCTGGCAGTGGAAGGGTTAAAAGCAAATGAGGAGGAGAAGCGCGGGCACGCTTTCATTGGCTGCGCACGCGCCGCGGGTCGATATATAACGAGTCTCCCCCCCTCCCTTTCTTCTCGTGGTAGGTATAGGTGTACGCGAGGTCTGATTATGTGCGCGAGGGGCGGCCATTTTGGAGCGCTGACCCCTTTCAATGTATGGGTACTGATGGTGAGGCGCGGCGTGTCTGCCTGGTACTTATGGTACCTATGCGCGAGGTGTATGGTCGATATAGGTGGGGTTTTTTTTTTGGGTTGGAGGTGATGCCAGGTTGGATGAGGTTGGATTTTTTATTGAGGGAGGGATTGAGGAGTATGGGGGCCGGAGTTTTGAATAACGGGTGGAAATATTTATTTTTACATTGGTTATTGAATTTTTAGACAGTACGGAGAGGTCAATTTTTTTATTTTATCTATAAATGAAGAGAAAGGAAAGAGAGCTGAATTTTGATATTTAAATTATTAGACCGAATTTCCTCGAAATACGCAGCTGCATGTTTTGGATTTTTATTAATACAGAATGCTCCATTTTTATAACCAATATTTTTATAGATAACAAAAATTTATATATTTTTTTCAATTATTTGCGTATAAATTGAAAAATCGGACTATTTCGCAAAGATTAGAAGTGAGATTTTTTTGTCAGAAATTCGCTAATCTGTATTTTACCGAAAAGGTTTTATTGCAATCTTTGTAAAAAAACAAAGTTTGCTATAGTAAAAGCAAAATTTAAATTGTTAATCAAGTCCTCTAAAAAATTTAGTTTAAAAATCTTCAATTTAAACACAATTGTGAACGCACAGATACTGGAGTTAGATTTTCACTCTATAAATGTTAGAAATTATAATTCACGCACCAAAATATATATTTTTGTCTATTAAAGTTGGACTCAATGAATATATTAGTATTTTATACTTAAATTAAAAAATAGTTTGGTAAAATTTGGCTAAGAAATGCTAAGCTTTTACGGTATCAAATGATACAAAAAGACGCAATTTTCGAACCACTGCTCGATGCTACGATGACGAGCTCCTACCTGCGAGAACTTCGCTACTTTTTTGCAGCGAGGAGGTATTGATTTACGAGAGAGAGCTTCTTCTCTTTCTGCTTTTTCTTGTTTTTTTTTTCTTTTGTTGTTTAGTATCTGCTTATAACCGCTGCGGAGGGCTGTTACGTTAGGTCAGGATCGATGATCATTATACCGTATACGGCTGAGGCTAGCGAGCTTTCAAGTATAGACGAGGAAACTTAATTTAAAGTATAGTTTATGTATAATGTTAAAAGTTTCTAATGGTTTAATCTAATTGAAGTTGTGGTATATGCCAGCATAGTGATATTAGCTTACACTGATTTGTAAAAATATCTGACTGTAGAATGATAAAAATGTTTTAAAGTGTACCGTTATACACATTTTCTTTAAATATAATTGATGAAAAAATATTTATACGTTGCTAATATATCATAATTAATGTATTAACTGTTCCTCCAGTAAAGTGAGTGAACAGCTTTTAACAAACAATCATTTTAATAATGAATACATCTTTGACGTGAAATACTAGTTCTCTACCAAAAATAAGTTTAATACTTTCGCAACTGCTAATATATAAGTCGATCGTTACAAATTTCTTCAAATTAAGTAAAATAACAAAGTTTTAGTGAAACACGATCCAAATAATTATTACCAAAAACAACCTTCACATTAACCACACCAATCAATCACCACAACCCTACATAAAAAAAGAAACACACCCACACCCAGGAACAACAAACACAAATCCCAGCCCGAATTTTCGCGCTGCGACAAAAGCCCTCCTTCGCCAACGAATCCCCAGAACAGAGACGTCAGCGGCAGCGCCGCGATCGGGCTCGAGCATATGTCGGCCCATCATCGAGCCCTCTCCTCGCGTTTGATCGCCGTGGTCGAAGAAAATGACCAAACGCGCGCCGGAAAAGCTCGCGGCGGCATGCGCGATCACGCGCGCGTAGGTAGTGTACACACAAAGGCACCTGCGCGCAGCTGCTGCTGCAGAAAGTGGAAATTCGTGTTGGCTGTCGCTCGGTGTGTAGATGAGGACTCTATACTTTTTACGTCTCTTTTGGGGATTTCTTTCTTTCATTCATTTCTTTTTTTATTGTGCGGACGGCGCGTGTCGGTTTGGGAGATGTGACGGTGTGCGCGGGGTTGGGATCGAGGATTTGAGATGCGTGTGTGATTATGAGCTGGTTGTGTGTTTGGTGATTTTGGGATACAGGGAGGAGGAGAGATTATAGAATGTTTTATAGGGGACTAGGGGTGTATGTAAATGTGAATGTTTGGAATGTAGAGTTGAGAGGGTGTAGTAAGGATGCTTAGGAAGATATATAAAGTTTTTTTAAGGGTTCTGAGTGTTTATTGTAGATATTGTCTGTGAAAAATGTAAGTTTCTGTTCATGATTGGTAAGATTTTGTTTTTGAACGCAGACGGAATGATAAAATAAGAATTAAGTTGAATTATTTTTCATACAAACAACAAGCAGCTAAATCAAAGCAAATTATCAAGAGCACCACAATTCTAAGAAAGGTATATAAGGGGGGTGCAAGTAATGTGGCCACCTTAAGGAACTTTCGATTCCCGGTAGCTATATATCGGGTTTTGGGACTTTGGAAACTATTAAGACATGTTATTTGAACCTTTAACTCTAATACCACGAGTTTTTTTTACAAAAAATATGTACTCTCTGAATGTTAATTAAAGAAGTTTTAAATAGTAGGTAAAGTGACCACCTATCAGTTCTTATGGTAAAGTCACATATTAAGTACTTCAGAAAGTCAAAACTAGCCTAGCAGAGACTTCTTTTATGTGTTATTTAACTACGTACCTGATGTGTCGATATTTTGTGATTAGTAGGCGTCGGAATTTTGAAGAAGCAACCACCGATTTTAGCGAAGTCAAGTGCCTTTTGCCTTGCAATGCATTCGTATGGCCACTTTACCAACCGATAAACGTCAACAAAACAACTGACACACGCATCTTAAAGTATGTAAATAAATCTACAACTTTACGTACCGTATGATCTTTTTTCGCTCATATCACGCTGATAAAAATGGTTTCTTTACACACATGCACTACTAATAAATCAGAGTTTTGATGTTTTCGACATACACATAACCCTATCCTATAATTAGACGGCGCTAGCAGAAAGGTCACCGCGCCTCTCAACGTCTATTGTCACAATAGATATACTGTAGGAGTTACGGCGCCCCACAATAACGCATACAGCGAGACCACATTATCGCACCCACCATATATATTTACGTTTGCACAAAATGAAAAAAGCAAGGAAATTTCATAAAATGTGCCGAAATTGCTGAGAGTTATTATAGTCAAATAAATATTGAAAACTGTGCAAAATTTTATCATTGACCAAACTAGCGATAGAAAAAGCTATATCAGAAAATATTAGTATAGATATCTGGTAGTAAGAACTACGTATTTCACAAGATAACTTTGAGTAAAAAATATACTTATCTCCAATGCAAATAATTAAAAATCTAAGTGTCTGTGCTACAAAACTATTAAAATCCCAAATTCATCAAGAGAATTATTAGTCATTGACCACTGATGAAGTACCATTACAGAAAAGTACAATAATATTTTATAGGGTAACTAAATACGTTATTATTATGCCAGCTTTATACATTATGCATCGAGCTATAAATATTCAGAAATTAATTATAAGCTCTTAATGTATCCTTTATTAATATTCACAATTATTAAAATACGATCCTGTATTGGGTACCAACACTACCTCAAAATACAGGTATTTCACCAACAAAGTGCGCCTCTAAAAGATTCGAGCACGCTGTCTACCGCATCCGAAACAAGACCCACCAAAAAATAAAACCCACATACGAAGCACCGTTTCACCGCAGTCAAGTACCCATCCCAAACTGCTCAACACTCACTTGCAAGTGCTCCAAAAAAGAACTATAAGAAAGAAACCCCGAAAATCTGTCCTCACCCGCAATAGAACCATCCCCGAAAGCAAACGAGACTACATACGCCGGAAGAGTCGGCGAATTCAAATGTCTTCGAGAGGACGATATCCACGTGGCCCTCTCATGCTTCTAACTTTCCCCGTTTTTTTTTCTACCTCCCATTTCTCTCTATAGACACTTAACCCCGCGCGCCGCGCGCACGGACGCACTTTTTTTCCTACCGCTCGTCCCCTTTGTGCTTCCGTCGAACGCGCGGCCTTTTCCCTTTGAACTGTACGAGCGCGCGGCGCGCTCTCTTCAATTTTTGCCGCCCGCTTTCCATTATAATCGCCGGTTGCGCGCCGGCCCGGGGAATTATTATACGCAGTTTTTGGGAGATTTTGGGTTGAATCATGGTCATTTTCGTCTTAAGTTGCCCCTCGTGGGGGGACGGAGTTTATACATGTGCAAATGGGAGGATAATTAAATCAGTGTATGGGGGTAAATGTGTTTTACGGTTTTTCTTCTGATGGCTCGGAAGATTGTGAAAGAGAGTTTTCTGTGAATTTTGGAGTTCGCGTGAAAAGTGTGTGAGTGAAAGTCGAATAATTTAAATTTACTTAATAACTAGTAAAAAAATTCCTCACTTGTTGAACGTTCCTTGAATTGATAATCATTGTTTTGAATATTATTTACGTACATAGTTATGTGTGTAGATGATGGCAAATATAATATATCAAAATATAAAATAAATTTGTAATTAATTATGAGTGCAAGTTGTATTTTTAAATTAAGTTTATTTGCAAAAATAGTTGAGCCATTTCCGTATAGTTTTCAGTTCATTTTCACTTAATTTCGGTTAGCTGCTGATGACTAGGTTATCTACGGTTACCTTCAGAAGTGGAAAATAAGCGCATGTGAAAAAATAAGGAAATAATATAGAGAAGAATAAGGTTTCTCAATTAGGGAAATGGTAAAGGTTGACGTTTAACTTAACCTTTAGGCTACACTAAAAAGATGATCTAATAAACCAAGAGGTAATAATTTTGAATAACTTCCCTGGTAGAAAATAATCTAGAACTATGTAGATGTATCTAGTTTGACATGGCAAATATCGAGGGCCTCGACAAAACTAGATAATTTAATACCATGGATGCTGAAGCGAGTGAAGTATGAATCTGTAATAAATACTTTTTCATGTAGCTACAAAAGATACCACTTGCAGATTCAAATTTTCCACAAAAAAAGAACTATTTTTTGAATTGCGAACGAGTCATTTTTACGATAAAATGATTCCATTTGAATTAAGTGCAATCTTTTTGAGTCACAAGGTATAATATTACTCCAGAAGTTTCCGTTTGGCATATTATTCAAATGTTATCTTATCAGCAACCTAATCAACATACTAAAACCAAATTTCATATAATTGCGTATTTCTTGTTGGAAGAACAAATGTAACATTACAACGATTTAATACCATTCTAACATTAATTAACATTATATATAAGACTTGTCTCTCTATATTTTGCAGCCTAGTAACAATAGCTCCGCAAATCACATTTAACGTCTCCCAATAATTCAACCCCTGCACCACCTAATAAAAAAACACCTATACCCTCATACCTAATTAACCAAAACGATCAACACCAACAAAACCAATAACCCCAACCTCACCATGACCTCCCATCCCCGCAAAAATAAACAAAGCGCTGCTGCATCGCATCCCGCGAAATTCCCTCGCACACACACCCAATCCTCGACCTAAAAGCACACATATCCTGCAGGGACGCACAACAACAAATCCAATAACGCACGAAACTGGAAGAAGAAGAAACTCACACTCACCCACACGCACATCCCTTATAAAAGACCTCTCCCCCTCTCTCTTTTATTACGCTAACCCATATAAAACCCACACACACATCCTAAATCCAAGAGCCAGCATCTCTCACTCTCACTCTCTCTTTAGCACACACACACACACACACGAGAAAATAAAAGAGACGCGGCTCGTGCCGTACGCGCGCGCGCTTCGATAAAACGATTCCACAGCTCTTATACTCCTCTCACACATGTGCGGGGGGATGAGAGAGGGAGAGAGAGAGAGAGAGAGAGAGAGTGGAATGAAGAGAAAAGAGAGGCAACGGCGGCGGCAGCCTGTTGCTGCTGCTGATGCTGGTCGCGTGGGTCTGTCTCTCGCGGCGCGTGCTGCGCACACGAGCGCTCTCATGTGTGCGCCTTATATTCTTTCTCTTTTATTTTCTCCGGCGGCGGCGGAGCGTTCGCTCGGTCCGTCGGTCTTTCTTTCTTCCTTTTTTACGGTAAAAAAAGGAAGGGAGGAGGTATAGGAGAGGGAGAGAGAAGGATGACTACCGGAAAGCGGGCGCGTGGCTTCGGTTGCGCTTAGGTTGTAGAGAGATGCGAGAGGTTCTTTTCGGGGGTTTTTTAATGTATTTTTTTTTCTTTCTGATGATTTTTGAGTGTATTTTTTAGTGTTGAGTTTGTTGTGCAAATGGAAGGGTGAATTGGAATTTTATTTCTAGAATGATGAGGGTTAATTTCGTTGACAATTTTTTAGTGTAATGAAGATCTGTTATTAATTTATTTGTATCAAGGTTGTATTCCTATAATTAATAAGAGACGAGTATGTTATGAAGTACAATTTGAATCTACGTGAATTTTAAAAACCCAATTAAGAAACGGTCGGGGTATTTCACGAGTTATAATTTAATATCCGATTATGTTTTTTAAAGTATTTCGTTTTAAATGTGTTTTCGGATTGCATGTTTTTTTTATATAATACCAATTTGATAAGATTACTGAAATAAGAAGGAAGAGGATAAATAAGTTTTTGTCGAATAATTGCCGTAAATAGGAAATAACAGTGACTGAAGTTGAGCAAAGCTTGAGTACGAACAAAATATATACTTAATTATTGAATCGATATTCGTGAGATTTTCATTTTTTAATCAAGTATCTAAAAGTAACTTGCTTCTTATTAGAACCTATTATCGAGATGCGCACGAAAGATTTACCTTTTGTGGTTAGATTGTCAAAATTATAATAACAAAATATATATATATATATAAATATAAATTATAATAATAATTAATATAATTAAAAGTCTTTTATTTTTTTTATAAAAGGACCAATACAAAATCTAATAAACTTCAAGTAAATATGCCCGCATGGATTCTTTATATATGTGAAGGAACATATTTCATTGAATCTCCTATTTGTATGAATAGTCGATTATTCACAATTCATATGGGACATTCAGGACCATAACGAACTAAGTCAATTTTAGAAATTGTGCAAACTGTTGCAACAATTCAACATTAGTGAAATTTGATGAATTTTATTACAGCAATAAATACTTGAATGTACTATTTATCAATTGCATAATTTAAATCAGATAATTATAATTACGTAATTATATAAGTATAGAAATATAACAGATAGAAAGAATTGTATCACTTAAGTAAAAAGACATTAAACTAATTACAGTTTTTATAATGACTTCTTCGCAATTCACATACGATACTTTACAACTAATGCTTCTAATGCATCCTATAATTCCCAAAGATCATTGTCCCATGAAACACTATTAATAACAATTCAAATATACCCAAATATTACAACAACAATCATCATCATAGATAACTCGTCCTATGACTTTTAAATGTTGATTTTACGAGTGGCATTAATCACCAGCCATTCCATTTCTCAAAGGAGCACTCCGATTACGAAACACCACTAAATACCCGCCATCCACCAAAAGAACCTCAACCTCGCACACTATATTCCAAATCCTCTAACGAATCTCCACAAAAGCCCGCACCGTAAAGCAGTCTCCCCGGGTGACGCGGAAAGGGGAAAACGCGCGCGCGTAGGTGGTCCACGCGCGAACAATCCAAACTAACTCATGCGCGCGCGCGCGCGTGGTGCAAAAGTTTTTCGCCCCGCGAGAGGATGAAGAACGACGACTGCGACGACTGTCTCGCCGCGTGCACGACTCGCTGAACTCGTGTATAGGTCTTTTTTGCTCGCTTGGGCACACCTCAAGTCAGGCGGACCTGTGTGTGTGTGTGTGTATGTGCATGTGTTTTGCTAGTCCTCTTTTTGGAAAGTAGTTTAGGTGCTTTCTGTTTGTTTAGGAGGATGCTGGTGGTGCATTGCAAATAAATGCTTACGGGTTGGTTGGACATTATTAATTGATAATTGCAAATTGATGGAGAATAAATAAACTGTCGAAGAAGGTACGTTTTGCAAGAAGAGATTCATTTGAGGTTTTGTTTTTAGAGACTATGGCAAGAAATAGTTTCTCCTTGACGTTGAATTTAAAGATGCAGTCAGAGTATTTAGATTTGAAAAATCTAAGGTGGCGCATCCAATATGGCAAATATAGAAAGAAAATTACGATGTCTTATTTGTCTCATACTTTAGGTATGCTTGGCCTCGCTGACTTCGCATCTACAGTCAAAATCGAATTAAGCAATACAAAAACCCTTAGTTTATGCGATACACAAACAAAATGTCCGATTTTCAATTGTTTGACCGTCAGATTGCATCCACCACGTTCAATTTTCAAAATTTATAAATTTGGACTGATTAATCGAATTCAGCGACCTTGAAAATCTCTATTTACATAGTTTCGTAATTTCATTTTTAAAGCAGAAATTAATTGCAATATATCGTCTAAAGACGCCTTTAATGTCCCAAAGAAAAACGCTATGGAATTTTATAAATTTTTTAACTATAATTGGCTATATAAAGGTAATTTATCTAATTTAATCAATTAAAAATCTTTCAAATGCTGCTAAAACATTTTTCTAACGCGAAACACCATAAATACACACCGCCCATATTTTATTTACCTACTGTACATTTTCAAAACCAAAAGCCAAAAACAGACTAAAATCACAAAACAGTATCATTCGTCCACAACCACTGACAAATAAAACAAAACGACTTGTATCCACCTATTCCCGTTCTCCCTCTCATCTGTCTCGCGCAGCGCGTCGTCTTGAATTACCTTACCGTTCCTTTCCTCCTTTCCTCCTGCACATTTTTCTCCCCGAGAACAACACTCGCGTGCAGCTGCACAATCGTCGTCGTCGTCGTCGTCGCCCACGAAGTTAGCCTGAGTAGCAGGAGACGACGATCGGGTTCGTTTAGCCATACACTCGCGCGCAAATATATATAACGTGGACGGGCCGAGGCGGAGGCATGCAACTCTTTCGCAGTCAGGCGCGACGAGCACAGGGCGAGTTGGCGTCGCGGCTAATTGGACGCTGACGAGATGACGGCTGTTTGTTGTGGAAAGAGGGAAATGGAAATCTTGAGTTGGTAGAGAGCTCAAGAATTTTTTTGAGTTTTAAAAAGGTGTTGGGGGTACATGACAAAGAAAGCGAGGTTTTTAATGTAATTTTTATAGGCCTAAGTTCTAAGAATTTTGGTCTGATTTACAAGGTATTACAGCGACGAAATAGTTTATAAACGCATTTTTTCTCGTAAAATATATATTTTTCAGATCGGTTGAACTCAAGTAAACTCGAAGGATATTAATTCTTTGAGTCGCGATTTAAAATCTATCAGTTCTAATATTTTTCAAATTAATTAATTAAAAATACGTTGTATTTTGTCCTAACTTTAAATGCCGATCAGTTCTACTGCTTGCAATGCATTGTAGTAGTCTGACGAGTTCGAAAAAAAACATAAAAAATTTGTTGTACATCGTAAGAGTTTGTAGATATAAAGGTTATAGAATAAAAACTATTAATTACATTTTGCATGATGCATATTTTATTATTTATTTGGTAGAAATTCCCAAAAATCTAGCAATTTTTCATTCAGATTCAATGTGGTCCATATAAATATATCAAGATAAAGCATTATAAACTTTGAACTATTATAACAATATAGATAGATTGCATCGAGGCAATACGTATATATAAGTACCAGAAAGAAAAAATAATCAAATGTTTTGAACTACACCATCAAGTTCAACTGCAATACACCCATTTCCCAAGAATCCCTCCAGTAAAAAAAACATTTATCAACGAGTTAAATAGACCCCATCATCCACGAAAAAATCACATAAATCTCAAATCCACGCATCATCACCTGAATTCTTTTGCATACATTCTTCTACACGCGTGCACGCATCAATAGTCATCGAACCCAGCTCCACACTCGAAGGAAAAAGAAAACGAAAGCGGTCTCCTACTACCCCCAAAAACTAAAATCGTCTGCAAGGTATACCTGCAGTCTACACACACGTATAAGCGTCGCATCGGGACCCGGCGAATCAAATCGAGCGTGTCGCTCGAGATCGTTTTTTCGACCTGCGCCTCTCCAGGCTCTTGAATTTTCCAGGAGAGAGCCGCTCGAGAATGTCGCGCGTGCTCCATTGAACGGAAAGGAGAAAGAGAAAGAGAGAGAGAGAGACAGTGTGTGCACGGATATGCACGTGTGGAGGATGAAAAGTCATACAATACGTATGGGTGAGAGTGAGAGAGTGTGGGTGTTTTTAAGTACGGATATATAGGTAAAATATTATGTGCGTGGCCGAAACGAAAGAGACCACACGCAGGTTTGTTCGGCGTTGAGTTTTTGGAGATTTTTTGGAAGGTGTGTCTTTCGGAGTCGTTAGTTGTCGAATTTATTAGAGGAGGTAGACTTTATGTACTATATTGATTTAGACACGTAGACATAGAGCTGAACTTTGTTATCGAACGAACTGTGTTTTTACGAATTTATTTGCTGAATCATTTGAATTTATAAAATAAACTTGAAGATTGAAAATCTTGAATTCCGTGTGTTACAAGTA
The DNA here is from genome assembly GCA_949152435.1 of Gastracanthus pulcherrimus. Classification (NCBI taxonomy): domain Eukaryota; kingdom Metazoa; phylum Arthropoda; class Insecta; order Hymenoptera; family Pteromalidae; genus Gastracanthus; species Gastracanthus pulcherrimus. The sequence continues at coordinate 17,039,056 of OX424575.1, forward strand.
AAAATAGCAATGAAAATTTAAATAAGTATATATTATATATAAACCACAAATCTAATGGGTTTATTCTGAGAGAATGATTGTATCGTAGGCACTAAACTGGAGCAAGTAAAATAAATGTTCACTCTTTTTGAGAGAATATACAACCAATCTTAACAAGTGAATTTCTCACTATAATAGTCAAGTGAAATATTGCTAAATTTTGAGTGAATTATTTACTCGATTCAAGTGAGAAATTCGAAAAAAGTTGGTTATACGTTGGTTGTTTGTATAAAAAAGAGTGAACATATAATATAGCGAATATATCATTCGCTCTATTTTAACGTTAATTGGTCAGTAAATCCAATTGTTAATAGAAATTGATTTAGCCCTAATTGATTAAATGATAGAATTTTATTTTCATACTCATTACTTTCTTCGAGGTAAATTTATTAACAATTAAAAGACGCTAAAATGATCGCGCATAATTTTTATAACCTATCAAACTTACATTAGTTATTTACCATCAACTATTATTTAATTATACGACATCTATAAATTAAGCTTATACCGGCAATACCCGCTGCCCCCCGACACACATAAATATTAGTTAACCTGTCCACAATAAGAGAAGAAAAAAAAATTAAAATTCCCAGAAGCCAGCCCGAAAGATATACACCTTATACAGAACTACACATATAAAGACGTTATATGCCCTCGCTACCGCACTCGATCAGCTTAATCGAGAGCGGCCTCGTTGGCTTTACAAGGTGTTATTAATCCTCTCTCTCTCTCTCCATCTTCCTCCTCCCCCCACTCCCGCGCGACGATACACGAAAAAAGAACTATATACCACGCGAGCGAGAGATAAAAAGTCCGGAACACCTGTCTCTCTAATATGCTAATGGCTCACATATGTATATATAAATCCGGTAGGAACATGCATGTTCGCCCCGCGCCGGGAATTAAAGGAACTGGAACTTCGGGCGCCTCGTGACTTGTCACGATTTTATATTTACGGCTAGTGGTTGCGAGGTGGGCGGACAATAAAGAGGTAAAAGTATATGTAATTTTAGAGGAGGGAGCGGAGGGAGAGGACAGTAAGAATGGGTTATCTATCTTTCAATTTGAGGTTCTATGTGGAGGATGGTTGGGGCAGAGGATTTGGATAGATTTATAATGGCGTGTATTTGGTAATCAATTTGGTTGAGATTGATGTTCTTCGCGAAAACAGAGGTAACAATTTTGTAATTGGTAATGAATTGGATTGCGACTGATAAAAATATTAGGACGGAAACAGAGTGTTTAAAACTACGTTGGAGTTAGTATATCATTTGATGCCTTGTTTGAATCCATATACTTCTTAAAAATTTGTTCATAATTGTTAATTAATGCATTCGTATTTTTATGACGTAAGGTAATTAATTATACTACTAGTCAATAAATGAAATTAGTTTTATTCACAAGTTCCCGTTTAGGTATTTTACGTTATTATAAAAAAGTGGCTAAAGTCAGTCCAATCACCCAGAGCAAATTATAAAATAAAAACAAATGTTATATTTTGTTTTTAATAAACAAGTTCAGAACAGATTAGCAATAAATATTTGAAAACTTGAGCAATTAAATCACTATATTTCAATTCGTTTAAATTTTTCACTTGAAGCGTTTGACAATACTGTTATTTTTTATAAACGTATATATTATAAATAGTCGTCTATTTGTCATTAATCTTCCATGGATTTACTCAGCCAAAGCAGATACATTCAAAAAATGAAAAACTACATTTTAGTGATAACAATGTCGTCTATTAGAATGTACAAATTAGTAATATTATTCTATGAATAATATTTAGGTACATAATATAGAAAACTATTCAAATGTCATTTCATTTTAGAGGATATTTTCGAACGCTGATTAGCTCAACTCGCAGAGATAAGATGAATTCGAGGAATCTTCATTGTTCTGTGCATCATCTGCTATCAGTGACTTTTAAAGCGTTATAGCCAAGACACTGGGTTAGATTTTAAATAGCTCAATATTGATGATCGCATTGGGCAACGGTTAATGACCCGATGTCTTTATTTATATACACACCTAAAGCAAGATGTAAAAAGTCACTTTTGGACATATACTAAATGATTAGTTCATTAAAAATATATTTAATAATGTACAATGTAATTTTTTAAACCGAGTTCGAAATGGTAAGTATATTGTAATAAAAATATAGCTCATTATTTTTCAAGGAAGATAGGACAATGTTTCTTATTTATTGAATTTTATAGCATTATAATTTTATTTCATCAATAAGTATCCACTATCATTGAATTATTTATTCTTAAACAAAAATATAATTCTCGTTACAAATAAATAAATAAATTATATTCTAGTAGATAGAAATGATTGATTGAAATGATGGACTGGACGCGTAATAAATATTGTATGAAGTAATTGTTATGACATAAATTGCATTAATATATAAAGATGTTCTATAACGAGAATGACGAATATGTCGTTGAAAACGTCGCTGGTAGATTAAAACAAAATTATCTTTTTGGCTTCTTACAAACATACATAAAATAACATGCATAGATGACAAATTCATCTAATTATTATTAACGAAAAATAATCCAAAAATATCCACTATAAGCATCATAAGAATCAATAATGTCTCAATCAACGTGTATTCGAAAAGTCAAAGTTAATCGTCGCCATCCTAGATAAACAAAAAAACCTACCTAATATGACCAGGAATACTTTGTAAGAAACGAAAGAAACGAAACCATACAATCTCCCAAAGAACCAAAACCCAAAGCTCGTATAACGCTCACCCACGATCTAAAGAAGCATAGGTCGACGCACTCGCCCCGCGCAACCCCACACAAAAACCCGAAAACGAGAAACCGAGAAGGAAAATCGCTCAAGGGGGTGGGGTATAATACACCACGGCCGCGCGTGTACGCGACTGCTGCACATAACCCCTCGCTCTCGTGCACCCGCCTCGAATCACTCCAGCTATACGCCATCCTTCACCCATTCTCCGCCACCCCCTTCGTCCGAAAATCCAAAAATCGAGGCTCTCTGCCACTTGCATCTAACGGCTGGGGTGGAGGGGGAAGTCGGAGTCGTCCTTCGAGGGTGGCGCCCACAGGGGGTTGGTTGCACGGGGGTGGGGGAAGGGGTGTAATAGTGCACATGGCGACACTCCCGTTTTTCGCAATCTCGAAGAGACCGCGTGGCAGCAGTTGTATATACGGGGATGTGTGATGGGTAAGAGAGAAAGCGACGATGGTCGGATTGAACTATATAGTTTGGGTTTCGGATTTTTTGGTGTGAGATTGGGATTTTTGTTGAAAGCTCATCGAGTCTCTTAGTGATGGTGAGTAAAGTGATTCGATGATTAAGCGACGATCATTAGCGTTTTAGTATCTGAAATTGAAATCGTGAACATTCACTAATTCGCCAGTAAAAACTCAATAATTGTCTTGAATTGGTCAAATTTTCCACTATTTTATCTTAAGAGTGTCAAATTTAGACATTGTTCTGCATGGTCCCAACAATAAACGATATAATATAGGAAACATTCGCATTTTAACCGTCAACTATACTTAACTAAAACGTTTTACAAATACTTCTTATTCAATATGTATCAGAATTGAATGGTAAAAAATTATATTTAAAAGAAGGTTTGTACTTTTTTATCATATTACAGTAAGCAACATCCAACATATCGTTCCAACTAAAACAACGAAAAATGAACCATCATCTTCAGACCAACCGAATAAATCCACCCACAAATCGCCAGAATCACACGATAAACACAATTCCTATCAAATTTATCTCGCGCATTAAGTTTACAGCAGCACATCATAAACATCCCTTCTCCACAGCATCTCTCCAGCCCAATTTCCACCTGCATCCTGCATCTTCATTTAATTTCCCTCGCGCATAAACCACCGCGCATCCTCCCAAAAATACACCCCCTCCCCCCCCCACCCCTCCACACATAACTCCACCAAAACACTCGTGCTTTATCTCGACTTCTTTATCCTCCTCCATCTCGCTCTCTCCTCTATCACTCCGCTTCCAAGCTTTCGTTTCTCATTCGCGCGCGCGTTCATTCCTTCTCTCTGACCCCTCTCCCGACATCAACATCAGGCTCCCTTTCTTTCCCTTTTTTTCTTTCCCTCGATTTCTCACGTTTCCTCGGTTACGCGCGTTCCCCGCTATATACCTACGCACGTCGTTGCTTCTCCCACTCCCCGGAAAGAAAGGAAAAAACTACGTCGACCGGCGAAATTAGGGTGCGCGGGCTTGACCAGGCCGCGCTTTTTCAAGGGGAGTGCGTATACGTAGGAAGAGGAGAGGGGTTGTTCTACGAGCTGGACTAATTCGCCCGTGCGCGCGCGCGTGTGCGTGTATGTGTGTATAAGGCGTAAGGGTAGAACCGTGAAAATGCAGCTGCGATGGCGCAGTCACGATTCTCGATCGCGTGAGGCGGCGGGGGTTGCGGACTGGCCTGGTTAATCGAGTTTTTACGTGATTTTTCCGGAGAATTTTCGTGCAGGAGGGTAATTATACCGAGGTGCACATGCGTGCGGAGGGGGGAGACGAAAATTGTTTGATTATTATTTTTTATTACGTGGAGAGTTGAGTGTTTACTAGTCTTGGACGTTGTTTACGGTAAATGTAAGTAAGATAAAGATAATATTTATTTCAATGAATTGTGTAATCTTATAATGTTGGCATAGTTTGGAATTAGAAAGCAACGATCGAAAATTTGAAGCCTGTAAAGACACACTTGAATCTTATAATAATGTGTACGTTTGTTTCACTTGGATTTGACTAATAAGGGGCGACCATGGAACCCGGGTCCTAGATTTTTATGAAACTTTGGGGATCGACTTTTGGAATCTAAAATAGAGCCCAGTATTCGTCATTTTATCCCATGAGACTTTAAATCTAAGATAGTGCCAAAAAATATTAGCATTGCTCATACAGGCAATGCTAAAAAACCAATATATATAGATATACTATCAACGGTAATGAAATACGTCGTATCCACCGTACAAAGGCCCACTGGATAAAACCACGAGTAGTGGGCTTCGTCTTTAGGTACCAGAAAGCGATCCCTAAAGTTTCATCAAAATCGGTGACCCGGACTCCGTGGTCCCCCCTTGTAAGTCAAATTTTCCTTATACAAAAGGATTACATAGGCTATAATTTTAAAGTATATATAGAAGAAAAAGGAATAACAATTCTAATTCGTCACTTTTATTGCACCAAATAAGTACCTGAATACAACAATTATCTTATCTTCCCAACCAAGGAAAAGTAATTAAAATTCTCATTCAAACTCCCATCACTCGCTACAAAAAAAAACCCTCCAATACACCCAAACAACCATCAAAACTCGTACGCGAACTTCCGCCTCTATCTCTCCACTTCCACGCGCACAACCATTTCAATTTCCTAATCCTAATCCAGGCATCGAAGGGTCGCCCCATCGTCCAGCGCACGTCCCATCCCGTCCGTCACTTCCAGAGAAAGCGAAAGCAAAAGCGAGGCGCTTTTTATCGAGAGCACAGCGAGAAGAAGGCGACGCTCGCGCGCGCGACTTCCGAAATCTCAAGAATATATATATCTATATTATCACGCAAGGGCGGTGTTGTACGTACGAGGGGTGACGCGATTTTTAAAGCGTCGACGGACCATTCAATTTATAGACGTCGCGGCGCGATTGACAGCTCCGGATCGGAGCTCTGTGTGTTAGTATGTATGGGGCTCCTGGCGTGTGCGTGCGTGTCGTTCACCTTTCAGACGGATTTTCCCTCCTTGTATGGAATCGACGGCGATAGAGTGTGCGTAGTAGAGTCGGGCGCATGGGCTTTCTTCTTTTGCATAAGTTTTGGGTGCGAGCGCGGCGCGGTGGCCGGTGAGGTATTTTTTGATTGGGTTTTATTGATCTTGTTAGGTTGATTTGATCAATTTTACAGTTTGTTTTATACTTTTTTATGGGATGGTTTTCGTGATTACTGTGTCATTTTTGTTTAAAGTCTACTTATAACACAATATTTTGTAACTATAATGTATTACGTATGATTTTTATATAATATGAATTATTTTTACCTTTATTGTGCATAATTTGTTCTTCTGTTTGTGGAATCTCTCGTCGTATAGCCTACATTTGAAATATGATATTCTACTGGAGAGTTATGTAAGTCTTACACAAAAGGCTAAAGAAAAATGAGTAAATAATTACATCATACCTCATTACTTTTTGCTGTGCATGATTGTTAAAGCTTGTATATATCTTGGCAAGTTAATAAAACTCAGTCCTTATTCGATCATTACAATAAATATTTATTAAACAATAGTGTTATGGTTTGATTCGCATTCATATAATTAGTTAAAGTTTTATTAAACTTACCAATGACAAAATTTCATCTACAAATGAATACATCTTTTCCAATTTGATTATGCAATATGTATTAATTATTTAAAATAGAACTTCTAAAATAAAACAATAATACAAGCATAAGAAACGAATATTTTAAGGGAAACGCCCCCTTTTATCTATTCCCTTACTAAATTATTTATAGCACTCTTTATAAATTATACATTTTTAAATATGTATAAAACTAACTCAAACAACGACAGAATATGCGGCATGAGAAACGAGTTTTAGGAGATTAGCCCCCTTTTGTCTGATCACTCGCTAAATTATTTATGCAACTCTCGATAATGCATGTATTTCCAAAAATATACCTCCAATTCAAGCCACGACAGTCTCCCTTGCAAAATAAAAAGATTCGTAGCGTGCAGCAGAATGCCGAAAATCGAAAAAATTCTGGCAAATCAACACCTGGGCAGCGCATAAAAGACGCGACCCGAATACGAGCTAATTCCGTTTCCAAAGAATACAAGTCTCCTCTCTCTCTCTTACCACTCTCAATTATTACACATCCCATTGTCAAATCCTCGCCGCCCGTCTGCGCGGCGCTACACTCCAGAACACACATACACACACACACACTCCAAGAAATTCTTCTTCCCTGCCAAAAAACAACAACTCCAACTCCATCTCCATCTCCGGCGAAAAAAGGGGTCCAAGGCCGCGCGCACGAGGTAGACAATGAATGCCCTTAGACGCGAAAAAACGAGTGAAAAAAGAAAGGAAACGTTTAGCCGTCGCCTAACTCTCTACACTAACACAAGCGCGCGCGCGTCGTCGCGCATAGTATATAGCCATCCTCCTAGACCAGCTGGCACGAAAAGCCATCGGAGAGAAACTTCCTATTCGCACGCCACATGGCCCGAGCAAGAGAGAGTCCGAGTCGGCTCACGAACGAATTAATGCAGAACGAAAGCGAAGGGCCCATGTATACCCTTCGCTAGCAGCAGCAGAGAGAGAGAGAGAGAAGCTCGCGCATAGGGACTCTGACTCTCGCGTATATATAGCGCACACACGGCTATTATTATTATAGACGAACGGCGTTCGGAAGTATCGGGCCCCGATATAATTAGACGATTGGATAATAAGCAATACGCGCGCGTGCATGTGTGTGTGTGTGTGTGTGTGTGTAGAAGTTTGCCCCTTTTGCACTCGCTATTACTCTTTCAATGGGTAGCGACTGCTGCTGCTGTCGATTGCTAGTCTATACTTTTGATTTTTTTTCTTCTTTTTGTGGAGGTTGGTTAAATGTTTTTATTGTGTCTTGGGTGTACCTGCTTTTATTGATGTAGTTGGCTTTCAAGGACGCTTTTGAGAGCGTGGATTGGGCCAAGTGAGGGGGTTCGAAGTTATTCGGACTTTGCTAGGAAAGTGTGCACAGATGCTTAATAATTTACTATGTGTGAATTTAGTTGTTAAAGTAGGATGAATATGTAACATTTTTTTTATTTTGTATTGCTCTAAACAGGTGGCGTTCTAAATTTAAAGTGCTTATAGTATTCTGACTATATGATATGATTAATAATAAAAATTAGTTTACATATTAAATTGCCTGTAAATAAGCATATATATTTAAAATTTTTAACTAATTATTAAAGAATGGCATTCAATCTAATCTATAAAATAATGATTAACTACTTATAATAATTATACAAATAATGATTTATACTTTATTTTCTTGATAACTCTGAAATTTAAAATTTTATTATTCGTTAATTCACTGTATACTAAATATATCTTGTTGACCAACTGGTATAATGAACATTACAAAAGTTTCATTAATAAAAAACTAACTTATTTTTAATGTGTATTTTACTATCTTTATACAGAATATCCTTTAAAACTATACATCGATATCTTAAAACGCCAAATGAGTAATCATTAACTCAGTTTTCCAAAGAGAAAAAATCATTAACGTCGCACAAGCGTTCAACAAACTATTACGCATCCTATCGCCCGAAGCATTATCTTCGCGACCACGACAATCTTACTCAATTTATTGTCCTCTCTTCAAAAAGTGCAACGATCTCAAAACTATTTCTCTTGTCGATCCCCAACAATCGACAGTCCCATATCTACAGCCGCGCTAGAGAATCATTGTTTGCCCGCATTAACGATGCGTCGCCGCACACAAATGCCGAAAACGCGCGCATTCAATCGCTCCAAAAAGAGCTACAACCGTATACGTACGAAAAGCGCTTGTTCGCGTAATCTAATCTGCGCTGTGCGCGCGGAACCTCTATTATATCCCGCAGATGGAACAAAGGAAGAAACCGATCTCTAATCGCTTTGAAATTGAAGAAAAACGTCGCGGCGTACACGCACGATCACACAACCCTGCGGTCCAAGCACATAATGCATATCGCGCGGAGAGTCTCTAATTACCGATGGGTACACGTATACGCGCACAATGCCCGCGGCTACTTTTCACAGACTTTTAAACATCCAGAGAGAAAAGAGTGCGTTGAACCGCGGCGATATGTAACCGCCCATTATCGGTGTTTTTCTTGTGTTTCTGACTTTGAGGAAAACAACGAAATCTATTGATTCGTGCTCTGGAGTTTGGCTTCTATTATATTTTTAGATTGGTTGAGCGACGAGGCCGAGAGCGAGAGAAGACAATGTGAGTATGTGGACCTTGGGAAGCGTAATCACGGGTTAGGTTTGTGAAGGCGAGTTGCCTTTGATTTTTGGGGGACTTTGCTTTTAAATCTGAACTTGATGGGGTCTTCTTTGTTTTATAAAAGTTGCAACTCTTGTAAGACTTTTACAACACACGAGGTTATAAAACTATCAATATAATTTAAAATTAATAAACCGCTGCTAACTGCTTTAGCAGAGTGCTTTTTCAAAAAGAGGTCCTAGAAAGTAATTAAACTCTAAATCACTCAAACTTTATTTATACAAGTATTTCTTTCTGGAAAAAAATACTTTTTCTGTAACTTTTATAAAAATCTTTTTGACACTACGTGCGATAAGAGTCACTTTTACGCACGCTTGCTAACGTAAGCGTACGCAAAGGTACTTATCGCACAGAGTGTCCCAAACAAACTCACACTCGTATTATATCATTCTTATATATTCTTTTTTAACCTTATTGGATTTTCTTATTTCCAGTATACGGATACCCAATATATTTCGGGCATTAGTCCACAACAACTATTCTTTATTGCATTTAATTAAAAAAAATCCAAAAGGTTTTGTCTACTTTGTCTTTTAATATCTTTAAATAATATTCTGTAAGAGTTGATTTCTTTGTGCCAGTAGACCAGAAGATACTTTTAAATAATTCATTCCGTAAAAGAATTTGTTTAAACGTTTATAGTCTAAGAATATATAATATGTATAAAAACGTTATAAAAACACTTTGTTCTGAAAGCAGAAGCAAATCCAACGGCGGCAAACTACTTAGCAGCGTAAAAAATTCACGTCATGCACCGCTAAAATCCATTCTACTTCTCAAACGTCTGCGAGTACATAAGAAATTCATAGAAAAAAAAGAGCCAACGAATTTTCCATTTTAACGAAATCAAAGAAGAAAAAAATTAAAAGGAACTCCGCGCCGCGAAGAAGAAACGCAGAGCCAACAAACACAAGCAGCTGTCAGCGTATCACTCGAAAGTCTCTCTCCTGGAGATTGATCTCGATCGCGATTTTCGCTGAATGCAATTTCAATTATTTCGAGCCCGCACGAGGGTGAGGCCCAAACATCCGCGTGTATCGATTTAAATATATACGTATAGTACAGAGGCGATCGCGGAAAAAATGGCCGAAAAAATGCACAATTTTCTATACTGCTATCTGCCATCGCAGTTGCTTTTTTCGGTCTCCAACGGTCAAACATCGTTTCGCTCGGAGAAGAACTTGTCTACGATTGTCAGAGTGTACTCTCGGTAGGCTTTTTTGAGCGATGTCAAAAAAAGGAGCCAACGGTCTAGTTTTCGTCCGATCAAGATATATACTAATGCGTATTGCTATTGTACGTGTTTTTTCCGCGGATTAGAGAGATTTTTTGCTGTTAAAGCGGTTAATTTTAAAAACAAAATAAAATTTTAGTTGCACATAATGAGAATAAAATATATTTATGCTTGCTAAATTATTTTAAAACTAACGTATTTAAATACTTTGGTATTTTCAAATTTTCTAAGTAATGTGTGCATGATCATTCGTATTGAATTATACATGGAGAGAATTAGAAATCACTGAGTGATCTATCGCACATTACTGGATATGTTGGACATGAAAACTGTCAAATTTTGGCAACACGCATTTATGCGCGGAAATTAACGAGTAATACGTGTTGCGAAACTTTTACAGTTTTCATGTCCAACCTAACCAGTAATGCGCGACACATTGCTCGGTGATTTATAATTATCTCCGTGTAACTATTTTAAGACTTTATATCGATCATAAAAGATTATTATGTTTTTCCTCCTTTTATTATGCTTCATTGTAATCAATAGAGACTTAAAATCTATGCTTATATATTCATTCCATAAGAACTACAATTTTCAAGTAACGTTGAAAATATATCTCTTGCTTTACTAAATCAGCCCATAAATAAACAATAATTGGAATCATACAACTAGTTAAAAACGTATCAAATAGTTTCAACCATCCAGACTAAAATAAACTCTTTAACAATTAAGTAAATCCGCCGTCGCCTCAAATTGCAGACCATTAAAACACAAAGACCATTTAATTCCATCCTCTGTCTCTCCTCTCTCCTATCCCTCACACATCCTCGAAAAACGACAATTTAAATTTAATTTTCACCTATTTCAGGACTCGAACGAAATTTTTTTCACAGCGTATAGGAATAAAGCTCCACGACCCGCTCGCGTCCGCGGCTTAAGGATTATACTTTACCGGGGGATCCCCCGCGCGACAAAAAAGCGCGGCAAAAGGCGCATCTTCACGCGCACGCACACACTTATATTTATACATTATAACGAAAGGTTAGCCCTTAACTTTGGCTTTTCCATGGCGCGTGCGGGGGTTCCGATATATTTATACACGTCTGTGGTCTTTGTCGAGAAAACCGGATTCTCAGTGACTGTACTCTGTTTTTTTCTCTAGCGACGACGGTGCCGTCTTTTCCTTTCTTTCTGGGTGTTATACGCGTGTCACAGTCGTATTTTCGAGCGCCGCGCGCGTTATCGTAATTTTCCCCGTTTAATGCGACTTTATTGTGGAGCCAGTTATAACGCGCGGCTGCGCGCGAGAGGCGTTTTTTTGTTGCTGGATTAGGCGGGAGTGATGATGTTCTCGGTGATTCTTCCTAATTTTGTGAAAATTAGGCAGATGGTTGTATTTATGAGGAATTATGCCTTGTATTATATTCCTGATATGTTTATTTTGTTATAATATGTTACGATGACCAAGATTTTTCTTCATATTGTTACAATATTATGTACAGAAAATACATATAATTAATACGCCGAGGAAAATATTACTGCAAGAATTACTTTCATGAGCTTTGTGTTAAAGTTCATCATAAGTAATTCTCAAAGTGCAACTTTAAAATGAAACTACTTTATCCTTCAATAGACACTTTTTGACCGAAATCTTATTTTTATCTTGTGTTTTATTTCTCTTTAAAGCAGCCATAGTATACGATTTATCTATTGAGAAAGCTCGATTATGGCATTGAATTAAGTCAAATATTTCAGAGTATATAATTTCATTCGAACTGTTCTTATAAATATCAAAATGAACAAAAGAAATTATTTTCTGGAGTTATTGGGTAAGACTGCTAAAGTTAATCAAACTGCTATTGCATTCTAAAACGTTAACAAAAAAACTAAATTATATTAACACATTTTAAAGAATGAGTAACAACCAAAATGACTATTCAAAACGCATCAACCTACTGTAAACTAAATACACAACGCAAATCAATAAACCCTCATTTCGAAAGCTCAAAAAGTCAACTTCAAACAAAGCTCCTCAAAACGTGTTCAAATAACGCCATCACAATAACCCCCAAACAAAAAAGAAAAAGTCGAGAAAGAATTGCGAAACTGCCTCCTGTCTTCTGCCTCTCTCTCACTCTCTCTTTCTCTCTCAAAAGACGCCAAAAGGCCGATCGTTAAACGTTTTCCAAAATCCCATTTTCCATCCTTGCGCGCGCACACCCACACCGCCTCTCGCAAGCCCTGCCCCGCCACTGCGCGCCATAAAGCCAAAAACCATGCGGCCCGCAGGAGCTCGCTCGACTTTTGCAGCGCAATTCTCTACCTGATGATTTCTGCCATAAACGCGTAAAAGTCTCCCGGCGACCTTTACGCCGCGCGGGGGTTAAAACCCGTAATGGGAGAGCGGAGAGTGTTTGGGCTCACCCCCACTCCTCCATCCCCCTTCCCATGACTTCGGCCGTTTTTATTGGGCCCCGGGCGACGCTGACGGGCCTTCTGTGCGAAACTGGAGCATGCGCTGCGACGCGCGTACGTAGCTGCGGCTCGAGAAGTTTGATTTTTCGACTCTGCCTTGCGCTTTTCATCTCTGGCTTTGGCTTTGTAATTTATTGCAGAAGGGGTGGTGGATGCTGATTTTGAGGGAGACGGGGGTCAAGCAACTTTCGGAGGTAAGGAGAATTTTTTTGCATGATTGTTGAGAAAAAGGAATATTTGGATGATTATGTTGGAAGGTGACTACTTTGAGCGTTAACACATTACCCCCCACCTTAGTTTACCAGAGTTATCTGCAATATCGTATTTCATGGTTTCTTGACTATAGAATTGCATGGTGTAATCTGGTTTAGTACAATTTTTTTTAAACGAAAATGCCTTTTATTTTAATAATAAGTCCTTTTATAGCGGGTAGTGTAACTAAACTGAAAATTTGGATAGGTACCGAAATCTGTTCTAATATTTTAAAAGCATTGGTTGATTCCTGAGTAGATCTGTGTAACTGTTTAATAAAAATACTAGCCTCCCTTTTTCTAGAGTTGGTTACAAAACGAGCCTCTTTTAAATTTGTTAAAAAATAAAATGCCATTATGGTTTTTCATAAATGTGTTCTTAAAATAAGAATCATTAGAATTCCATACGTTAGTTAGTAAAATGAAATTATATACGTTAAGATCGATTTATAGACGTTACAAAATATCCAAGAAAAATCCCTTTCGCAAACATCTATGAAAACTATTATTTTTTAACTCGGTAACAATAATTGCACGTGTAATCTTAATCGTTATCCCCGGAAATTTTGCGATTATTAAAATATACATAATATAAATTCTTTTAGCAAAAACTTTCAAAATTATTAAAAATAAAAACTAGGAAAACCCCACTTCGGCACAGTCCTCTCCTCTACACTTTGAAACGTCGCAGCTTCGTTATTCTCTCGCTGCAACCGCGTCACGTCAAAATATAGCACACTGCCGTCCACGCCGTATATTTCAAAGCCGGACTCGTCCGTTTTCTCGAGTCCTGCTCCTCGCAGAGGCGGTATTTTTGCATAAACGCTGTAACGAAGTCACCCCGGAAAGGCAAAGACAGGGCACTGGTATATATCAGGAGAGAAAGAGAGGGGGAATCAGGTCAGGTCCCGACCGCGCGTTCGAGTCGATCGTTTTACGATCGGCCCGGGGACGAGGGAGCCGCACACTGACTAGAGGCTGCGACATTCGGTAATGTGTAATAACAATATAATAATTGCACCGTTGTTCGGCCCTCGGCGCACGTAAATTCCCCGGCTTTTTCAACGAGGGATGTATATAAGTATTGTGCGCGCGGGTATAGAAGGACGCAGCGCACGGCTCGGGCTGTATACGGGCGCATTATTGGCAGGAGTCAAGTTTTTAAATCATTCCGGGGAGAAGCGCGCGCCTTTTGCCCGTGTATATTCTCGCTTTGCGCAAGATGCGGGATGCAGATTTTTATAGAGCCCGGTTTACTGTTTTGGGACACCGAGAGCTGGCCGAGGAGTTCGAGCTCGTTATTTATTGTTCAATCGTGTCCAGGCTTGACGTTTTTAATAGCTTTATTTATGCAATTATTGTTGAAATATCGGTAAATGTAAAAATTTATAAAAATATGTGAATAATCGCATTATCATTGAAAAATGTTACTTTATTGTTTAACAAGTTTACAGACATTTATTTATTATCAAAGAATAACAAAAAATATACTTGTTACTGTAATTAAAAACAAATTGTGGCAAATATTGTGTAAGGAGGGAGGGGGTAAGGAAAAAGCAGCGATGGCTCTTCATATAATTAGATTAACAAATAAATAACTAAATTAAAAGGAATGAACGAAGTATAGGGTAAATGTAAATTGAATAATTTGTTAAAAAAACACGATACTTTTTTTTCTTGTAAACCTATAAAGCATATTATTATACACTACATTATGCATATCATTACATAAATTAAGTTGTATGTATTTGTTATAACATTTGAATTATAAATTCGGTAAACTTTAAAGCAATGGCATAACAAAAGACTATTCAAAACTATAGGTTTACTCAATTTCAAAATGATCGTTAAAAATAATAAATTGAATTATGTAATACCTCAGAGTATGTATATAACAAAAGGTTGCTCCAAACTACTATTCAGCTATTCTTAATTTCAAGAAGGATTAATAAAAATAATAAATTGAATTAAAACATTTAAGCATTTACGTATGTAACGAAAGGTTGCTCAAAACCAGCTCTACTCAATTTCGAAAAGATCATTAAAAATAATAAATTGAATGTAAACATTAAAGCATTTATATAATACAAAAGGTGGCCGAAACCGAAAGCTCCAACTCAATTTCAAAAAGATCGTTAAAAATAATAAATTGAATTAAAAGAACATTACGTTTACCACGTCGAATTTGCCAGTCAAAGACATTAGGCGGTTTTCAATAGCACGCAATGCTCATTAACGATACGAACCGTTATACAGTTACACTTACTTCGATTACCTGATAATTCGGTACATGCATCGCCCGCCGCACTAGACCCTAAAAATTAACTCTTCCAAATTTCCATGATACTACCTCTATACACGTCGCACACGGCCCAATGTACACATTCCATACGTGCGAACAATACACGTGCATGATGAACAATGTACCTACACACAATTTACCCCAGAAATAAAAGCCTGGCAAGTAAATTTTCCGGGAAAATAAACTTTTAGAGCCTCTGCTCTCTCTGCGCAATAAAATATACATATTAAATTACCAAGTATTGGACCAATATAACCGGAAGCCATAAACGAATTCCAAGAAGTCAAACGGGGGCTCCGGTATATAGGGCCCAATCGGCAATATTGCCCCCCCCCCCTCTGTCCCAAAATAATTGGGTCAAGCTAACGGCCGCCGGGAATGTAGGTCAAGTATACGCATCTGCACCTCCTCTTAACCCTTGTGCCCTGTGTACATGCACGTGTAGAGGGGGTAAGGCCCTTCTTGCCGAAGTCGATTGGTGCCAGATCCGAGCATCCACACCCAACTCCAAGTCACTCCCCCGATATTTTGCAAACTCCGAGTCGGCTTAGCCATTGTTCCAGTGTGTTCCCTTTCTTGTGTATGCGTCACCTCGTTACACCGCCGGGTAATTCCAGATGAGGAGGGGGTGGGGGGGGGCAGGGACGGCAAAGAACGGATTATCGTAATCGCGCCGTCACACAAAGCTGCCGGAGAACAAAACGCCTGCGACAGTCGGAGATGATGCCCCGTAAATACAAGGAGAGAGAGAGAGTGAGAGATAGAGAGTGAGAGAAAGAGGCGACGACGTCTCTTGCATGATGGAAAAGAGGTGGAAAGGTGGACGAGAGGTTATGCTCGAAGGTGAGAGACGCAGTGAATGGCGACACCAGAGGCCGACTTTCAGAGTAATATTGATTTCCGTTCATCAGTTTATTGCCTCGCTCTCTGTGGGTGTATGTGACTATATATATATATATATATATCTCCCCCGTGTGCGCATAATGTAATATAATACAAAGGACGATCTTGCGTGTGTTGACTGTATAGGTATATATGCGTATGTATAAGGGATACAAAGGGAGTATAGGTGCAGTTTCATCGGTTACTGTTATGTAGGTTATAGAGGTACGTATAGAAATTAAACTAACATTTATTTATTTCAAAGGAGAAGCGTATATGTGGGTTATGTGTGTGTGTGTGTGTGTGTGTGTGTGTGTGTGTGTGAACCGTGCGAGTTTATACCCTTACGTGTCACGTACGCAAACCTTTCTGTGAAGGCCTGCTTCCTCAAACGAGATACTTTGGTGTCGGGAAAATTGCGAATGCCATTAGAGGTTAACGTGAGTTAACTTGTATGGCCTTTGCCGTTTGGTATTGACACCCGTCCTGCAGTATGTGTCGTTATTATGACGAAATGCTCATTAATTAAAAAATGATTTGCGTTTTGTTTAATTGACTATGTAATTCACTATCTATTGTCTTAACTATAATATGTAGTACTTTTGAATTGCCTTATATTGAATGTTTATCAACATTAATAAATACACATAGATACAATTTATAATAAATACAATTTACCGTCGTAAATTGAATTAACTTTTTCATTACCACCGAGGATCCTATTTTCAGACAGGACCCCATTTGTTATCAGTCATTATTTAATTATTAAACAAAAGTTACTATGATTAAAAGTTAATTGCAAATCATTTTGAAACACTACCTAATAAGGTAACCGGCCGTGTTATGAGACTATGTCCGTTTTTATGAGACACTACGATAATATATATAAATAAAAATATATAACGCACATAATGCAACGAAAAAAAATATTTATTAGTTACTTATCATCTAAATGAATGAACTCATATGAATAAATGTTGCCATCAAGCTTTTATATTCAAACGAAAATATTTAAGTATCTGTGTTTCATAGCACGTTCAAATTGAGCAGCCATGCGACCCAAAGAAGCAAACGTACTCGATTTGGTTTTTCGAATATTGTGATAAATATCTGTAATATGAAAAAAAGTAACATTGTTTATTTGAAAGCTTTTGAGTTGTAGATTATGTTAGAATTTTCGTTTTATCGATTTTGTTATGATATTTTTATTAATTATTGCGTTTCACAATTCGTACATCGGTTTTTTAAAAGTCCGTATTTATGGAACGACGGACTGCGTGTTTCATATTCCACGGACATGCTTCGTTTCCATTTTACACCCTATAATGAGACAGCAATTTCGCAGTTACTTCAAGCTGTATTTAATGTTAAATTTATAAAGTTGCACATTTCTCGATATTTTGCAATAAAATAAATATTGTTTTTTCCTTTCAATAATTTTGTTTAAACCTTATTTGTACCCAAAACCTATGGCTGTCACTTTGGAAAGAATCAAAGATTCGAATAATATGAAAATTTCAATATTTAAACTAATATTTATTTAAAAACCTCGAATATATCAAGCCTGACATCAACATCTGTCTCATAATACGGCCGGTTATCTTATTAGGTTCATATGTTTGTATAAATATTTTTAGCAATCATTTTAACAAAAGTAATTCAACCAAATACTAAGTCTGCGTTTTAGCTCTAAAAATGAAGTATCTTTTAATACATTTTGATTAATCGCATATTTTCTATTTATATCTAAATTTATATAGAAAGAATATTAAATTATTTTCAAGTAAAAGAATGTTTCGCGAACATTTGATTTTCTTCTTTTTTAAATAAAAAAAATAATTAACTGAACTAAACACTTAACTGAGAGTAACCAACCAAAACTGAGTCCGCAACGGTAAGACGTTTCATGATAATCACCATAAACATATATATTTAAAATGTAAATTTTTCAAAACACCTAGTATAAAATTAAACAAAATCAAATTAATCAAACTTAATTAACCTTATCAATCAGAAACTGTGACTTCATTAAAGTCCCCCGCGCAACAAAATCTTCCAAATTACACATTCACATACACATGCTTTTCCGAACCATCCGAAATTTCGAAACGCACTTCTCACACGCCCCCAAAAGCATATAGTCCGATTTTCATAATGGTAAGCCGATCGAAACGTCAATACAACAGACACATATCCTAACCCGTCCTCCCATACATAACCCATTATACATCCGTACACACAGGCGCGCACGCACAGCATTGTGGACCGAAAGGGGGAATAGCGAAAACCGGGGAATTCGACACGAGCTCAACAACGCCGTGCACCTTACTCGGCGACGAGCTCAACCCATTCCGTATAGGAGCCGTGGAACAGGTACCCCGCAGGCCCCAAAAAGGGTTAGACGGAGAGCAGAGAGAAGGGCTGAAAAAGGACGGAGATAGGGTTCGAGCGAGCAGGTATTTTTCCTCGAAGCCCCCGATTTGGCTGCTGCTGCGACGGCGACCCCAAGGGTTAAGTGTCCTAATAATTGCTAATAATATCGTCCATTGTGCCGGGACGGAGAGTCGAGAGAACCTGCGGAGAGAGAGAGAGAAAGAGAGAGACTCTTTTCTGATATTATACCGAGCTAAAAGCCGTACAATGGCGCGTACGCGCGCGTCTGTGTATCCGATTTCGACGCGAGCGCGAGTCCACCCACGCCCGCGAGATCCGATTATACGTGTTTTTATACTTGTTTTTTTTTTCTTATAAGAGGTGTTGCGTGTGGGATGTCGCTCTTAATTATCTTGGGGAGCGTTAATTGAAAATCGGATAGGTGAGGGTTTTTTTATTGTAGGGTGATGGGCTTTCATCGCGAGTCTGAGGTTGTTGTTGAGATTTTGTTTTTATACTACTGAAACAAGAGAAAGTGGAATTTGTAAGTTTAATAGTTAAATACCTATGTAATTATTACACATAACAATTAGCATTGTTATTAGAAAGACTAATTTTCTGAGAGAAACTGAAACGATTTTTAGTTTGCTAACTGCCATTTCTTACCGATTATTATAAAAATGATATGTACCGTAAACCGAGGTTACCTTGAGCCACTTTGGAAATTCGTTTACGTATCTCTATTATTATATCATATTTACCGACATAAAAAAATCTCATGTTATGATAGCAGCCTGTAGAACATATTCCAAGAATAAAAGAATTTTTTTTGTCTGCCGTAGTATGAAAATTCAAAAACATTGTGGTCAAAGTCACCCCGGTGTTCGGGGGATTAATAATTTATATCTAAGATAAAATAATGATATATAAATTTATTAAAATTGATTTAAGAAATAGTTTTTATGTTAAGGAAACTGAATGTAATATTTTTTTTACCAATAAAAAAAATGGCGGAACAGCAGGAAATTTGAATTAGTGTAGGGGTAGTAACATTTTCAGGTTTATAAACAGTAAAAAAAACTTAATTTATTTAGAGAGATATAAATATATAATAATGACGATTAAAAATGTTTTAAGTCGTATATTTTGTTTCTAAAGAACCTAACTTTCAAAATAGACCCTAAATTTTGTGTGCGTCTTTGTGAGTATATAACGCATAAGATAGTATTTTTAAATTTGGCACAAAGTCACCCCGGTGTCCAAAGTCACCCTGGTTTACGGAATCTAACCAAAAGGCGTTTCATAAACGGTTTGATTTCTATACAAGCATAGTAGAGTTCAAACATACGTTAAGAATGCAAATTAGAATGGCTATGGAGAATACTATTTAAAATATTTATTAAAACTAGTAGTTAATATATTTGATTTTATAATAGAGTAGTTTCATTCAACTGATTTAATATACTCAAATTTTAATTTGAATACTGATAAAAATAAGAAAAGTCATTCGTAAAGATTTCACATTTCTATCAATACATTATAATCAAAAAATCAAGAAAGAACATAAACCCTATACCAAAGCTTTTCTTACTTTACTGGTAAGACATTTTTTTGCTGCTTTTTTTTATGCGTCGAACTTGTGTACAGGGGAAAGAGATTTCAATGAATGCACCAGATCATCGATTGTGCACAACAACAAGTCTATAGCGCGTACGCGTCTTTTCTATGCTTTTATCACGATATATGAAACGTTAGTAAAAGCGAGCAAGGACGTATAGCAACGAGACAAATATAAGTTTTTGCAGCTTGTACGTATTAAATAAAATATTTCATCACGGATGTAAATGCAGACTATATACTTATATTTCTAATAGAAAAAATATATATAAATAAATAATATTCATATAGCAGTTGTGTCTTTCATGCTCAATATTTAAAAATTATATTTTCGCTAAATAGCTGCATTTCTATATGTATAGGTGTAGATCATATACTCGATTTTCCATAATCATTGCCATATTTATAGTAAAATTTAATATTGGCAATCATTTGTCAACTTTGCTATAAATATTGTCATTACAATGGAGAATCGAGTAGTTCTTCCCCTAATGCACAAACAAAAATAGTAGTATTCACTATAGAAATCTTAAACAACTTTTCTCAATCTAAACATACAACGCATCCCTTCATCAAATCGATACAATCAACCCACCACAAAAAATCAAACAAATCAACCCCCTCAAATCCCTATTTAAACAAACAAACAAACAATCTCCATCGAAAACAAAGCAATATCACATCCTAACACAAAAGTGTATGTAACCTCTCTCCTCTTTCAGGGTCTCCATCTACCTAAAAAGCACGCACTGCAGAGCTGCACTCGAGGGCCCAACCGAGCAAAGAGATCACCAGCAGTGGGGCTATATACCTATATACATCAGCCTCGCAGGACTTTTTTAAAGTACGCCGCCGCCGCTGCAGGCACGCGCTTAGCGCACGCCCCGGGCAGGTGAGAGATAGACGCTCATACCTATATATACATTCTACCTTTTTTTTCCCCTGTCGCGGCGCCTCCTGGAAAACCAGTTTACTTTCGGGAAAATCGTAGTGAAAAATGGCCGAGAGGAGCGTATGTATGTATATACGTTTCAATTCCTTTCGGATGCTGCGGTGCAGCCGCGCCGCGATCGTTGAATTTCGGCTCGCGTGAGTTATTGAGGAGAGGGTGTGTGTTTTACGAGTGTAAGAGAGCGAAGTGGCCCGAGATGGATGTGCCTTTTTTGGCGTGCTGATGATGTGTCTACGCGGTGGAGTTGTCCGTGGATGGGTTGGGCGCGCGTGTAAATGCGCATAGTCGCCGGGAGTTCGATGAATTTTATGGGGTGTTGTTGGGTTTTTACTTCTTAGGGGTGTGATTAGAGGTGGGCTCTTTGTGGAGTTTGGAATGCGATGAAGTAGATTTTTTGGAAAATAATAATTATCTTGTTTGTGAGAGCTTCTTTATTTGATTTTGCGTGAGTTTGAT